>VDFB02353493.1:84388891-84492246 GCA_007258455.2 Sequoia sempervirens | reverse complement strand
AAAAACTCCAATAGTGAAGGAGGTTGAGTTAGGGAAGAGAAACTATTAATGTCAGCAAATAAAATATTTAAAAACCATCAGAATATGCTTAGAGTTTTGGGAATATTCCTAAACAATTATTGACAATGTTTGAAACCACTTTCATACATTTAACTATTATTTTAAACCAAAATTGCCAGTGGGTTGTACAACAATGGTTTTAGAATTGGCTAGGTAGTATTGTGAGATTACTAGTGGTTACCACTCACATTAACATGTGGTTACCGTAAAATTATTGTATATAGAGCTAGGTGGTTGATTTCACACCACACAGTGTCCTAGGGATGTTTATAGTACCTATGCAAGTAGGTACAACATTCCCAAAAGCATTGTAGAATAGAGTAAAAACCTTAAAAAAAAAATAACACAGTGAATAAAGTAGTGTACTCTAAAGATTCTATTGATGTATGCCTATGCATTGTAAGTGTTGCAAAGTATTCTCTACAATGATATAGTTCTATACAACATGTTCGTATGAAGCATGTGATGGGAGGACATCTTTCTTGAGGGATTGATGCAAAATGCTTCAATTTTGATAATTTGACTATCAATTTTTTTGAGATTTTGGGCCTTCTAAACACAATGGTAGGGTCATATTTGACCCCAAATACTCCAAAATGACGGCTACCCTTCAAATCTAGCAACCACTTCCTAAATAAAAACTCTCATAGATTTGGCTTCCAATATCCAAGTGGTTTACAATAAAAGGAAAATTTGAATTTCTTAGATACTTTGGATGCAATGATGTGCTCAAATTTGCACCATTGATCTCTTAAAGTACACTTGCAATACAAAACCACAAGAAGGAACCCCCAAAATTTGGGATTTCTATCACACTTTTTTAATTCTCTAAATCATCTAAGGATGCAAGAGAATATCATACTTAGTGTTTCAAGAAAATACAAGATTTACAATCCTAAATCTCCTAATAAACTTGCTAAATATTAGTGTTCACATGTATTAGAATAATAATGTGTAAGAGTGAGTTGTAGTAACAACTTAGGTAATTATAGTGGGTATTAAGAATATTATGTTTGTTAGGTTTGTTAGTGTGGTTTGTTAAAGTATTATGTATAGGTCGTATGAGAGATTATAGGTATGCGAATTGTTAGAACAACTCGCATTATTAGGAGTAGCTCCTATAACGTAGGGGAAGAAACTACTATATAAGTGTGGAATTTGTATTAAACGATATAGAAAAAACAATATTATTATTGTGTATTATTTTCTATCTATCTCTACTCAAATTTCCAATAAAACTAACAAAAAACTCTCAATCACTTTGATACCATGTAATATTTGTTTATGGAGATAGCCACCCAAGATCAATAAAATTGATGGAAAGCACACAAATACCAATATGAAAGATATCAAAAGGCGCAACATAAGGGAATGCTCATAAGAGAGCAACATGTGGGTGTATACATAATACACCACCAATAAAAAAATATACCACCAATGTGGATAAAGTACACATGTCCTAAGTAAACTTAACAAACAAGCTATGGGTAGGACCTAATTGGTGAACTAGTTAGATAATATATCTTGTTCACAATAAAAAAAAGGCTAAAATAGTTAGACTTATATCATAGGGAAAGACTCAAGGTTGGTTTGCAACTCCCAATCATAGTAAGACCAAGAGATTAGGACTAGTATCACTCAACACAACTTCACTCTCATGGTAAGTGTAATAGATGAAAATTGACTCTAGTGGAAGGAAAGCTAAGTTCATTTGAGATTAATTCCATTGATTACACTAGGATGAATCAACGATCTAAAATTATCTTAAACCTATGCTCATTATCCTTTTCCAAATTTTGATTTTAAATAGAAGGATAAGAGTAACTAACTAAAACATTCAAAGAAAGAAAACTATGAAGAAAAATACTAATAGAAAAATAACTACAATTTTTTAACAATAGAAATAGAAAGTACATGTTACAGGAAACCTAGGATAGAAATTTTGAAGCCTCTACCTTTGACACTAGTGTGGTGTGAGGACATCTACACATTGCACTATCATCTAATCTAGACACAATAAACAATATGATCAAGTACACAAATGTCTCTTGGATGAATAAAACATGAAAATAAATTTATTTATAAAACATGAAAACAAATTTATTTATAAAACATGAAAACAAATTTATTTAAAGTAAAAAAGAAATAAATATGTGAGAAATTTTGAAAAAACCTAGATCTAAATATGAAGACAAAATGGATTTAAAATATGAAATAAAAAAGCTAGAAAAAAGTTCATCAAATGGAACTACTTTTCCAACAAAACCTGTAAACAATGAGAAGAAATAAAATGTTTTTGTGGCTATTAAGAGGCTTGCCTTGGTCAAACCCTCCTTTCGGTATTTCTACCTCCATGAGAAACCTTAATTTTTTATGTCTTGAAATATAAAGAAATGCTTAAATTGAAAGTGATAATAACTAAGATAGAAATGATCCTAAATGTACTATGTCAACACTTAGGATTTGCAAACCATGATAAAATAAGAATAACAACAAGATAACTAATGTGGACTTGTGTAACAACCCCGGTGTTCTACTCAGTAAAATTTCCAACATTTCACACTAAGTGAATATTCTATGATGTCATAACATAGCAATAAAAAATTCCCTTCCCATAATGTAAATTGCATGCATAAATGAAATAATGTTGCTTCCAATCTTTCATTGCATTTCATAGTAATTTCACAAATCTTCCAAAAACATAGATATCATATTGAATTAACTCAAGTATAACATTCATGATTACATTCTTCCATATAAATAGGTTTGTGATATGTACGTAGCTCCTCTGAGCTTCATTTAGCAATAACTTTACAAATTGGTCCTAATGTCCCCGCACCGATGCATACATTCTGAATGACCTTGCTTGTTGGTGCAAAAACTCCAGTTGTCCCCAATATTGGCACACACATCCGCAAACCTTGGCCCCCAACTAGTGAGGAGAAGAAGTGCTTTTCCGCCAACCGTGCTGACTCATATGCAATCCCCCGCACATCTATCATTGAATAGGTGGGCCTACCCTTCAATGAAGAGATTGGTTGGTAAACCTCATATCAATAGCCTATCTAAGCTTAGTGTTGTGTCCCACGAACTAGAACCTAATCATACAGTAACTACTCCTACAAGTATGGAAATTCTGAACTAGAATACAAATAAGGAACACGGTGAATCAACAGTGTGAGCAATGGCTCCTTACACTACTTTGGCCAAAGTGTTCTCATTCAGAATTCTGAATGAAGGTCATCTTATTCACATACACCTCTACAGCTTGATTCAGATCTTGATCGTTCATATACTATGCTTGGGTGATTTCCTTCCCTAGGTAATCGTGAACCTCAAAAATAACCCAGTTCCCTTTCCAAAAACTCCATGATATCTTATGGATGTTCCCATCCTTGGTATAATAGAAGAGTTTTCCTAGTCCACAAATTTAACATAGACAACCATTCACTACAAAAGACAATATAGTTCTAAGTATAACTTTATAATCTAGAGAGTAGCTATTTAAGCTTCTTCTATTCACATATTAATTATTCATAAATGATTCACTCTTATTAGTATTTTATCATACTAATAAGTGGTTCTCATCAAGAGACTAGCCACATCAGTGATCAAACTCAATCGAAGAATAATCACGGCATTAGGTGCTTCTCTTCGAGAGTGTAACCCCTTAATCAAAGAGTTAACAAAGAGTCAACCCTTGACTATACTTTGACTTTGTATTATGAGTGTAATGTAACTAATCAAGTAGCTACTTTAACTCATTAGGTAATCCACCTAAATTTCTAAACATATAGAATTCCATAAACTCAAGTGATTTACACAACCATAGGCGAGTCTCAATCTCAATATTCCCTCCCCAATCTTCGGATAAACAATCCTAGGAGTAGGCACTAGCTATCCTAGTTTAATCAATAACCTAGCCAAGAGTAACACTTATTCCACTCATGTTTAATCATATATAGTATGTAACACTTATGAAAAACACAAACCTCTTATTATGGAGTACATACAACACATCATAAAAACAACATAATAGCTTCTAATTCCTTTTCCAAGCATTACTATTTCCCTATGCAAGTACTCATATTAGACAGTTCAAAGAAATCATGGAAAACAATCTTTCAAAAGCTGAAACAATAAAAGAAGATATATCCTCGTGCCTATTTTCGCTTATCCAATTGATTGATTGTAAAATAGTTTCCCACAACAACAACTAGCTTATTCTCGACTCCTTCGACTATTCCACAGTAACCTCCCTCGCTCATGTTAATATTGTACTTCACTCAAAATGCTAACACTCTCACAAATAATCACAACTCTCACTCTCTCTCAGATAATATAGAATATTGTAGATATGAATTGCAGAGAAGAATGTATAAAATTCCAAGCATAAAGCATATGGGATGCGTCCCAAACAAGTGAGTTTGCACTCCTGTTTTACAAAAGATAAGACACTCTCTATCCTACACAATATGCATGGGTGATGAAAGTAGTCACCATGCAACACCACTCACTCCACATAGGTAAAAGGTGGCACACAAAGAAGAACATACTCAACAAAACAATACTACAGATTGACCTTGTTTGGTGACAGCAGTGAAAGAATTTCAAAACAACACATGGTGATAAAGCATAATTCAAATTTCTCACACAATGAACATCTATAGTGAATAGGTTTCACAAGGAGGCACCAAGATAAAATAGATCTTCCAACAGTTGGCAGGTTAACTATATATATTTGAATCAATCAATATCAAATATGTGGCACACTGACCAAATCAACTTAGTCTTCCAATGAGTTAAATCCTTTCATTTATTGAATTGACCAAGTCATCGACTTGCTACTCAAGTTCATTATTTGTTGTTTGATATTTACTAATGACCAGGCGTTACTGAGTTTACTAAGTCAAAGTTATTCCCAACTAAGGTGTTGATTAAGTCTCCTCCATGTATCGACTTAATGCAGCGAGCCATTTTGAAGTATATGTGTTCCTTTATGCATGGCATCATGAATAAAACTCAGCCCAACACAGTCATAAGTACGATATACTCAGTCTTTGATTTAGCTAATAAATCCGCCTATGTTCCATATATTGCACTGCCTTTAAATATGTTAACAACTCTTAACATTTATTTAAGGCCCAGTTCCTTATGCTATAATTGTGTGTAGTTGTGGCTTAATATGCAATGAATGTTGGTTTGAATGCGTTTCTTATATGTATCTAACCATAGTGTTTTACTTGCTTTGAATTTCAAAGCCACATACATTCCTATGTGCATTACCCTGACAATGTTGTACTTTTGCTTATCTCATAGCATGTTCTAAAGTATTATAAAGAATGGATTTCATAAGCCTCTACAGACTTACGCTTATATATGCACTATATTACAAAATAGAAATCACTAAAGATATATAAATAGTTATGTAATACCATACATAAATAGATATATATATATATATATACATACATATATATAGCATCAATGCTATATTTATATGTATATATATATACTAACATATATATGTATATCCATCCCGTGTCAACAAGTTTGTATACATTCAATATACAAAAGAACATGATCACATTGACACTTACATAGACACTTATACATATATATATTCTTATCCTCATAATATATACTCCTTCTATATTAAGATGTATAACTCTTTTATCATATTTCGTAAATAATAATATGTGTGTATATTCATACACACACACACACGTACATATATATACACTTCTCTGATGAGCATTAATTCTTATGATTGTATTTGTATATATATACACAAGCGTATACATTATATAGCAATATGAAAGTCAAGTAATCCATTTGTTGTCGAATGATTATGAACACATGATTATACACAATAGCATCATATATACATATATGCATAACTATACATATGTTGTCATACTTATATGGATATCCCATTATATCCAATGTATGCGTATATCAACATGTGCATATATATATATATATATATATATATATATATATATATATATATATATATATATATATATATATATATATATATATATATATATATGCGTATAAGCGTATATCCCAAACATTCATTCAACCAAATAGTCAAGCATAATAACACAAGGAAGAAGTCAGAAGCTTAAACATATAAACATCACCCAATAATGCATTCGATAGTATACAAGACCTTTACTAATGCAGACACATCAAACTAAGAATGACTTACCAACTTCCCACTTCTATGTCTAGAATCAACCATTCTACTGTGAGTGTGTGTGTGTGAGCTCATATAGATTACGTTACTGGTTATCCGACCAATCACCTCTCCTGAGTGATACTTCCCCTCCAATTGGAGGAATGAACATGTCCCTGCAACCAACTCAACACACTTGCAATGGTTGTTAGACATTCACAATAAATCCACATGCATCATAACTTAAGCATATTCATAAAGCAATAAATGTAAACATATTTACTCTTCAAAGCTATATCAAGCATTTATCAATACTTTCATATAATACCTATTTCAGAAATTCCACTCTTTTAGCAAACATATCAAACTCATGGTTGCATTTATCATCCTATTTACCCGTGAAGGTAAAAGTAAATAAGTAATAACAAGACGTGATGTAACAACTTGCTTCAATTGTCGCCATAGTCACAAATATTTTTGCTTAAAAAAGGAGTATGAATCAAATCTAAATGATTGGTAAAGTTATGAAGCTTGCTAGTTTTCTTCAATGGTGATAAAGTTGCAAATTTTCTTTAAAAAATGATAGAATCAATGTCCAAACTCAAGATTGGAAACAAAAGGCAACATAGAGATTGGGGAGCTATTTGAATATGCACGTAGAGTGTTAATTTCCCAACTGTTAGTGAAACCAGGGGAAAGTAACACTCAAACAATCATTGGATTCATAATTTTTTGTGGGATGCTAGTGCATTGTGCAGACATCTATGCATCATGCTCTTGTGAAATTTAGATTTATAAAGCTCAAATGTTAACAATGTAAAAAACATGAAACCAAAGTGCTAAGATTTTATATTTAAGATAATTAATATCATGATGCCAAAGTGAGGACATAGCATAATGTAAAATTGCAAGGGCATGTAAATTTTGACATTATAGTAAGATGAGGAAATATGAATAAGGGTGAACTAGTTAACTCAACCTTTAAGACTATTAAACAAACCTAGCTTGATACTCAACTAAGACAATAAAAAGCAAGCCCATGCCACATGGCGAACGCTACATAGGTTAGTGATTTTTTAGTTTTTTCTTTCATTTTTCTTTGTATATTTTTCATCACGAGTCAATATATAGGCCATGCACTTATTTAAATGTGTAATGAACACATGTTGACTCATATTTGACACCTTACTTTTTTTTTGAAGTGACTACTATGTTTTGTAATCCTTTTTATTAGTTTTTAAAATTTTGTGGAACTCAACTAGTATATTTTTTGTCATAGTAAAATGGCCTCAACAAATAGCAACTATGCTAATAATTATTTTCATATGATTACACCACTAGGTGTTCTTTTGTACATTTATGAACATATAAGATTAAAATGACTACCATTGAATCAATCTTGTCCATAGATTTTATGAATTGATCTTGGTCATTGGATGTTGATTTTGACATATGCCATTATCTAATGTAGGTATATTTTCTTCTTGAATTTTGGTAATTACATCTCTTGAAAAGCCATTGAATTATGCTTTAATAGTTTCATGTATTAGACTATTTTCAACATTATTTTGCTGTAATCTTCTTCTTTGTAGCCATCATTGCTTCTTCTTTATTGTATTTTTTATTTTGTTCAATATTTACAAAAACAAAACAAAAACAAAATTACTTCTCTTGACTATTTAACGTTTACTATCAACTATTTATTATCTACATCAAGACATGAACTTTACTTGTTCATTTACACTTTTCATTCTATCTTGTCAAACTTTAATTTTCAAATATTTTTACCATTTTCCTAGATATTAAATTTTCTCCATCGTAATTTTTTTAGAAATTCTTTTTATTTTATCAAGCTGTCTTTAATACTCAATAATATTTTCACTCCTATCTCTTCTAGAGGCCACATTAATAGCATATCAACACAACCTCAACATAATTGCTATTAAAATATAAGAAACATAATAAAATATAAATGTACCATGATCACGTGATTTAATAATAAGAAAAATGTAAGATTACTTAATGTATAGCATAATTTTAGTGAAAATCAATAGAAAAAATTCCTTTGAGGAATGGAAATATTAAGAAAAACTTATTTAAAAAAAACACAACTTATATTCATTTGCATTTAGTTTAATTAAAACATTGTTCTCTATAAAAGTTTCGAAATATGTATAAAATTTATTAGAATAACCCATCCCAATCATATATTTGTGATTTTGATACTAAATAAATGAATTAAATTGGAAAGAAAGCACATGATCATTCAAAAACTCTTTCACACACACAAAATAGGTTCATTGTGTACAGGAAGGAAAACAATATTAAGTGACCAAATAACTCAAATTTTCTCTCACACATGCGTGAGTAACACATGCACAAGCAATTGGTTCACTGCACATGGAGGAAAAGGCGATAGAGTGATCAAACAATCTAAATTGTCCCTCTCTTATAGTTTCATGGATCAATGGTACAATCAAATTTAGAAAGGGTAATTTTAAGAAGATGGCCACAAATATAGGGGAGAGGACCCAGTAGCTGTGCACCCTAACTTCGCGCTTCTCATTATCTTACGTGGAAATTTCAAATCACTCCCAATTTTTTACAGCAGCGTACTTGGCAAGTCCCCTGCTTATAACTTTTGTTTCAGGGCCACATCATCAAATATGATGCCACATCAACATGCTTTTTGTTAAGGTGTCCAAAAAGGGCAAAAAAAAAGTGAGACCAATACTTGTGCATTCATAACATGGGTAGTTGAGCGCTGATGTGGCATCACATGATTGGTTGCTTTTTAGATCAAAGGAATACATTTTGTTTAATTATGAGTAGTCAAGTCACAACTATTGAGCATTATATAAACAACTACTATCACAACTATTGAGCATTATATAAACAATTACTATCACAACTAATAAAATCTGTGTCCCCTACCTAATCTTCTCACATGTGTATTAAACTTTTAAATACAATTTACTAATTTAATAAAAATTATAAAAGAGAACCACTTAAATTACAAGCACTTCTAAACATTGATTTTTAAAGAGAAACGTTCAATCTAATCCAACACTTACATGTTTTCACCCTAACTCCTAACTCTTTGAGAAATAGCTCAATCCCCACTCATCACATTTCCATAATCCAAAATAATTCTCATTACTTAAAATGTCCTCGACGAGGATCCAGCGAGAAAGGCTGTGAGCCGTCGATAAGGGCCAGATCGGAGGGCCTACATATGCTCCCGCCATATTTCAATGGCCGACCGGGAATTTTAAAAAAGGGGGCAGCCCTCCCTATATATAATTGATCTTCACCAGGGCCTTCGCATCAAATAATTCGTTCTTTGTGGTTTTTGATCATCCTTTGGAAAGTAAAGAGCAGCCAGAATCAGCATTGCAATGGCCCGCACGAAGCAGACAGCAAGGAAGTCGACAGGGGGAAAGGCCCCTCGAAAGCAACTGGCAACAAAGGCGGCTCGCAAGTCCGCCCCTGCAACAGGCGGAGTAAAGAAGCCGCACAGGTTCAGGCCTGGCACCGTGGCCCTCCGAGAGATCCGCAAGTACCAGAAGAGTACCGAGCTGCTCATTAGGAAGCTACCTTTCCAGCGGCTGGTTAGGGAAATAGCGCAGGACTTCAAGACGGATTTGAGGTTCCAGAGCTCCGCCGTTTCGGCTCTGCAGGAGGCGGCTGAGGCCTATTTGGTTGGACTATTTGAAGATACAAATCTGTGTGCCATCCATGCAAAGAGAGTGACCATAATGCCCAAGGATATTCAGCTCGCCCGCCGTATCCGTGGCGAAAGGGCTTGATTTCCCTCCATTTGTTCCCTCATTTCTTCTTCTCTATCGGTGTGCTTTCACACCACCGCTTCTGTGGGAGATGTACCTGGGCTTTCTTTTTTGATTTGGTTCTGCAGTTGCTTGGTCCGTGTGCCTGATGCTGATTTATTTTTAATGTTTGAAATGCTAAAAAAATTCAATATTTAGGATATAGATGTTAATTAAAAATGTGTTAAATTTTAGGTGGTAAGGTTTATGTTAAGTGTTGTCAATATGCTGAATTGGTGCTTTGTACATATATGGCTGAAGTACTTATGCTAGCATATTACAAAATTAAAATATTATAATTGATGTTAGTAAGATATGCAGTTATTTAAGAAAAATGCTGTGCCATATGCCAGTTATTATTATTCTGAATCTAAAATTCAAAATGCTAACTTCAAAGTGTAGATTAGGTCAGCATAGGATTTAACAAATAATCTTTAGTCACAATATTGTTAAATAGTAATGTTGTGTTTTTTTAACATAGATGATATTGCATGGGACTGTTAAGTTTAATGGTATAACTTAAATCAAACAAAATTTAGTTACAATGCTATTAACCCATGAATTGCAAATTTGGGGTCAACCCTTTCCCCTTATTGCAACATGAAGACCCTCATAAGTACTTCCCATGAATCTATACTTCTATCTAGAAGGCTTCTATACCATTCTTTTGAAGATTGCACAAGCAAGTTCATCATGTCATTCTCATATTTAATGATAACATTATTAACTTGGAATTTTGGCATTGTTTTCCTAATTTCATTAGGTATCTAATTGGGATAATTAGGGATACCATAAGAATCTAGCTACCTATATATTTCCAATCTTAAGGGCTATATTTGTGGTGGGAATCTTTGAGCTTGTGTTGAAAATTGAGCTCACATTTTGTTAGTTATTGAGCTATTGATCATGTTGATTTGGTATTTATTAGTTGGACTCATGTTGAGCATGATTTTATGTTTTTTGCTAGGCATTTTGGGCAAGTTGAGCATGTTGCAACTCAATTTCAGTTTGGAGTTCTTGTTGCCTTTACCTTAGATGGTCAATTAGATCTATCCTCTAGTTGTTCTCTTTGTTCCTATGTTCATTATTGAGTGCATGATTACCTACATCAACATCATGGAATGTAGGGTCTTGCTCATGATTAGTTCTATGTGATGAGGAAGTAGGGGTACTAGTATGTGAACCCATTCTAGTAATTCTTACATTTAAGTATTGGGTAGAGTTGCAACTTGAATATGTGTCTCATTGGATATATTTTTATTTTTCATTTCTTGGTATATTATATTCATGCCTATTATTTTTCCTAGTGGTTTTGACAATTTTGTCACTTGAGTCATCTAAGGCATGGTATTGATCTCTCAAATAATCAAACATAGTACCAATATCATTTCTTTGAGGGAGAGGTCCAATAGATATACCTTGACTTTCCAAGAAGCACACTATCTTCATGTCCTTGAGAATCCCTTAAATAACTTATGTTTTCCATTTACAATTATTTTGAGCTACAAACTAGTCACCACTCTTCACTTGGAAGAGGCAAACTTTATTATATCAACAAATTTTTTTGAAAGTTGTATGCTCACAAATCCCTAAAGCTAGGCTATTTTTTGAGTGCTAGGGGTGTTAAACTTAGGTAAAAGACCAACTTATGATTATGCAAGGTCAACAATGGATTGATTTGCTAAGGTCAATAATGCCTTCTTTCACTTTAGGCTTTGGTAGGCCAAGGGGAGGTTTTTCTTTTGGTGTTGTGCTAAAGATACCTATAAAGAGCAAAAATCAACCTTGAAGCAAACCATACTCATCACATCAAATACTCCTATTTGTGTGCCACTAAGTACCTATATGCTCATTTGGCAACACAAGGGTTTTACAACTTCATAAAGTAGATGAACAAACATATAAAGAGATTTAAGATGTGTCTTTGACAACCCTTAATGGTGATACACACATGTAGGCATGGAAGTAAAGGTAATAAGAACAACACAATTACAAAAGAAGATTGATTTTATATATTTTTAATGTGTTGGTGAGATGAGAGGTTGAGCACAAAGAAGATGGGTGTCTTTATCTATTAGTGGTAATAGAGTCTCAAGTTTTATGATCCAAAGGGAAATGCCAAATGTAACCCACTCTATGGTTACCTTGATAAAGATAGCAATTGGGTCTATACCTCTAGATTTCCCACATAAGCTAGGATCTATGCATGCAAACAATTAGGTAAATGAAATTGCAAGACATCTAGTTGAATCTATCTTCATTATCCATAGACAAATATACACATTTCTTGTATTATTTTAATAAGATGCCTTGCAAGATATTGACAAGGGGTTTTACTACCTTCCAATTCACAAATTGGTTAGAATAACATTTGGATCAACAAATGTGATTTAGATAATTTGTAAGATCTTCATTAATGCAGACAATACTCATAGAGACATTAAAAAATGTTAAATATGCACATTTCAAACATTCCTTTTAGATTTGTAGTATGGTATTACCATCTTTGAGAGAAAACCTCAAAAATTACAATACAAAATTGTAGTAAACCCTTTGTTGGAAATAAACCCTAATGGTTGAAACCTCTTCTCTTTTGTTTCAACTTTCCATACCATCATGTAGTAGTGGATGAGGAACCAAGGTTGCCTACATTTGCATAGGCTACCCATTCTTGCTTGGATCATCATCACATGGTCATGTGCTTGGTATCATGCCTTTGGCATCAACAACCATATGTTTTATACATAAATCAAGTCTTCCATAAGTACCAAGAGATGTTTTAGAGATTTGCTTAGTATAATTGTTCATCAACCGCTTGTAGGGAATTGATGAAGAACAGAACATTACAAACTTCTTGTGCAAGATGAGGTAAAACCCATGAAAGCTATGAGATAGACAATCTAGAATATGTATGAGGTTCATTGGGAACTAAATTCATCCATTGCATTAATGGCAAATTGAAAATCTTCATCTATCATTAAAATGCAAGAAAATGTGTGTTCTCAAGATACACATTGTTGTTTTAGGTAGGAAAACCCTTTTGGAGTAGTTATAGGGTCAATTATGATCATTAATGGCATATTAGGAAGATTTGGGGAGTGGTTGAATCAAACAAGAGGAAATGTGGGAACTAGAGGTAGGGTAGGAGGCCAAAAAAGGAGATGCAAGGTTTTGTTGCAAAATTGGACATCAAGAATGTACATTACAATATAATTTTGGGAGTCCATCAAAACTTTGTAGAAGGGGTGAATTGAGAAAAGTTATAATGTGGAGAAATGATGGAGGGAGATGACACTGGACATCAAGATGGGATGTTCGATTGGAAAAAGATGTTCGAAAGTCAACTTGAACTTTGCACAAGAAACAAGCTAAAAATGGCATTGGGAACTTTTGTAGGGATTCAATATAGAAGTGGAATTGAGGAAAATACATTCAAATGGAAGTCTAAAAGTCCACAAAAAATCCCCAATAAAGGTCTAGAGGGAATGTAGGAAAATGATATGCAATCATTAGTTAGACGTGGAGTTAGGATTGGAAGAAGTCCAAAGCTCCATAATGGGAAAATAATTTTGTAAGAGGGATTGGGAATGATGTAGGAAAAACTTGCAAAAATAGAGGAAGTGGAGGAAATGGAGGGGAGAAGGAAGAAGTCTAGATGGACTCCAAAGTCTATAAAGGAGAAGGAATAATAGATTTGTGGGGATGTTGAAAAGGAAGGGAGGTCAAGAAAAATAAACTAAAGTTTAGATGTCTTTCGAAATCTTGTAAACAAAAAGCAAGGAAAAATAAAGGAAGAAAGGACCTAATGAACCTTGCAAAAATTTTATGCAGGAGGAGAGGTTAAGATTGGACATTGGGTGATTTGGAAATGTCGAGGAGTCCATAAAGAAATTGCAACATTGCAAAAACAATAGGAAATAACCAAAATACTCCTAGACTTACAACTTTCTTGGAGTTTTGCAACTTCCAACATCTTATGAGGATATGGATTTCAAATTCACATTCTTTTCTCCATTTTGGTGCCCAACTCCTAAATCGTCAATATTTCAGAATAACCTAACCATGTAGCTTGTATTAACTCTCTTGTGGATTTGCACCTACTTTGACACCATGGATTATAATTCAGACTCCTTGTGCTATATGTGATCATTGTTCCTGCTATCATCATCCCTAGCCATTTAAATGCACCATTGTTCATTCCTTTCAAAGCTTTATGTCACTTGCAATCTCCATCCTTTCTATAACATGTGCAATGTTCTACTAATTTTTCCTAAGTTTTAACCCACAAGTGATTAAACCATGATTCCATAACATAGCAATAATTTTTATCTTTTCCATAATGTTAAATTACATGCACATTTGAAATAAACATTGTTTCAAACTTCCATTGCATTTCATTGTAATTTCACTTATCTTTCCATAATATTGATTTCATATTGAATAAACTCAAGTTTAACATTCATGTATACAACCTTCCATATAAATGGGTACAAAGTACATACATAGCTCTTCTGAGCTTCTAGCACTAGAAGTACATATGGTCTAGGTAATCCCCCTCCAAATTTTGGCTGCCAACTGGTGAGGAGAAGCATCACTCAAGCGTTTTTCTGCCAACCACAGACTTACTGCGGTCCCCCGCACATCTACCTATCAAGTAAGATGGCCCTACCCTTTGACGAAGAGATTGGTTTGGTAACCCCATAATACTAGCCTTTCCTGAGCTTGGTGTTGTGTCCTACAATCTAGAACTTTACTATACAGTGGCTACAACCTACGTGTATAACAATCCCAGACTGGTATGCATAATTGGATCACAATGAATTGATAGTGTAAACAGTGGCAACTTACACTACTTTAGCTAAAGAATTCAACACTTAGTTACTTCGAGTGAGAGTTATCCTATTCACACACCTTCGTAGCTTGATTTGTAATGACCACACATATTCTATGCATAGGCTATCCCCTTCATTGGATTATCCTAACCCCAGGAATAACCTATTTCCTCTTTCTAAAACATTACACTATGGTAAATCAAATTGAAACATAAATTAGACTTTATTAGACTTTCACAAGCTTCCTTATAAACCAAACTATAACTATTTAAGCATGACTTAACATAGTCTATAGTAAAACACATAAGCACTCATTGCCTACATACATAATATGCTAAGAGAATCCCCTTATATGGGTTTAACAAACATCTCAGCTTCTTTCATACTTTTTATGAAGTAAACAAACATAAAAACATCTATTTTCCTTTTTCCAAACAATTCAAGCAACACGCATAAAATCAAGCAATCTTTTCAACTTAAAACAAAAAAAAAGTGTAGAGAACTAGCATGCATGTAATTGGATAGCTCCAATTGATAAAACATGTTTCCTAGCACAACCTCCACCAAACAGTTTGCAATTCTTTTCCTTGACCAATTCCCACAAATAAATCTCTCTAAAACCTCACTAATCTCACACTAAAAACCTCTCAACTCACAACTCAATATTGCAATAGAGTAACACTCAGAAAATCAAAAAATAAGAATGCAAGAATGTGTCCCCTTTGAAGTGGAAGGCACCTTTATTTATATAGAAAGATCAACAACTAAAGGCTAGAAACAGGGTATCAAGATTGACACCGCAGCTCAGAAAGTTCGACTCAGTAAGAAGAAGAAAGGTGGCAACTTGAATCAATGCACAATAAACCCATACTCGTCCATAGTGAATGATTCACCCCATTCAACTGGACAAGAAGAATGATAATTAGAAATGCAAGGTAATTGTCTCCTACAGGTCGACTTATTTGGCCAGTTCCCTATTTGACCAATTCATATATTTCACATTGCATCACAAGCTGGAATTTATTGCAGGTTTAGACTTCTATTTGGTTCACACTATTCTTAGTTTGGTGCCACCTAGACACCACACTTCCTATTTCTTTGGTTTTCTATTTAGCTCAAAGACTAAGTCAAAGTTATTTTATGCATTTTAGATTAGCATCGCTTCTCAGCATTGACTTTGTCTTGAATATTACTTCCACGTATTACTTGGATTAATAACTTTGCACATACCATAGCGCTGCATTCTTTATTTGTACATCATGTTTAATCATTTAAACATTGTCTATAGTTTATGCGCTATCACTTTTAATTTTTGTGCTTTACATATTTCATGCCCTTTAATGTATAAACAACGCTATTAACATTTATTATATATATATATATATATGTTGGATTACCCAGGAGCAACTGCACACCAAAAAGAAAGCTTCACGAGAGAGAAGCAATACACGAAGAGGCTATTTCACCAGGAGTAAAAGGAATCAAATTGAGACGTGATGATACATATTGTATAGAGTGCCTTATAAAAGGCATGAAAATATGTGACGGGTGCACAACTGCCCAGCACGGGAAATACCACTCGATGATTAATTAAAAAAAAAACTACCCCTAAGTTAACTTAAGAAAAATGTGAATGGTAACACCTTTCACTCTAACACCCCCCTTAAGCGCAACTTAGGGAAACTAAAAATGAAAAATGGGATGCAAAAATGGGTCTTGGAAACGAGGCCATGTTAGGTACCCATGCACAACTACAATGCAAAACAAAAATCTCTCACAACCAAAGAAAAGGAGAAATACCCTGTGGGAAAAAACCCCTCTCCAAAAGAGATAAAAACATAAAAGAGAGGAATAAGGAAAGAGGGCTCATCAAGACCCCCCAAGGACAACTTCCTTCACCCCAAGCATTGATCGCAGCAAAATATAGCGAGGAGATGCCAAAGGTTTAGTGAAGATGTCTACAACCTACTACTTCGTAGGCAAATACTCCAAACTCAGAACACCCTCCTGAATGAGTTGTCGAATGAGGTGCATGTGGATTTCAATATGCTTTGTGTGTTGATGCTCCACTGGGTTGTGAGAAATATGTATGGCACTTGGATTATCACACCAAAGAGTAGTGGGATGATCAACAGGAAAGCCAAACTCAACCATCAACTGTCAAAGCCACAAAACCTCCTGACTAGCCAAAACAGTGCCTTGGTACTCAGCCTCGGTCGATGATAATGCAATAGCAGTTTGCTTCTTGCAAGACCATGCAATCAAACCATAACCAAGACAAAAGAAAAAGCCAGAAGTGGACTTCCGATCATCAACATCACCAGCCCAATCTGAGTCAGTGAAGCCCACAATATGAGTAGCACTTGATGTGTAATGAATGACAAAATGTGTAGTGCGCTGAATGTATCGCAAGATGCGTTTGGTTGCCTTCCAATGACTCATGAGGATCTTGAGAGAAACGAGAGACAAGACCAACTGCAAAGGAAATATCAGGACGACTGTGTGTCAAGTACAAAAGGATGCCAACCAACTACCGATACAAGGTAGCATCCACTGATGGAGTATTGCAACTAGAAGACAACACAACACCTGATTGAAAAGGAGTGGCGGCTGGCTTGCAATCAACCATCTAAAATATTTGAAGCAAATGAAGAGCATACTTCTGCTGGAAAATAGAAATACCTGTAGAAGATTGATGAATTTGAAGACCAAGGAAGAAATGCAAAAAACCAAGGTCTGTCATATCAAACTGCTCTATCAAAGCTCTCTGAGTATCTTCAATCATGGCAGGAGAACCCCAAGTGAGAATTAAATCATCCACATAGAGAACAAGAATGAGAAGATCCCCCCATGCCTCTTAATGTAAAATGTAGGGTTAGAGTGACATCTACTGAATCTATAAGCAAGCAAAAAATGGTCCATCTTCTCATACCAAGCTCGAGGGGCTTATTTGAGACCATACAATGAATGCTTAAGCCTGCAAACAAGTGAAGGGTCTTGCACAAAACCTGGTGGATGCTCCATATAGATCTCCTCCTAAAGATCACCATGCATGAAAGCACTCTTCACATCCATCTGATACACTGACCAACCTTGAGATGCAACAATAGAAAGTACAAGATGAATGAAATCCATCTTGGCAACAAGAGCAAAGGTATTTGAATAGTCAATGCCCTCAACCTAATAAAACCCCTTTGCCACAAGACGAGCCTTGTACTTGTCAATAGAACCATCAATTGCAAATTTGGTACGATACACCCACTTACATCGAACCAATTTTCTTCCCTTAGGAAGAGGAACAAGATATAGGTTTGATTCTTCATCAAAGAAGAATATTCCTCAGCTATAACACTATCCCACTCTGGAATACCTGAAGCATCTGGAAAATTTTGAGGATTAGTAGAAACTGCATGACTCAAAATACTGATACCTGAAGTGTGAGAATGAGTGCAACGAGAAGTGGTGGGATCACTTGCATGAGAACCAGCCTCCTTAAGAACAGTTCGAGCCCAAAGAGGTTGTGTGGGTGCAGGCTCAGGAGAAGATGGAGTTATGTCAACAAAAATATCAATACCATCATCATTAGGAGCATCAACAACATCATCAGCAACAAAACAATACATATTCTGAAGAAGAACTGGGAAGAAGGGAGGTAGAGGCCTATGATGGAGAATCCTTCAAAACGAAAGACTCATCAAAATGAACATCACGATGAGAATGTACCTCTTTAGTGATGGGATCAAACAACTGATATCCCTTCACATCCTCACAGTAGCCAACGAAGATGAACCGCTGACTCTTCTTCTCCATTGCTTTCCGCCTCCTTGCTGGAATGAATGTCTATGTATCACTGCCAAATACTCTGAAGTAGGAGACCTTAGGCTTGACATGAGACCAAGCCTCCTCGGGAGTCATATTCCACACTGCCTTATGAGGCATACGGTTCTGAATGTAATTGGCACAATTGACAGCCTCTGCCCAAAAAGTTGGAGCCATGGACCTAGACTGGATCATGCGATTGGCCATCTCCCGTAATGTTGGTGCAGGAGCACCTAGTGGAATTCATGCCTCCATGAGGCCATTTTGTAAATATTTGATATACATGGTATTTTGGTCATTTCATAAGGTCATTTAGATCATATTTATTATGTTTGAGTCATTTAATAGGTTATTAGGTGAGTATGAGTTCATATTGTCAAAACTTGTAAAAATTGTCAAAAGTTGTCAAAATGCAAAATTGGAAAATTGGAAAAATGCAAAAATAAGAAGATGAAGGGTCATATGAGGAAGTTAGAAAGTTTTAGGTGGTTGGTTAGGCTTATAAGTGGTTTAAATACCCTTTTATGGTCGAATCTTAGTGGAGAGGGATGTAAATAATGAAGAACCAATAATGAAGCCCTAATTTTATGCAAAATTTCTATGTTTTTTTTCTAATAAATCTGAGTTTCAGATCATTGTACAAAATCTTATGGCCATATTTTTATAGGAAATAAATTTCTAATGATAAAACTATGAGTCTAAAACATTCTCCTTTTTGTCTCACTCAATTTCATGCAAATTTGAGTAAGTTATGGTAATTTTATTGATTGCAACTTTTCAGATTTCTCTGTTACAGTCGTGTTGCAGCAAATTGTACGACTATGTACGGCCTCAAAATAAAATAAATATTATATGGTTGGATAGAGGGATGAGTTAGCTTTCTTTTGGCATTGGTTTGAGGTTTTTTCATGAAATATTGAAAACGTTATGCTCATTTTGGTGAAAACAGTCAATTTCAGATTTACATAGGGCAGCAAGCAATAAAAAATTGCATATCTTTCATTTTAACTATTAAAAATTGGTAAAAATTTGCATGAAGGTCTGTTTTGAGATTTTTAATGATTTCCCATTGGTTTCATTGAATTTTGAGAAGATTTATATTTTTCCGAGTCGATACTCTGCATCAAATGTTCTATTCTTCCACTCAGCCACACCATTCTTTTGTGGAGTGTATGGCACTGTGTGTTGATGAAGAATACCTTGAGCACTATAGAAATCTTGAAATTCTCTATTGACATACACCTTCCTATTATCTGTGCGAATCTTCTAAAGGGAATGCCTTGACTACTTCTCTACAAATGCAAGGAATGTCATGAAGAAGCGAAGAAACTCATCCTTTTACTTCAAAAAGTACACCCAAATGTGGTAGGAGAAGTCATCAATGAAGGTAAGCACATACTTGGCCCCCAGAAATGAAGGAGTGGGAATGACATGAGATCACTATGCACCAACTCAAGGGGTGCCAAAGCACATGTGGCCATACCTTTTGGAAATGGATCTCGATGATGTTTCCCAAGTACACAACCCGAACAAACTCCATCAGAACAAGATATTTGAGGTAGGCCAATCACCAAATTATGTGTGCTCATCTATTGGATATATTTGTAATTTAGGTGCCCAAACCGCTCGTGCCACAACTTGCTCACAACATTTGCATGAGCAATAAAGGATGATCCTGATGAAGGCTCAAATCCATCAAACTTATACAAGTGGGCTCTATGATCAACTACTCCAGTAGCAACAACCTTCTCAAGATTCTTTAACTCTCGAATAGTCACATCATTGGGAGAGAACTCAAGAAGCCTTCCATCACCATGCCAACAAATATGATAAATGGAGAGTAGATTCTGCGAAATATCAGGAACAAGAAGAACATCATCAATGCAACCATCCTGCATCTAGACTGAGCCTGTCCCTAAAACAAGAATCTAAGAAGAGTCTCCAACTGCAATGTGAGTAGTATGACTATCAGAAAGAGAATCAAGAAGATCTGTATCATGAGTCATGTGATGTGAGGCACTGGAATCAAGAATCCAACTATCATGGGTAGAGGACAAACCTCTTGCTGCAAGGGCTTGGCATTTTCCCAAGGTAGAAGACTTTGACATGGCAATGTTGTGCTTCTTCATAGCTTCTTCTAATGCCGCGAGCCTCACAAAACAATGTGCATCATTATGCCTTGACTTTCCACAAAAAGAACATTTTCCCTTCTTCTTAGACTTGGAAGATGATTCTCCCGAGTTAGAAGGAGGAGGTGTAGGCTTTTGATCATTCTTCTCCTTAGGCTTGGAGGGATTCTCACCACCAGAAGGAGAATCTGTCTTAGGCTTCTTCTTATTCTTACCCTTGCTCTTGGAAGATTGAGTCATCAAGGCATGACTCTTAAGAAGAGCATCCATCCAGATCAACTTGGCTTGCTCCCTAGCCGGTCGATCACAAAACACCTCAAAGGAAGGCATCTTATGGTCTTCTCCCATGACATCCATAGTAGAATAGAAGGTAGAGGAAAACACTTGAAAATGACCTCTTAGTTTTGACAAGATCAGGAAGATACACTCATCATCATTTTTGGCATGACCACACCCTTTCAGCTGCGACAAGATCAATTTGAACCGTGCAAAGAAATCCCATATAGTGGGAAAGGCATCTGGAGAGAGAGAGGTGAGATCGACTTCAAGTTGCAAGATTTTGAACTGGTTTACTTTCCCGTACAACTTAGCAAGCTTATCCCATACTTCTTTATGTGTCTTATATTCGACAATGAGAAACAACAGATTATCAGACACATGGAGATCTATGATCCCTCTAGCCTCATCCATTTTGTTTTTATGAACAAATTTCTCAAATGTTTTAGTAAACTCGAGTTGTTCAACATCTAACATTTGCCAAAGCCCCTGAGATTGTAACAATTGTGACATTTTAAGCTTCCACGTGTGATAGTTGTGCGGAGTGAGTGGGTCAATCTTCGGTTCTGACATGGTGGGAAAATGGATACAAATGGACCAATAAGCTACTTATATCCCCCCCAAAAGGAATAGATCCAACAATGTGCACTCCAAAATATTTTTTTGCCAAAAAAAGACAATTTTGAGCAAGAAACTGACAAAGAATTTAGGCTACAAGCTTACAATTTGAGGAAAAATTTAAAACTTGCAATTTTGACGCAAAATTTTTCAAAAAAGAGTACCTCAATCAAGCTCCAATCACACCATGCAACAAGATTCTTCCACGCAAACCAAAGCCTCTCCAAAAAAACTCCACAAGCCTTAGCTCAAACAATATTGAAGGTACCAGAGTATAAAACAACTTATTTCTTCAGTTGTCTCACCAATGTGGGACAAAAGTAGCAACCAAATGAAAAAAAGCATTTTTCACCCCCAAAAAAGAAGGAAACCCTAGATAAAATATTCGCCAAGAGAAATCACGGGCTGAGAAAAATTCGAGCCTCCAAATGACCTTCGTGCAGCCTTGAAAATGTTGAATCGCAGCCTTTGGAGCAAAAAAAACATGCTTCCTAGATGAGATGTCCCCTCTCCAATCAAGCCTTAAAAAAAAATGCCTCCCTTAGCAGATGAAATCCACACAACAATGCCAAATCATGGACAACACTCCAAGTTCTCTAAAAACGAATCTGCGCCAAATGCCAGTCTTCCACAACATAAGTCACACCTCCAATCAAGGATTCACTGCCTCTCTTGGCTTCCCACACAGGAAAAAAACACCTCAACAAATTCGAATCACTCTCCCCTCAAACGCAACAATAAACAGGTTTCAACCCCTTATGTCGCCAATGCAAAAGGAAAATCGAATGCCTTGAAGCAAGGATTCATTGCCAAAGCGTTTCAACGCCTTTCCAAGGGATAGCAAGAAAAATCATTGCCTCTTTCTTCAACAAAAAAAATGCACCAAGCCTAAAACTAAAGAGTTCCTTAGTGCACCACAACCAAAAAAAAATGTCTCCTCCAAATAGATTTCCAACGCCCTTGAGATGACTCGACTTCAGCATAAGAAAGAAAGAAACGTGCCTCCAACCAAGCAAAAAATCCACGCTGCCCTCTCCTCAAATCGTTGTAGCCAATGGAAAATGGCAGAAAACAAACGTTTCAAAAAATGCCTTCTCAAAATAGAGAAACAACGCCTTCCTTTAGACGGACAAAAATGCCACAGAGAAAATGCCACCAATTTTCCTTCAAATCATGCTTGACGAAAACTCTCTAGAAGGTGGTTGTAGAAAAACTGCTTTGATACCATGTTGGAGCACCCAAGAGCAATTGCACACCAAAAAGAAACCTTCACAAGAGAGAAGCAACAAACAAAGAGGGTATTTCACCAAGAGTAAAAGGAATCAAATTGAGACATGATGATACATATTGTACAAAGTGCCTTATAAAAGGCATGAAAATATGTGACGGATGCACAACTACCTAGCACGGGAAAAACCACCTGGTGATTAATTAAAAAAAACTACCCCTAAGTTAACTTAAGAAAAATGTGAACGGTAAAACCATTCACTCTAGCAATATATATATATATAAATCTACTCGTATGGACATTTCCATTACATCGATACATACACATATATCAATATATATGTATGTGCATATACATATGGGTAAAAAGACAATCCTGTGTCACACTTTATAAAGGAATCAACCAATAGCAATTTTTTTTTTGAACTTTGACCACATAAAAGTGGTCTTTATGTTTTGAACTTCAAAATGATGTAAACTAATGAAATGTAAAACTTTTGATGAAGTTTATTCTTGTAATTTTTTAGAGTTTAAAAAAAATTGTTTTCATTACTTTTTTTTATCAATTTAAGAATAGATTTTGGAATGTTGAAAATTTCAGAAAAAGTTACTTCAAGGGCCGTCAAGAAATAAATTGAAAAAAACTTCATTTCTCCCTATTTTTTTTTCTCCAAAATATGTAACTTCAATATCTTGTGCATGGAAAAAAATTTCAAATTTTGATGTATATTTTTTTGTAATAACATTTTAAAGTCAAACTTGTCATAATTCGATAGTTTTCACGGGTCGTCAACTATTGTCTATTTTTTTAATCATTTTGAAAAAACAAATTATACCCTTTTGAAGAAGACTCTCTCCTTTTGTGCCCCATATATATCTATTTTTAATATGTTTTACTATTTTTTTGAAATTTCTAATCAGCCTCTTTTTTAACTTTAACAACCTACTTGCATTATTTTAAAAATAAAATAGATTAAAGCTAATAAAAATATTTTAAAAATTACATATTCAGATTCACCATTCCGAGCTCTACAAAAGGGTATTTTTTTTTTTAAAAAAAAACATTCTGACTGAAGAAATACTTAGTTGAAGTTGAAAGTTTCAAAAATTTCTGAAAAAAGCTGAGTTGGCTGCCAACTAGATAGTTTCGGCCGAAAGGGTTTCTATAGAAAGAGTTTCTGTCGAAACCTTTTCTATAAAAACCCCACACATAAAATAAACCAACTTCAAAGCCAATTTAAAAGCAACAAAGGGAAAAAATTATCTTTTTGGTTTCCACCGAAGCCTATTCGGTCGAAACCCTGTGTGCCATGTATACGCCACATGGCTTTGGTTGAAACCTATTTGGTCGAAACATTTCCAACCAAAAATATTTCACTTGGAACTATTTATTTGGCTGAAAGTGTGACACATTTTTGTGTTTTTACCCATGTATCGTATATTTATATAACATTGCCTTCACACATACAATTTCAATAACATCGATTGACATATATGCATATATATATATATGGCATTTCACCTTGTTCATTTGATGTCCCCATGCATATGGGTAATCCATCCATAAGCATACATAGATACGTCTATCTATGTATACTCATGTACGTATTTACTCATGTGCATGAGTTCACCGTAGACATGTACATATATACGTATATATCTCACTGATCAAATGTAAACACATAAAGAACCCACAATTTCCAGAAACTCAAACACTTAGACTAAATCAAGACCACTCACAAACAAATCCATAACCTCTCCTAATTCATACACAAACAAGACTAAGGTGACTTACAATTTCCCAGGCTATTGACTCAATTTGATTATACTAGAAGTGAGTGTGTGAAAGCTCAATTAGGCTCATTAAGAATTACTGGACCAATTCTCTTCTCCAGAGTGATACTTCCCCTCTCTTCTAGAGGATTAAATCTGTCCCTGCATCCAACTTAGTACATAGAAAATTTAGTTAGCTGAATCAATTACAACATTTTGCATCATATATTTCATAGACAAAATCATTACATAACTTCAATTTGAATCAAATATTCATTTATAGTATTTCTGATATACATAAAGCATAAACACACACATTTAAAGCATTTTCACACAACTAGGTAAAAGTAAATAAATAATAGCACAATGGGGTGTAACATATCCCCCCCATAGCGAATCATCGTCCTCGATGATCTGAAGTATCAAACATAAACAATAAAACATATACAAAACAATATAGTTTTCAAGAGCTCTCAAAAGCATGCAAAACATGAGGAAACTTTTGCTTGATTTCTGCATAGTCTTCCTAGGTGGTTGAATCCTCTGCATAGTAATCCAATTGGACTTTGCATTGTAGAACCTCTCTGTTTCGCAATCAAAGCTTATGTGTTCTGAGCACTATGAGAGGATCGATCGTTACCACCCTTGGGTCTTGAACTTGTAGAGCATTCCAATCAGTGACATGATTATCACCTGGTATATACATCTAAAGGTAAGAGACATGAAAGACATTGTGCATCCAGGCAAGAGCTAGTGGCAAGGAAATTCGATACGCAATAGGGTTGATCACTTCAAGAACCTCAAAAGGACTTACATAGCATGGAGCTAATTTGGATGATTTTCCAAACTTAATAGAACTCTTATGAGGCTTGACCCTTAGCAAAACCTTTTCTCCTACTGAGAAATTTCTGGGTACTCGCTTGGAATATGCATAACTTTTCTATCTATCATTAGCTTCCACCAATCTTTGCTTAATAATTCCAACTTGCTGCTCCATTTCCAATAACATCTCTAGTCCTAGGCTTACCCTATCTTCAAGCTTATCCCAACTTATAGGAGTTCGACATTTTCGACCATACAATGCTTCGAATGGAAACATCTTGATTGCAGAATGATAAGAATTGTTATATGCAAACTCAACCAATGGTAGGTAATCTTCCCACTTGTATTGTTGATCCATGCAATACATCCTTAGTAGATCTTCAAGTACCTAGTTAACTCTTTTAGTTTGACCATTCGTCTCCAAATGATATGCTGAACTTATATTCAGTTGGGTACCAAGTGAAGAAAACAAGGTTTGCCAAAACCTAGAAGTCACTCGGGCATCCCTATAAGAGATAATCTTCTTAGGAATCCCATGCAATCTAAACACTTCTTAAATAAATTTTCGTACTATTACAGGAGCTCCATTAGTTAAATTCCTAGGAATAAAATGTGCTACCTTGGTAAGCTTATCCACTACCACGAGAATGGCATTATGCTTGTTCCTAGAAATAGGTAGGCCTTGCACAAAGTCCATGCTTATGACTTGCCACTTACTCTCAGGAACATCATGAGAATACAAAAGTCCTGCAAGGTGATGATATTTTGCCTTTTCCCTTTGACATTCTAAGCACTTTGCTATGAAACTAGCATCATCTCCCTTCATTCCCTTCCAGAAATATAAGGCTTCACATCTGTTAACATCTTGGTCACACCAGGATGTTTAGAGTATGGTGCATTGTGAACTTCTTTCCACACCAAGTTCCTTAATTCTTCAGAATTAGGCACATATATCCTTCCTTTAAACCTTAACAATCCACTAGGTTCAAAATGGAATCCTTCATACCTTGTGTCATGTGGATTATTCAAGAGTGCTTTCTTGACTTGCCCAAAATATTCATCACCCTTGGATTTTTGCAACACTTGGTCCTTAAGTCAGTTTGAATTACTACTATTGAAGCTATATGCCTCCTACGACTTAGGGCATCAACTACCTAATTTTATTTTCCCTTGATGTAGTTAATGTTGAAGTCGTAATCAGTTACCAACTGCAACCATTTCCTTTGTCGTGAATTGAGGTTGGGCTGGGTGAACAAATACTTTAGACCGTGATGATTTGACTTTAGTTCAAACAATTTATCCATTAAATAGTGTCTCCACATTTGCAATGCGTGAACTATTGCTGCTAACTCCAAATCATGTGACATAATTTTTCTTATAGGGCTTTAGCTTTCTTGATTCATAAACCATGACTCGCCCTTCTTGCATTAAGAATCCACCTAATCCTTCACCTGATGCATCTGTAATGACAGTAAAGTTGTCCTTTGGATTGGGTACCTTCAAGATTGGTGCCGAAGTCAACTTCTCCTTGTAGGCCTATCCGTATTACTGGTATTTCCTCTAGCATTGTTGTTACTGTTATTGAAGTTTCTTCCTCCGCGATCCCTTATAGGTTTAATCCAATTGTTTTGAGGTCCTTTGTCCTCTTACTTCTGAGAATCCGGTCCTCCACTAAACTTCTTTGGAGTTTGATTATCCCGAGGCCTATCAAACTTCTTTCGATTCCTCTCTTGATAGATCGAGATGACTTTAAGATTTTGCTCTTGCTTAACTGCTTTCTCATAAACTAGATCCATGGTTGCTAGACCGTGGGCATCAACTTCTCCACCTATTTGGTTATTCAACCCCATGATGAATTTCTTGATTCAAAATTGCTCATCTTTTTGATACATAAGTACGTACCTCAAAAAATGGGTGAATTTCTCCCAGTAATCGTTCACCAATGAGTCTTCTTGCCTTAAATTCTGGAAATCAGTGAGCTTTTGATCATGGAAAAGTTGGGGTAACCACCTTTTCCAGAAAATTTCAGCAAACTCACTCTAGGTTAGCCTTAAAGAACTAAGTCCTAATTCCATCTTTTTGTTCATCCACCAGTTAGAAGCTTCTCCTGCCAACTGGAAGGCTCTCCAAACAACTTTCATGACCTTAGAATAATTTCTAATCTCAAAGTATTTTTCCATTTGTAGCAACCAAGCCTCAACCTCATCTCCGTTGGTACTTCCTTCAAATTTGGGAGGGGTAATTTTTCCCATATCCCTAGATAATTCAGTTGCCACACATCTTCTCTTACTACTTTATGATTTGGACTAAGATTGTGTTTTATCACTCACATGTTCACTAACACGGGTGTGATCTCAAGAATTTTCTCCCTCTTTCTCTTCCTCATAAGGCACTTCCTCATCATTATTTGGTATTTCTTCTTTCACTCCATCTTTCCCCCTTCTTGTTCAAGGTTTCCTATTCGTTCCTTGGTTTCATCCATCATTGCTAGAATGTGATCCAACTTGGCTTCAACATTCTCAGCCTCCTGCCCTACTTCCGGACTTTCCCCAAGGTTAGTGCAGGTTCTAACCATTTCCCAAAGTCGAAGTACACTTGGAGGGTTTCATGGAATTAGACCTAAGAAAGTTTACTTATTATTTCCAAAAGATCATACAAGAGCATATTTTCACATGCAAACAATTCATTGAAAAACTTATGCACAAGTTTTGATAAGAATATGATTTTCATCTATTCATAAGGATTTCAATATCCTTGTTTTACATTGATTGACTATTCAAATAGTCAAGAGGAGAGTATCCATCAGAGTCACTCTCAGATACATAACTACGTGCAGTGTACCTCTCAGATTTTTGTTCATCTCTATCCCAAAATGGATAGTATCCCTTGGATTTATCTTTCGATACACACTTTCGAGGTACATAACCCTCAGACTTGTCACTTGTGGCTATTACAATAATTTCAGCAATGGGTATAACACGAGGGTCTCTAAACAACATAGCTGAATTGACACTACATTTTGAGGGCATATCCCTAGATAGTGATAGAGTCCGATTTTTCCGGAGAGATAAGAGGTAAATGATTGAAGTTGGCTTCATCACTCATCCTTCTCTTCTCTTGGCTAATTTGCGATAAGGCATGACTGAATGTCTCGGTATTGCTTATCCAAATGGCATTGTCATAGTTGGTTCCCTCAATGGTATGAACAAGGGCTTCATTTTCCTTCTTGGCCCATAGGTAGCACTCATTTCCGATTACTGAATTCCTTGCAGTTAACCTAAGATGCACCATCCTAACACAAGAATTCCAAACATTAGACTCATTTAATGTTGGAAGGAAAACATAGCAAGCATATAGGTTCCAAAGTTAAACCTAACAGCTCTGATACCACATATAACATGCTCAATGTTCTACTCAAAAAATTTCCTAAGTTTTAACCCATAAGTGAATAAACCATAATGCCATAACCTAGCAATAATTTTTTTTTTCCATAATGTAAATTACATGCACATTTGAAATAAACACTATTCTAAACTTCCATTACATTTCATTGTAATTTCACAAATCTTTCCATAATATTGATTTCATATTGAGTTAACTCAAGTTTAACATTCATGTTTACAACCTTCCATATAAATGGGTAGAAAGTACATACATAGCTCTTATGAGTTTCTAGCACTAGAAGTACATATGGTCTAGGTAATCCCCTTTCAAATCTTGGTCGCCAATTGATGAGGAGAAGCACCACTCAAGCATTTTTCCGCCAACCATGAAGTTACCCTCGTACATCTACCTATTAGGTAAGATGACCCTACCCTTCGACGAAGAGATTGGTTTGGTAACCCCATAATACTAGCATTTTCTGAGCTTGGTGTTGTATCCTACAAACTAGAACTTTACCATACAGTGGCTATAATCTACTTGTATGACAATACCAGACTAGGATGCATAATTCGATCATTGTAAATTGATAGTGTAAACAGTGGCAACTTACACTACTTTGGTCAAATAATTCAACACTCAGATACTTTGAGCGAGAGTCATCCTATTCACACACCTTCTTAGCTCGATTTGTAATGACCACACATATTCTATGCATAGGCTATCCCCTTCACTGGATTATTCTAACCCTAGGAATAACCTATTTCCTTTTACTAAAACATTACACTATGGTATATCAAACTGAAACATAAATCAGACTTTCACAAGCTTCCTTATAAACCAAACTATAACTATTTAAGCATGACTTAACATAGTCTATAGTAAAACACATAAGCATTCACATCTACATACGTAATATGCTAAGATAATCCCCTTATATGGGTTTAACAAACATCTCAACTTCTTTCATATTTTTCATGAAGTAAACAAACATAAAAACATCTATTTTCCTTTTTCCAAACAATTCAAGCAACACCCATAAAATCAAACAATTTTTCAATTTAAAACAAAAAATAAAGTAGAGAACTAACATGCCTATAATCAAATAACTCCAATTGATAAAACAGGTTTCCTAGCACAGTCTCCACCAAACAATTTGCAATTCCTTCCCTTGACCAATTCTCACAAAGAAATCTCTCTAAAACCTCACTAATCTCACACTAAAAACCTCTCAACTCACAACTCAATATTGCAGCAAAGTAACACTTAGAAAATAAGAAAATAAGAATGGAAGAATGCATCCCCTTTGAAGTGGAAGGCACCTCTATTTATACAAAAATATCAACAACTAAAGGCTAAAAACAAGGTATCAAGATTGACACTTCTCAGCTCAGAAAGTTTGACTTAGCAAGAAGAAAAGGTGGTAGCTTGAATTGATGCACAATAAACACATACTCAACCATAGTGAATGAGTCACCCCATTCAATTGGACAACAAGAATGATAATTAGAAATGCAAGGTAATTGTCTCCTACAGGTTGACTTATTTGGCTAGCTCCCTATTTGACCAATTCATATATTTCACATTGCTTCACAAGCTAAAATTTGCATTGCAAGTTTAGACTTCTATTTGGTTTGCACTATTCTCAGTTTGGCGCCACCAAAACACCACGCTTCCTATTTCGTTGGTTTTCTATTTAGCTCAAAGACTAAGTCAAAGTTATTTTATGCATTTCAGATTAGCATCGCTTCTCAGCGTTGACTTTGTCTTGCATATTACTTCCACATATTACTTGGCTTAATAACTGCGCGCATACCATAGCGCTGCATTCTTTATTTGCATAACATGTTTAATCATTTAAACATTGCTTATAGTTTATGTGCTATCTTTTAATTTTTGCACTTTACATAAACATATATGAAATGCGCTTTACTGTATAAAAAACGCTATTAACACACACAAATATATCAACTTACACGATTATAGAATGCATCTTTCGATATTCAAATGCATATACTTATATTCGTTTATTCCATAAAATAATAATGCAAATGTGTAAATACACACACACTTGTATGGACATTTTGATTACATCGATACATACATGTATATCAATATATATATATGTATGTACATATATATATATGTCACTTTGTCCATTTGACGTCCCCATGCATATGGGTAATCCATCCATAAGCATACGTAGATACGTCTATCTACGTATACTCATGTACGTATTTACTCATGTGCATGAGTTCATCATAGACATGTACATATATACGTATATATACATTTTGTTGGAAAAGGTGCCTCAAGCTTACTGACATGGAACTCTTGAAAGAGCAGAATCCGTGAGACCCTTGGAATGTCTTGCCAATGAGCAGCTGTGTTCTAAAGTCTTGAAGGGATCAGATCGGTGTGACCTTGGATCTGTCTTGCCGATGGAAATCATCGATATGACTTGAACTATCAGAGTGAGATTCCAAACTTGTTCCGATGGTAGATGTCTTGCCAAAGGAGATCATCGGGGAGACTCTTGTCGATGGACGTGTCGAGGTGACTTGAACTATTGATTTGACATTTCAAACTGTTGCCGATGGTGTTACTCTTGCAGACGGGTCTGGACAACAGTGTGACTCCTGCCGATGAAGTGATCGGGGTGACTTGGTTTGTCGATAAGACTTTCTAATTTGATGCCGATGGTATTACTCTTGTCGATGGATCTGCTCCTGTTGAAAGTCGGTGTGACTCTTGCCAATGTACGCAGTCTTGGTGTTCTTTGGGACATCGAGGAGACTTGAACTATCGGTATGATATCTCAGTTTGTCACCAATAGCATTGGTCATATCGATGGTCCTGTGGTCAGGAAGACTTCATCAATTCTAAGTGATAGACCAGTAGAAGGATGTGTAGCGTGCGATGGTCAATGGATAGTTTGGTATCAGTGAGACACATTCTGTTGCCTCACCCATAAGTGATACATTTGAAAATCGTTTGACCAAACGATTGTCCTATGTGGTTTGTCTTGAACCAATGAGAGAAGCAGAATGCAAACCGTTTGGTAGTTGAACTGTTGTGACCATTCTCTTGTGGGAAATGAACATACCACTTGTGGAAGGATGATCAATTCAGATTGAGGATGGGATTGATTGATTGAGCATAGGATTGTTCTAAGTGTGTGAATTTCATTGTATGCTGTTGGAGAGCATTGTAACAGTGATGTTTTGTACAAGGTTGATCAAGGAAATGTTGTTGTAAAATTGATATCTGAAAGTGAAGTTTGATCTCTGTATGTAATTTTGTTTACTGTAATACAAATAGGCTTTACTTGGTGTGGTGGGTTTTTTCTCCCATAAGGCTTTTCCCACGTAAATCTGGAGTCCAATTGTGTATATGTCTTTCTCTATTTTGTTATTCTTTTCATGTGTATCTTATTGAACTATAGTTGCAAAATTTAAAGTCATATCTGCATTCTTCTTTGAGTTTTGATATTAAGAGAGTTTGTTCCGCATTTTAGCTTTCCTTACAAATGGTATTAGAGCCTGGTCAGTTGTGTTATCCTTGTGGGTAGGTTGGGTTTTTTGTATCAATTCTATTCAGTGGGAGTCTTATAGAAGTCTGATAATTTAAATTATAGATTAAGATGGCAAGCACATCAAGAAAAATTGAAATTGAGAAATTCAATGGCAACAATTTTGAGTTGTGGAAACTCAAAATGGAAGATCTGTTGGTTGATTGTGATCTTTGGCTTGCTATGTCTGGAACGAAACTTTCAGGCATGAAGCAAGAGGATGGGATCTCGCAAATCAAAAATCAAAGGGCCTGATAAGACTCTGTTTGGCAGACTCTGTTCTTCTAAACATTCATGAAGAAAAAACATCTTCTTTGTGGAAAAGACTGGGAGCTATTTATCAAGGCAAGTCCTTGGTGAATAAGTTGTTCTTGAGGAAGACACTGTACTCTTTGAAAATGCAGGAAGGAGTGTCTGTTGCTGATCATTTGAATATTTTCAACATGTTGATTGCTCAATTAGCATTTGTGGGTGTGAAGATTGATGAAAAAGATTGTTGTATGCTATTGTTATGTTCTTTGCCAGATTTTTGGGATCACTTGGTGATGGCTATTAGGAGTACGACATCCACTTTTAAGATGGAAAACATTGTTGCTTCCTAGTTATCAGAAGAGATGAGAAGAAAATCTTCTGAGATGGCGAAGGAGGCTCTTGCTGTTCGAGGTAGATCGATAAAAAGGTAAGAAGAAGGATAACAAGTCCAAATCGAAATCAAAAGGGAGATCAAAGTCTCATGGCAAGAAGTCCAAGGTGAAGTGCTAGAATTGTGGGCAACTTGGTCATGTCCCAAAGGATTGCAAAGAGGAGAAAAAGAAGAAGAATTCTTTCGACAATGATTCTTCTCAGAGTGATGCAAATGCCTTCATTGCAGCCTTGACAACTCAAGCATCAGATGATGTCTAGTTGATTGATTCTGGAGCATCTTTCCACATGGCATCTCATAGAGATTGGTTCACTAAGTATGAAAAATACGATGGTGGAAGGGTGTATTTGGCAAGCGATTCATTTATGGAAATAGTTGGTCGTGGAAGAGTCAGAATTCAGTTTCTTGATGGAAGAGTTAAGGGAATCAATGATGTAATGCATATACCAGATTTGGTTCGAAATTTACTTTCTGTTAGTAAGTTGAACGATGTTGGAGTGCAAGTCACATTCTTTGGAAATGGTTGTGAAATTACTAGAGGCTCAATGGTGCTTGCTAGGGGTGCTCGTATTGGTACTTTGTATAAGTTGTACGCACTTGCTGTTCAATGCAATAGTGTCTTTGCAAAGTCACAAAAGGCTATTCGTGGAGAAAAGGAGGAAAAAGTTCCTGATAGTGCAAACTCTATGGAAGTTATACTTCCAACAGAAAAGACTATGCTCTGGCATCATAGGCTTGGCCACATTGGAGAAAAAGGTTTAAAAACTTTGAAAAATAAACCGGTTGAAGGGCTTGAAGATTGTAACCTTGAGTTCAAATTTTGTGAACATTGCATATATGGTAAACAGCACCGTGTTTCATTTTATTCCAGTCCTCACAAATCTTTTGGTTTGCTTGATTATATTCATTATGATGTGTTTGGTCCAATGAATGTTCTTTCTTTGTCTAAATCAAGATACCATGTGTCGTTTATTGATGATTATTGAAGAAAGGGCATTTGTTTATTTTGAAAAAGTAAATCATAAGTATTAGGTCGTTTTAAAGAAATTTAAAACCTTGTGGAAAATGTTGGAAGAAAAATAAAATGTTAGGAGGCCCGACAATGGTGGTGAGTTTGTTCCTAATGAATTCAGGATGCCCATCAGTCAGATATCTCTGGGTTGTCAGTCTCTGCCTTTTGGAAGCATGGTCTGGAAAGAAGCCCTCTCTAAGACACATTCGTGTTTTTGGTTGTGAGGCATATGCATATGTGCCAAATGAAAAAAGATCTAAATTGGAGAACAAAGTTGTTAAATGTATTTTTATTGGCTATAGTGCTGACATAAAATGATACAAGCTTTGGAATCTTGATATAGAGAAGGTTGTGTACAACAAAAGTGTTATTTTTTGTGAGTTGAAGCCTTCCACTTTGAATATGCAGTCAGAGACAAAATCATAAAATAAAAAGGATGTAGTTGAAATTCCTTCGACACTAGATAAAGAGGAATTGAAAATTCAAAATGTACTTGAAATTGAGGAGAGCTCAAATAGTTATGAGAGTTCTAAAGAAGAACAACCTCAGCCTCAGCCCGTGAGGAGGTCAACATGTGAAATAAAACAACTTGATAGGTATGGGTTCTCTATGTTAGATTTTACTTGTGCCTATGTTTTAATTTCTAACATTGATGAGCCTAAGATTGTCAAAGAGGCAATTGGAATGCCTGATTCAAACTATTGGTTGGAAGCCATGAATGGAGAAATGACATCTTTAGAAAATAATGACACTTGAAGTTTGTTGTCCTTGTCTGAAGGCAAAAAAGTTGTTGGCTACAAATGGGTATTTAAAAAGAAAATAGGACTGGATGGGAGTGTTGAAAAGTATAAGGCGAGGTTGGTTGCAGAGGGTTATTCCCAAGTAGAGAGAATTGATTATGGAGAAATTTTTTCCCTTGTAGTTAAGCTGACGTCTATCAGATTTCTTTTGTCACTTGCAACAACATATGATTTAGAGATTGAATAGATGGATGTGAAGACAACATTTCTTCATGGTGATCTTGAAGAAGAAATTTATATGTCTCAACTTGAACACTTTGTGTAAAAAAGTAAAGAAAATCTGGTTTGCAAGTTGAAAAAATCTCTGTATGGATTAAAACAATCTCCTAGAATGTGGTCCCAGAGGTTTGACACGTTTGTTTTGTCATTGAGATATGTAAGATCAAAATCTGATCATTGTGTGTACTTCAAAGTTGAAAATGATCGTGTTCCTATTATTGCTCTCTATGTTGATGATATGTTGTTCATAGGCAATAGTAAGTTAATGATTTTTGATCTAAAATCTCAGTTGTCTGCAAAGTTCGAAATGAAATATCTTGGTGCAACTAGGTATATTCTGGGAATAGAAATAACCAGGGACAGAAAGAGTAGAAAACTTTGGCTCAACCAGAGTAAGTATATTAACACTGTTCTGGAGAGATTTTGTATGATTGATTGCAAGCAACTAGTTGTTCCAGTTTTGCAGGGAACAAAGCTATTTGTTGAAGATTGTCCAAAATCTCCTATTGAGATGGAGGACATGACTAGAGTGCCTTATGCTAGTGTAGTTGGCAGTTTAATGTATGCAATGGTCTGTATAAGGCCAAACATTGCCCAAACAGTGGGAGTACTTAATCGTTTTATGAAGAATCTTGGAAGGACACATTGGGATGCTGTGAAAAGAGTGTTTAGATATCTGAAGGGTACTTTAGAATATGCTCTGTGTTACCATGGCAATTTGGTTGAATCACATAAGACTCAAAATTCATGGGTATGTGGATTTTGATTGGGCAGGGGACATTGACAGCAGAAGATCCACCAGTGAATATATTTTCATGATGAATGGTGGTGTAGTTAGTTGGATGAGTAAGCGGCAAGATGTAGTTGCTTTGTCCACCATGGAGACAAAATACATGGTAGCCACACACGCCTGTAAAGAAACAATTTGGTTAAAACGTTTGTGTTCTAACATTGGGTTTGATGCAGAGCAGATTACAATTTACTGCGACAGTCAGAGTGCTATTTGTTTGGTGAAAAATCCTACTTTCCATGCTAGGACGAAACATATTGATATGTAGTATCACTTTGTACAAGATATGGTGGAGGATGGAAAAGTTTCTTTAGAAAAAGTGGATACACTGGAAAATGTTGCAGATTCATTAACAAAACCAGTGAACATAAACAAGTACAGGTGGTGTGCCAGTTCAATGGGCCTTGGCGCCCATGAATTTCAGTAGTTTCGTTGTGCTCTGGGAGTGTCAGTAATATCTTTGTCAAGTGGGAGATTGTTGGAAAAAGTGCCTCAAGCTTACTGACATGGAATTCCTGAAAGAGCAAAATCAGTGAGACCCTTGGAATGTCTTGTTGATGAGCAACTATGTTCTAAAGTCTTGAAGGGATCAGATTGGTGTGACCTTGGACCTATCTTGCCGACGGAAATCATCAGTATGATTTGAACTGTCGGAGTGAGATTCCAAACTTGTTTCGATGGTAGATGTCTTGTCGAAGGATATCATCGGGGAGACTTGCCGATGGACGTGTCGGGGTGACTTGAACTATCAATTTGACATTTCAAACTGTTGTCGATGGTGTTACTCTTGCCGACGGGTCTGGACATTAGTGTGACTCCTGCCAATGAGGTGATCGGGGTGACTTGGTTTGTTGATGAGACTTTCTAATCTGATGTCGATAGTATTACTCTTGCTGATGGATCTGCTCCTGATGAAAGTCGGTGTGACTCTTGCCAATGTACACGGTCTTGGTGTTCTTTGGGACATCAGGGAGACTTGAACTATCGGTATGATATCTTAGTTTGTCGCTAATAGCATTGGTCATGCCGATGGTCCTGTGGTTAGGAAGACTTCATCAAGTCTAAGTGATAGACCAGTAGAAGGCTGTGGAGCGTGCGATGGTCAATGGATAGTTTGGCATTGGTGAGACATTCTGTTGCCTCACCGATAAGCGATACATTTGAGAATCGTTTGACCAAATGATTGTCCTACGTGGTTTGTCTTGAACTAATGAGAAAAGCAGAATGCAAACCGGTTGGCAGTTGAAATGTTGTGACCATTCTCTTGTGGGAAATGAACAAACCACTTGTGGAAGGATGATCAGTTTGGATTGAGGATGGGATTGATTGATTGAGCAGAGGATTGTTCTAAGTGTGTGTGAATTTCATTATATGTTGTTGGAGAGCATTGTAACAATGATGTTTTGTACAAGGTTGATCAGGGAAATGTTGCTGCTGTAAAATTGACATCTGAAAGTGAAGTTTGATCTCTGTATGTAATTTTGTTTACTGTAATACAAAAAGGCTTTAATTGGTGTGGTGGCTTTTTTCTTCCGTAAGGGTTTTCCCATGTAAATCTGAAGTCTAATTGTGTATGTCTTTCTCTATTCTGTTATTATTTTTATGTGTATCTTATTGAACTGTAATTGCAAAATTTAAAGTCATATTTGCATTCTTCTCTGAGTTTTGACATTAGGAGAGTTTGTTCTGCACCTTAGTTTTCCTTACACATTTTATGTATATATCTCATTGATCAAATTTAAACACATAAATAACCCATAATTGACATAAACTCAAACATTTAGACTAAACCATGAACGCTCACAAACAAAACCATAACCTCTCTTAATTTATACACAAACGAGACTAAGGTAACTTACCATTTCCCAGGCTATTGACTCAACTTGATTATACTAGAAGTGAGTGTGTGAAAGCTCAATTAGGCTCATTAAGGGTTACCAGACCAATTCTCTTCTCCTAAGTGATACTTCCCCTCTTTTCTAGAGGATTGAATCTGTCCTTGCATCACACTTAGTACATAGAAAACGTAGTTAGCGGAATCAATTACAACCTTTTGCATTATATATTTCATAGAAAAAATCATTACATAACTTCAATTTGAATCAAACATTCATTTATTGTATTTCCAATATACATAAAGCATAAATACACACATTTAAAGCATTTTCACATAGCTAGGTAAAAGTAAATAAGTAATAGCACAATGGGGTGTAACACTTTCCTTGGTCCATTTGTGCCCCATTCACATCATTTTGCTTTGCAATCTACACACCCTATGCCTACCTACATCATTCTTATAACCATTGCAATGCATAGTGAAGTCATGAAGTAGTGTTTTGATGTCCTAACAGTCACCAACATCCCAAGACTACCCATTGCCAACATGTTTAATGACGAGTTATATGATGGACAACTCCAACCCACACTTTGATTATGTTTCAATAGGAACACGATTCCCAATGGAGCTCCATGAGGAAGCATACAACCTAAATTTAGGGTTTTGACAAGTTAAAAAATATCTTTTTTGTGTGATTTAGGAGCTTTTTTTAAAACACTAGCCATTTTGAGGACATTAGGGCTTCCTCCAATTGTCCCCAAAAGAGGGAAACATCCCCTACTTCTATAGGGCATCCCAAAGACATTTCCCTTTTAGTAGTGATAGCAAGGGTAATATGAGACATCTCTTTCACCCATCTCATAAATATACCTCTTTTAAGTGGATGCACAGCCATGAAACATTGATGATTTTATTATTTATATTAAAATAGCTTGATAGTTTCTAGATTTGATCATATAAACAATTTTTCATCAACTTTTTGGATCATATTCCATGATCCATGATCAAAATCAGTTGATGAAAATATTTATTATTATTATATATTACATATACCATGCCATCCCCAAATTTAGGTTCATGATCACCCTATTCCAAAACTCCACGTAATTATAAAAATATTTAAGTATAAACACATTTACTATGTGTAACTAATAAGTGCGTGAAAAGTACTCAACCCTTGGTTCGAGATGTGTGGTTCTCTTCAATTATTTTATTTGTGACACACAAATTTGACAGTTTTGTGGCTTGTAGCCCAACTATATACATTTAAAAAAAATGCGAAATTTTAAAATTGGAAAATACTCCTCAAGTAAGTCTATTTCCTAAATAATCTTTACAAAATGAGATTTTTAACTTGTTGCCAAAATCTAAATGGAAGCCATTTTCTGAGGGAGAGGATGATATGTACGTAATTAACTGCTTTTAGAAATTATACATGGTTGTGCACGGACAACCTATCACCTTATATAGACACAACCTACTGCGCATGGTCCTTTTGCCAATATATGTGCACAGACGCTCAAGCACGCACATGCATGCACAGTCGCCTTATCCTTCATATTCGCTTATCTGATATTCTATGTTCTATTCCATGTGATACTTTTATTTAACTTTAATGCATCTACTGATATTCATATTTAACTCTCTGCATCCACATCATACAACATTTCTGCTTCCACTAATTTCTTCCTGAATGTCCAGGCTATACAAATGGTTCAAAAGGAATTATTCTTGGTTAAAAAAGATTGACGTATAACTTGTTTAATCAATAGTATATCTCAAAGAGAGCAGTTGATTTTCAAAAACAGCACATGCTTGGTACCATCCTTTTTACTGGTGGTATGATCTATCGATATAAAGTTTATAACATCCATTGACTGCCACCAAAGCTTAATTAGGTACTTAGAAACAAGGATGCAATACGATGCATTAGCTATATGAAACCGTATGTAATGAATAATCTATGATGAGTGAGACAGAGACCAACATGAATGTGACAGTCGTCAATGCTGAAGAATATAACAAAGCGAAATGAGTTATAAACCAAAGATGGCTATGGAATAAAAGAAATCAAATTTTAAGTATAACATTGCAATAAACAAACAGTGGACTTTTCTATATGAATATTACAATATAGAGGTCAAATGTCTTTAATCATATTCATATCAGTACAGTAGCAAAAAGTTTAACCACAAAGCTAGAGAATAACAGGAAAAAACAGTGTTTGCCAGTGGCCGATCCTGGAAATCTTACTTTCCTCACATTTTTGGGTTATTAATTTATTCCATTCTCTGTAGTTAGAAGTACTAAATCCACTGACTGAAATTTTGACTACAACAATTCCTATATATTGGTTTAAGGGTTTAGAGAATGGTATGTAAAGCCTGCAATATCTTGGATTCCAGAAAAGGCAACTACAAGACCTTTGGACTACTTGGCATTCGAATTGGCTGTTCATGGTGACATTTTAGCCTTTTTTGTGCTTTACTTGGAAATTGTATTCCATTTGTCCAATAAACAAGATCCACCATTCGAAAAGTGCCAGATAAGATAATTAGCAATCTATCCCATTGAAATATCAAAGGCTCTGTAACTCAGTAGCAGACAGACCCGCAATAAAACCCCTTGGCGCTGAATGGATAAGCTATATACCCCGATCCTTATGATGATCAATCCTATTTAAATATTTGGGAAGTACTCACCGAAGGCCAGAAAGCGTTCCTTGAGGTAGGGGACAGGTTTAGGAGATTAGAATGCATCCAGGTAACAAAGGTGACGTCTTCCTACTGCAGTAGATGTCTCTAGAAAAGAGGGAGATGTCCCCTGCCGTTTAATTACACCTCAATAGCCATCTGGAGCTGCCAAATATAAACAACCCAAAAATCAAATTAAATACCTTAGGCCCCAAAAGATGAAACAAGCCAAAAATAAAACTAGATTACTTTAAGTCTCGAAAGATGAGAAGACCTAAAGAGCCCCACCCAAGTCATATGTCACTTATTCAAAAATAAAGTGATAGGCAGGAAATTTGAGAGCATGCCAAACACAATAATAGGAGTCTAATGAAATATGTAGTTAAGTATTTTTAAAATTGCAGGTTTGGGCAGCATGGATCTTGCAAGGAAGATAATCAAACACGAGATGAGAGCTGAGAGGAGCAACGCCATTTTCATTTATTAATCAATTGTTTTACTACAGTCATTTTCTTCTGATACTCTACCAAATCTCTCATATATGCAAACTCTAAAAATAGTGTCCCAATCCCCATCTCATAACTCAAAAATTGAAAAGTTAGGATAGATGGTTCATTGTCGGACATTATTTTTTTTAAAAAAAATAGTCATAAAATAAACTTAAATAACATGCAAAATACTGTTAAAAGACATTAAAAAAGGAGTTTTGAGAGTACAAAGGTAAATTGTCTAATAGTTTTGGGCCAAGGAGGAATACAATGCATATCATAGTGCCATATGATGATTGATAATTACAAATATATTAAACATATTACAAATCTCTCTTCTAATTAAAGCCCCTGGTGCACCCTCTAGCAAGATGGTAAGAATTCCTTATCCAATGCGACCACTCCTAATGTTTTTGCTTGCACATGTGCTTCTCAACTTCCGTTGCTTCCATTTCAAAATTAGCAATCTCCTCCTCAATAAACATGGGCTCCACATCCTTGGCAATCCAATCCAAATGCAGATCAATGTCATCACATTCAATTGCATCACAAGTCTCCTTCTCCTCCTTATTGATGCAAAGATAAAATGTTGTATTGCACAAAAACAAAGTTACTGAGACACTTTGGAGTCAAACTGTTGAAGTTCTTCATGTGAATGACCACAAACATGGTCATATTGCATTCACACCCATAAACACTGCAAGTCTTGCACAAAATACAGATTGATTGTTAAGCTCTGAAGATTTGGTATTTTTGTACCGTAATCTTGCCACCATAAATCTGCAGAGAGGGTTTTTATAGCCTCACAAGCAAACTAGAATTACACTTATTAAATAAGTATAGTATCTACGAGACACAATTATTATTTTACTGACTTCTAACTTCTAAGTCATTCTACTTCTAATTAATAGAGATGAAGAAAACAATCTTCCCTTGTAAATCTGTAACTTGTTATAAATTTTATCTTTAACAGTTTGTTGAGGCCATCCATGACCTTCTCATCAACAGTAAAAGAATTGGAAAATAAATTTTTGGTGATCTCATAAACCTTAAATAAACTGGTGAAGAAAAATTTGTTGTTCAAGTATTAGGCTGCTGCAATACATGTGTTGGTGAAGCTGCTTATTCCACTTTCAATCAATTATTCCACTTTCAATCAATTATACACCGAACTGGTCCCTATATTCTTTTATTTTTCAAATAGTATTGTCAGATGGGCTATTTGGCCTTGTCGATGGCTTCATACAAATAACCCATCGAGTTTCTTTTCCTATCCACAAAGTGAAAACCCTAGCCAAAAGTTATGACACCAAAAACAAAATAAGAAGGATTTTTAAAATTAAAATTAATAAAAAATTGAACAATAACAAATAAAAAATATTACAAACTTACAAAATACTGGAGTTGATTACTTTGTAAGTTCATAACTGAATATTTAAAATTACCTTGAGGACATCATTTTTGCTCTTGGCAAATGTATCATCAAAATTGATCTTCACAACCCTTTCCCCTTCAGCCTTCTTGAAAGATAGCCTTCAACCATTGAGTGCTCACAAACATCTATTTAAGAGACTTTAATTAAAGTACAATGCTCTACAATGTGATCAAGCGGGTGATAAATTGTCCTCAAGCAGTCTTTCTGCTACCACATGAGATGTTGCATTGTCAATCGCAAGTTGGACAACATTCTCAATACCCACATCAATGCCCACCTCCCCCAAGATATTGTACATAGTGTCTAGCTATATTCACTTCATGAGAGACCCCAACAGGTTTCAAGTATACCGATTGGCCACTTTAAACCACTAGATAGTTGATCAATGTGTGATTCCTAAGACTTGTTCAACCCAGATAAAATATGGCAGCCCTCTTTGTTTCAAATTCTTTGTTGATCTTCTACTATCGCCTTGGTACATTTCACAGCTTCCTCCATCCAACAAGAGCCCTATGAAACAATGCAATCTAGGTGCCCTGAACCCGTTCTAAACAATAATCAGTGCATTGGCCACTGACACCCAATATGGACTCCTCGAACAACATCTCATGGTCCCAAGCAACATCTTCACGTGAAGGTTATGCACCATAAGCATTACGAGGGGCAAAAAAGCCCTATGAATGCAACCAACGAGAACTCACTAAACTTCTAAAGTGGATAACCCTGCATTGGTAGGCCAAGAAGAGAACCTATGCATTCGATGTCTAAATTAGGGCATGAATTCATCACAATTGTTTTAGTTGTACTCTTCTTTTCTACTTTTTCCCCAGAGCTTACAAAGAAAGCCTTCCCTCATCTAAAAATTAAAATAATTGCATACCCGTTCACAGCTTCAAAATCTAGTTTTTCCACAGTTCCAAGCAGGGTTCATACACTTGCTACAACTGCAACTAGCTCAAGATGCCATCTTTATATTGCTGCAAAGTTGATAACCATATCAAAAAAAGAATAACAATCAACATTAGAAAAAACTAAAAAGAAGAAAACGAAAAAAGAAAAGAAAAGAATACATTGCAACCCTACAACACAACTAAAATGAAAGAAATATGGCAAAAATCTAAAACAAAAAAAAGTCACATACCTTTCAAATCTGGTCAATAAATCCCTCAAATCTGTTACTGAAAAAAATCAAATGACAGTCAAACAGAGAGCACAACAACAAAAAACAGAAAAGCGGGGAAAAAGAGATATTTTTGCGTATTTTAACAATTGCCTATTACATGGGGATGACGTGCAAGCTTGCCCCATCAAGTCATTGTTACTAGCCAAGATTTGAGCGGCTAATCTACCAAGTCCTTTCACGTTCTGTGTGCTCACAAGTTGACGAGCTACTGGCCCAGATTTTAAAATATGGTTTGGCCCAATTAAGAAGAAGTATTTATGAAAAGGACCTTGGCAAAATTTTAATCTGTAAGGTCTTAAAGCACTAAGATTTCAACATAATAAAATTTAATCAGAAAACTCAGGTAAGTAGCATAAAAGATTCTGACGTGTGGCAATAATATAAGACTTTTAAAAATCAACTTCTCTGAATCGAATTTAAGTTTCGGCATAGAAGCATAATAAGAGTAAGCAATGAATTTTGAGGTGTACGAGTACCTTTGACAGACTTTTGAAAAGAAACCGAACTTCTGACTGCTGAAAACTTAGAGTTAATGTTGAGCTTAAATATAGACCTAGTGTTGACAACAGCCTCCGTAAAACCATAGCCAACAGCGTCTTTCTCAGGGAGGTATCAAGGGCCGCAGACGATGATCTTGCCGCCCGTCAGAGTTTCCTGTCGCATTTGCAGTCACTCAGCGGGGTTTTTGCCAATTCCAAGTGCTCTTCAAAGACCCTCGCAAAGCAGATCCACGGTTAAAATAAAATCCATGTAAGCAAAATCAATTTATTCGGCATATACTTATTCAGAGGAACAAAGGCAACTAGAGTAAGAGAATAATTATAAGGTGAAATAAGAGGGAAAACGAATAGAAAAAAAAAGCCCTAACCCTGAAAAAAAATCCCTCGCGCAGCAAGTTTTTCAATTGTTTTATAAATCAAAGCTCATACACATCATCGATCCAAATTTTTGTACCACAGGCTGAAGGCCTAAATCGACCTATTTAAAAACAGAGAAAGAATTCAGAAAAGGATTTGCCAATATCTCAATATTTTCTCTATTTTTATGAATGAGCAAATTCAAGCCTTCAGTCCTGCGGAGGAAAAGTGTAGATTGAAACTCGTCAGGATTAAATGCACCCAAAAAATAAGCGTTGGAATTCAGGAGTGTTTTAAGCTTGTGAGGATGGTTGGTTCCGCCATGTTCCTGTCCAATTTATGATTCTTCTCCCCAGCCAGATAAATCACTATCCCGTTTGCCCTAATTGCAAAGGGTCGTTTTCAAATAAACTGATTGGTGGAAAGAAATAAAATATTAATTAAATAAATAAAAGCAATAATTTCAAATCAGGTTCATAAATAAAATGTTATTTTAGAAATTAAATTTAATAGGTAAAGATATTTAGTTTGGGGAATAATAAGATTATCCTCCCCTCTTTTTTTTTAAAAGTTTGTAGGAATCGTGGGGTACCCGTACCCCTATAAACTATAGTGTGTTTGGTCAACTTTTTTCACGTGATCGGTGGGGTATCTGTCCCCCTATAAACTGTAGTGCGCTTGATAAACTTTTTTCACATGATTGGTGGCGCTGGCGCAACACACCCTCCGGTACCACGGGGACGGTGGGGAGACTAGACTTCGTGATCTCTTGCTTGTGATGCAGCCATGATAGGAGGGTCCTCAAGGAGAACAATCCAGACCGTGCAACAAGAGTAACACAATGAAAGCAACACAAAATATGGAGGCAAATGCAGATGCAAATATTCTCATTAACAATTAACTTAGTTACATTCAGCCGACAGCATCCGGGCTTTACAGATTCGGCTCATAGGCCAGACAAAATATACCTCGTTCTAACATGCTCTTGTGCAAGCGAAAATATTACATATCAAACCCTATTATTCTTTTGGATCGAATTCTACTTAACTACTACTCTCCTAATGATCTATTACACGCTTTATATCATATCCACAGGTCTAGAAACATCCGTGTCGGCCAAAGATCATTACATTTTCCAATGAAAGAAAATATAACGTGTGCATGAAACAGGTCGGCCTCAAAATTGAATTACTCCATCAACAGGTGCATAGAATGAAGTGCGGACCTATAATGAAGGTCGGGAACACTCCCAGGAATATTTAAAATCACACCGTTGAGATCCGCAAATCACGGGGACGATCCACGAACGATTAAGTTAACCGGTAGGCTTGAAAACTATTTCGGTGTCGGTTCAAGAAACTGCAATTCTGAAAGCGATAACTTTCTGGAAAAAGATCCAAACACGCTCAAATCTTGGAACAAGGAACATGAACATGTCCATGATGTACACAAAGATCCACAGGGTTTGGTGAGCAAAGATGACAAATCCACCAACATGAACTGAGTAAGAACAAAACAAGAACAAAACTGAAAGAAAAAAATATTTTTGGTTGATGCAAGATTGCCAAGAGCGAAGGATGCTCTTGCATCAGACATTTGGGGTTATTGAAAAGTGAGTCCCTCACTTTGCTGGGGCCAAAGGGAAACCAAGATGGTCCACCTCAGCCTGAGAAATCCAAGAAGAATCCTCCACTGGTCTACCTTTCCATTTCACAAGATACTCTTTGTACCGTCTTCCACGAGTCTTCCTCCCATCTCTGACATCCAAAATCCCTTCAATCTCATCTGTTTGCTGTTTAGGAAACTGACTCTCCAATTATGCTTTACTGTTTTCACTAAATTTTGCTTTGTGATACTGATATAGATCTGCAATGTTGAAATAGGCGATATACCCATACCTTCTGGTAACTCCACCTCATATGCATTTCTTGAATCTAACTTCTTCAATATCTTACAAGGTCCAAACTTCCTCATCTTCAACTTATTGTATGTACCAACTGAAAATCTCTCCTTTCTCAAATATACCATCACTTCATCTCCAACTTCAAATTCCTTATGTCTCCTCTTTTCATCTGCCTTCTTCTTATACATCTTGTTCATATCTTCCAACTGTTGTTTCACTTGAGTGTGCACTTTCTTCATGTGTTCTGCAAATTCTTCTACTTTTGCACTCCTCTTGTCTTCCATACTGATGTCTCTCAACTCCAATATACCTCTAGGAAGAATTCCAGTAACAATCTCGAAATGTGTCTTTCCTGTACTCCTATTCACTGAATTATTGTAAGCAAACTTTGCTTGTGCAAGGACTAAATCCCAACTTCCAGTTTTCTCTCCAACCAAGCATCTCAGCAAATTCCCTAAACTCCTATTTACTACCTCTGTCTGTCCATTAGTCTGTGGGTGAAAAGTAGAACTGAATTTCAAGTCTGTCTTCAACTTCTTCCAAAGTGTCCTCCAAAAGTAACCAACAAACTTTACATCTTTGTTTGAAACAATACTTCTAGGTAACCCGTGCAATCTGACCACTTCTCTGAAAAACAAATCTGTTACATGTACTGCATTCGTTGTCTTCCTACAAGGTATGAAATGTGTCATCTTAGAAAATCTATCTACCACCACAAATACATAATCATTACCTCTTTGTGTCTTTGGCAAACTAAGTATGAAATCCATGCTGATATCCTCCCAAGGTCTCTCCAAAACTGTCAAAGGTTTATACAATCCAACATTCTGACTACTCCCTTTCGCAACTTGACAAACTTTGCAACTCTGCACAAATCTCCTAACATCCTTATGAATATGTGGCCAAAATTAATTCTCACTCACCAATGCCACTGTCTTATAACTCTAAAATGTCTTGACATTCCTCCACTATGCTTCTCCTTCACCAGGTTATCCCTCATTGAACTCCAGGGTATACACAATTGATTACCTTTGAACAACATATCCTCCTGAATGAAATAATCCAACCACTAACTTCTATCCTCCGAAACAGGTTCTTTACAAGCTCTCCAAGGTTCTACAAAATCCGCGTCTTCTTCATACAAGTTCTTCAATTCATCAAAGCCTAATACCTCCACTCTCATCTCTGTCAGTAAATTTATTCTTCTACTCAAACCATCAACAACTCTATTTGACTTTCCACTCCTATGCTTAAAAAAAAAAGTATAACTCTACAAGAACTCTACCCATCTCATGTGTCTCTGATTCAACTTACCCTGACTGTTCAAATATTGCAATGCTTGATGGTCCGTATACAACAAAAACTCCTTAGGAAACAAATAATGTCTCCACTTCTTCAAGGCTTGAACTATGGCATAGAATTCCTGATCATGCATTGATTATCTTCTCCTAGCATCATTCAACTTCTCATTGAAATAGGCTACAGGTCTTCCCTCTTGACTCAACACTGCTCCAATTGCATTTCCACTTGCATCATAGTTTACTTGAAATACCTTACTGAAGTCTGGTAAAGCCAACACAGGTTGTTCAATCACCTTCTGTTTTAACAACTCAAAACTTCGGTTTGCTCTAGATGTCCATCTAAAATCCTTCCTATCTCCTCTCATTATTTATGTCATAGGACTGCAAATAGAACTGGAATTCCTAATGAAATTCCTGTAGAAACTAGCCAATCCATGAAATGATCTTACCTCTCTAATGCTATCTGGAGTAGGCCACTCAACAATTGCTTTCACCTTCTCAGGATCCATCTTCAATCCATCCACAAATATCACAAATCCTATATATACCAACTCCTCCTTCATGAAACTACACTTCTTGATGTTTATCGACAACTGCTTTTCTCTCAACCTCTACAAAACTTGTCTGATATGCAACAGATGTTCTTCTCTACTCGTACTGAATATCAAGATGTCATCCAAATACACAATTACAAACTTACCCAAGAATTTCTTCAACACTTCATTCATCAACCTCATGAAAGTACTCGGTGCATTTGTCAACCCAAATGGCATAACTAACCACTCATACAATCCTTCATTAGTCTTGAATGTTGTTTTCCACTCATCTCCTTCTTTGATTCTGATCTGATGATATCCACTCTTCAAATCTATCTTTGTAAAGTACTTAGTTCCACTCAAACAATCCATAATGTCATCCATCCGGGGTGAAGGAAATCTATACTTCACTGTTATCTTGTTTATGGCTCTAGAATATGTACACATTCTCCATTCTCCATCCTTCTTAGGTGCTAACACATCAGGTATTGCACATGGACTTAAAATTTCTCTAATCAAACCCTTCCTCAACAATTCTTGCACTTGTCTATTCAACTCTTCATTCTCTGTGGTTTCATCTGGTGTGCTGATTTATTAGGAAAACTAGCTCCAAGAATCATATCCATACAATGACTAATACTCCTTATAGGTGGTAGTCCATCAGGTGCATTATCTAAAATGATCTCTTCATATTCTATCAGTATCTCTTTTATCTCTTCCGAGTGTTCTTCCACATGCTTCAAGTCTTCAGTCTTCTTAGGAACTAAGGCATAACAAACATTCTCATGTCTCAATCCATCAAGGAATATCCTTCCATCAACCAGACAAACCCTAGCATTCATACAAACTTCAATTGTAGGAACATCTTCTAATGGAAACAAAATCTGCTTCATCCCATTAGCTACAATGGTATATATGTTCTTCTTTCCATCATGAATAGCATGTCTATCATACTGCCAAGGTCTTCCCAACAAAACATGGCATATATCCATAGGCATGATATCACACAAAACTTCATCATGGTAATTTCCTACAATTTCACCAAACATTGTTCACTTACCAGTATCTTATGCTCATCCTGAATCCAAGTTATCTGATAGGGCTTTGGGTGCTTCAACCTTTCCAACTTCAATTTAGTCACCATTTCTTGAGAAACTAGGTTCTCAGAACTTCCATTGTCAACAATCACTGTGCAACACTTACCATTCACCTTGCATCTGGTTCAAAACAAATTCTTTCTCTACAATGGTTCTTTCTCCAACTCACTTTGACACAATACTCTTCTATTCACCAATACTTCTCCATCTTCTAGTTTATTAGGTGATCCAACATGATCCTCCTCAACAAAGGTCATTCTTCTATTGTTCTCTGTCTTCTTGCTTGTCTCTCCTTGATTACATTCAAATGCTCTATGTCCTTCTCCACCACATTTAAAACAAGTTCCTTTGAATATTCTTTTCTCCTGTCCTCTATCATCTCTTATATAACCTTCATTTCGGTAACCACCATAACCTCCTCTTCTGTAAGAGTTTCCATCACCTTTCTGGTATGAATTGTCATTCTTACTGACCTCCTTGTCCTTGTTCTGATCTGCAAAAGATCCTCTTCCTCCTCTAGTAAAAGTTCTTCCTCTTTGAAATCTTCCACCCCTTCCTCTCTGTCTCTGCTCATGTCTTTTATTCAACTTCTCCTCTGCTTTTAGGGCACACTGATATGCTTCTTCCACACTCTGTAACTTGATCAAACTGATCTCATCCTGTATAGATCACCTCAAACCATTCACATATTTGGCTACTTGCTCAATCTCATCCTCCAAATGTCCAGATATGATATTCAACTTATATAACTCCTCAATATATGCTGTCACATTAGATTCTTTCTGCTTCAAATTTTGCAACTTTCAGAACAAACTAATTTGATAATCTGCAGGCATAAAATTTGACTTCAACTTATTCACCATCTGATCCCATGACTTTATCTTTTCTTTTCCTCTTATCTACCTATCTGTCTGCAAATGCTCCCACCAAAGGGATGCATGTCCTCTCAAATTTTTACAAGAAAACTTCACCTTCTTATCCTCTGAGGTACCTTCAAATTCAAAATACTTTTCCATCTCTATTATCCAATCTAACAATACATCTAAATCCAACTTACCATTATAATCCGGTGGATTGAAATGTGGTCTTGTATTCACTTTAGTTAGGGCTCTTATGAACATCTCTTCTCCCTAATCCAGGCCAGGTTGCTCATCTCTTCCTCTTTCTTCCTGTACTTCTACTTCTTCATCACTCACATCATAAACTAGTCGACCTCTCCTCTGGACCATTTCAACTGCATCTAGTCTGGCAGCAATTCCTCTTAACATCTCAATCATAGCTGGGTCTACATTTCCATGCGCTCTATTTCTACCATTTCTTCTTCCCTCCATCTTTACACAAGTCCTTTGTAGCTACAGGTCGGATCCTCAATCCACCACCCCACAACAAATCTTCAACAAGACTTCGCAAACTCTAACGATCTCGCAAGGAACGGATCTCGCTCTGATACCAATCTAACACAACCATGGTAGGAGGGTCCTCAAGGAGAACAATCTGGACTGTGGAACAAGAGTAACACAATGTAAGCAACACAAAATATGGAGGAAAATGCAAATGCAAATATTCTCATTAACAATTAACTTAGTTACATTCAGCCGAAAGGATCCGGGCTTTACAAATTCGGCTCACAGGCCAGACAAAATATACCTCATTCTAACATGCTCTTGTGCGAGCGAAAATATTACATATCAAACCCTATTATTCTTTTGGATCAAATTCTACTTGACTACTACTCTCCTAATGATCTATTACACGCTTTATATCATAACTGCAGGTCTAGAAACATCTGCGTCGGCCAAAGATCATTACATTTTCCAATGAAAGAAAATATAACATGTGCATGAAACATGTTAGCCTCAAATTTGAATTACTCCATCAACAGGTGCATAGAATGAAGTGTGGACCTATAATGAAGGTCGGGAACACTCCCAAGAATATTTAAAATCACACTATTGAGATCCGCAAATCACGGGGACGATCCACGAATGATCAAGTTAACCGGTAGGCTTGAAAACTATTTCGGTGTCAGTTCAAGAAACTACAATTCCGAAAGCGATAAATTTTCGGAAAAAGATCCAAACACGCTCAAATCTTGGAACAAGGAACATGAACATGTCCATGATGTACACAAAGATCCATAGGGTCTGGTGAGCAAAGATGACGAATCCACCAACATGAACTGAGTAAGAACAAAACAAGAACAAAACTGAAAGAAAAAAATATTTTTGGTTGATGCAAGATTGCTAAGAACCAAGGATGCTCTTACATTAGCTTGCAATAGGATGCTTTAGCCAATTGAGCTAGGCCCACCGCCCCATCAAGATTGTCCTCTTGTAAAAGTGTCATGGATTCATTTTTTTTAAAGAGGCATTAAAGTGTTGCTAGATTTCATTCATTGTGTGACCAATAATTTTCTTGCTTGATCAAAATTAAAAATAAAGTAGAGGTTTGTTAATTAGGATCAAGGGACTTTCCAAGCTATTGTCGATGTCATCCCTCCCCAAATTATTGATAAAATTGGGGTGAAATATTTCAAGCTATGGTGGAAGGATTGGAAATGGTATTTTGATATGCCCTTTCACACGTATAAGCCTTGTAAAGGCTCAATGCAACTTTTTCCTTATTTTCTTATGGTTAATCAACTAAACCACCATTGGTAGCTTCAATCCTCTATTGGTTCTCGATACTAGCACCATTTCTAGTGTGTCTATTTGGTTTTTTTAAAACCTGAATTGGCTCAATTTTCATGGTGAATTCTCTATCAAGGTCTCCTTATTGGTGCCCCCTTAGCCTCATTTGGGGTTATTAATCCTCATTGTCCATTCTATGGGAAATTAAAAAATCTCAAGCACCTTTTCTAGTTTTGTTCTAGAGCTCAAGAAGCTTGGCATTTGATACATGATTTCATGATTTCTTTAGGGCTTTTTGGCTTGCTTTGTTTTCTTAGCATATGGTTTTATTGGGATATTTTCCTTATCTTCCTTCCAAGTATACCTAGGTTTGACATGCTTTTAGGGTGGTAATTCTCTTCAATATTTATAAAGATTGAAATGCTACTATTTTTACAAGTATTTAAGCCAACATTTTTCTATATACACTAAAGCTATGATTTATTCTAATGTTCTCATGTAGATTCAAGTGAAAACTTGGAAAGTTGCACATGAAGTTTCTCATCTTTAGGACCTGCTAGATCATTAGGGTAATTCTTCCTACACTATTGTCAAATTCCCCTTGATCCCTCTTCTCCTCAAGGGCATAAGCATTGCCATAATTAGTCTTCTAGACATGATAAAGGATCCCATTCCCATGGCTTTCAGCCTCCAGGTTCTAGAGATAATGTCGCCCATATAGGTTGGTCCTAGTCTTCTCAATAACCCTCTACCTCCTCTTGTGGGTGGGATATTGGGTGGCCTAGCTTAAAGGTTTTTTTCTTAGCAATGGTCATCTCCCTAGTTTGAACTTAACCAAAAGATCCTCTTGAAGATGGACGCTCTCATTGTTGGGATCCTATTGATGATGTTATCCTTGTCTTTGTCTAGGGGAAGCTTGATGATCAAAATCCCCTCTATTGGGTATGATTTCATTGCTTAGTGTTGTGCGGTCTTGGGCCTTTTGTTTCTTGTCTTTGTTTCAAATTATGTCTTGTTTAGACTTTGAGGGTGTGTCATCTTATCCCTCACTTTTTTTTAGAAATTATATATTATTATCTATTTATGTTAGTAAAATGTTAAGTATGAATTATTTTTTAAAAAAAAAAGGTTCCATGTAATCCCAAAAACATTGAAGGGTAAATATGATATGCCCCCTAACCCTATAATGTGTATTGTTTTATGAATAGCTGTCTTGTGGCTACTTTAACTCTTAAATAAGTTACATAATCATTATTATAATCATATATATGTATTTAGGTCATCCTAGTAGTTATAATTAAGTATCTAAGTTGACCTAAGTGGTATTAAAGGCATAAGTATGATATATATAGGAGGTATAGGTTTGTTATTATCATCATGTTGAGTATTATGTTCTTGTGGAAGACTATTGGAGGTATCCCCATGGAAGTGGATTAGGAGGTTGCCCCCTCAAAGTGGCATATCATTATCAAGTAATTGTAATATATTTCCTATCATATTCTTCTATTGTGCAAGTTATTTCATAACAAGTGGTATCAGAGCATGATCTTGACACCATGAAGGCAAGGCATTTTCTCAATTTTGGAGGTCATTTTGGGAAGAACATATCTCTTAGATTTTGGTGATTTTTAGACATATGAGTCCCTTAAGATTAAACTTGAACATTGTAGGAATGACATGATGTGGGTGATCCCACAATAGTGCGTCCCACCTTTTGGCCAAAGTGGGACATTGAAATCAATATTTTACCCAAATTTTCACTTTCTAACACCTATAGAAACTAAACTGTTAAGAATTTGAAGATGACGTGAACTAGCGATTTTGAGATTTTGTCTATAGTTATAAATGTATTTTTTAAAATTTGAAGAAATAATTTGTGAGTTTTTTTATGTAACTTTTAATAACTTTTTTATAGTTAATAGTATTTTAAAAAGTGGCACTACTTTCGTAAAGCATAATTTTATTTGTAGAAAGGATAAAATTTATAAATTTTCAAATATAGATTGTAACACCAATATTTAGTGTACACATATTTTTTATAATTTTTTGTTGCATAGTTTTTTAATAACTTTTTGAAGTGAAATTAATTTAATTTAAACATAGGTTACTTCTATAATGCATTTTTTTTTTATGCATATGAATTAAATTCTTATTTTTTTGTTGAAATAAGAACATCAATATCTATTGTACAAATATTTTTAAAATTTTTATTATTTGTTTTACTATTTTCCCATGTGTGTGAAACACAGATCTTGATGATTGCTAAAAAGCTTATCTTCACTAGAAAATAGAAAATAAATATAATAATAAAATTAAATATATTCAATTGAACAAAAAAACTTTAAATTGTTAGGATATGTGACATTAAAATTTCTATCCTAAGTTGATTTATGTGTCTCCACATTCTTTGGAAAGTGTTCTTGAGGACATGAGGGAAAAAATATTTATTAATTATTTTCCTATGATAAATTGTAATTGCATTCAAAGAGGTGGACCCTTCACGGTGGCAGTTACAAGGCATCCCAGGAGAATATTCTTCTTAGGCATCCAACTTTTTGGGTTGGGACCACTTGAGTGTGCATTCCTTGCATTTTATTTGCATATTTTGCATGCTCTTGCATGGTTGGGTGCCCAAGTTTTCATGGTGGTGCATGAGCTTGTATTTAGCCATTAGAGTCATCAAAGACTTATGGAGCACTCAGGTTTGACTCATTTTGATTGGCTGTGGGTTAGGCGCCCATGTGAAGGCCATGTGATTATTGAATATTTTATTCCATGTTTATGGGCTGTCCACTAAGTGGGCATGGGTTTTTCTAGGTGGTTTTGCTTGTTGTTTTGGGATACCATTTGTGGTATTCTCTCCCACAAACTTCTATATATTGGAGCCTTTGGATGGTGGTTAAGAATGAGTTCTTTGCAGGTTGTTAGAACGACGAAGTGCTGCTGGATTATAGAGAGGATTGTTGTATTGATGTACTTCCTTGAAGATTAATACAAACATTGGATCTCTTTGGGTGTGGATTTTTTTCCAACAAAGGTTTCTCCACACATATCTTGTGTCACTTGTGTTGATGACTTGTGGTATTGTAGATTTTTATTTCATTGTTGCAATTCTCCACCACTTAATCATTTTATGATAATCTTGTAAGTATATTTTCAGATTTGTAACCACATATATTTAAGTTCATATTGCTACAAGTTATACGTTGGTTTCCAACATAAATATATTCAAAATTATACACATTAGAAAGCTTATTTGGAGTGATACAATCCTACAAGTTATCTTGTCTAGTTGATTCCATTTGAAGGTCCAATTGAAGGTTTAAAGAAGAAAAATTTAAGCAAAATATTAGAAATGCAAGATAAAAGGCCATCCAAGGGCCTTCTTTTGAGGGTACCTTCATTCAAAGGCCCTTGAGGTTACAAGAAATATTAAAATAATCTATTTTAAAGACCTTCAAATGGAGGTGGTAACAATTAAAAAGTGTAATAAAAATGATCTTTGAGAAAAGGTCTTAAGGGTGATATTTAAAAAATATATGAATTATATATTAATATGAACTTGATAAAAAAATTGCAAATAAAAAGATGAAGTATTCTTGAATATTGGTTTTTTGTAAGTGAATTTTTTGAGAAAAATATGCAAGAATTGTGTTTACAATTTTTGTCTTTTTGGAAGAAGAAAATATTTGAGAAAAGAATCTTGGAGAAATATTTTGTAAATGAGGAAATGAGAAATAAGAGGAAAAGAAAAAATAAGGCTATGTGGTGATATTCAACAAATATATCTCACAAAGACAAGGTATGATTTATTTTTTAATTTGTATAAAATGTTTCAAAAGTATTATAATTGTATTTATCCCTATTTCTTCAACTCTAGGGTTTGAATATAATTTCTAATTTTATATTTAATTTTAGTAAAAAAATTGATTCCTACATGTTTTACATTCATATAAATTTTAAATTCTACATAGATTCCAAATAAGTTCTCTACATCAAATTCACTAGTTCCTCTATAGAGTTTGTAAATCTCTTTCCTCTAGTTCCTCAAATCTAAGGTTTGAACATAGTTTATAAGTTTAGATGTAATTTTAATATTTAAATTAAATTCCTACATGTTCTACATTAATCTAAATTTCAAAAATCCTACATATATTCTAAATAAATTTTCTAGGTTAAATTCACTAGTTCCTCTCTAAGGTTTGTAGATTTATTTCCCCTACTTCCTCAACTCTTGGATATGAACACAATTTCTAATTTTAATAGTTAAATTATATCCCTACATATTATACATTCATCTAAATTTAACAAATCCTACATAGATTCTAAATAAATTCTCTAGGTTAAATTCACTAGTTCCTCTTTAGAGTTTGTATCTTTTTGCCTTGCTTCCCCAACTTTAGGGTTTCAATATAGTTTCTATTTTTATCTTTAATTTTAATACAATGATAGATTCCTACATATTCTACATTCATCTAAATTTTAGAAAATTCTACATAGATTTTAAATAAATTCTCTTTAGGTTAAATTCACTAGATTCCTTAGTTTGTCTCTAGGGTTTGTATCTCTCTTCTTTACTTCCTTTGTTATAGGGTCTAATATAGTTTATAGTTTTAAATTTAAATTTAATATAAATTAGATTCCTATATGTTCTACATTCATCTTATGAACATTTTATTGAAATAGAGGGAAATGGAAACTTTTGAGCTTTCACCTTAGGGTTTGGACACCTTTCCCTAATTTCATTTGAATATGTGATGTTTGGGAAGTATGATAGGGGTTTGATTGGATTTGGACAAGGTATATGATTGAATTACAACCTGAAAGGTGAGTCAACCTACCCTTGACCAAATCTGAAAGTGACCTAAGGATGAAATGCAATGATTCTATTGACATAATGATGCAAATTATTGTTCTGATATAAATATAATAGATATGAGAAATCACAGACAAAAAAAAAAAGTACAAGAAAGGACACAGGCACCCCAAGTGCCATTATCTTTGTAGGGCTAATTCAGATCCATTTTTGTAGTTCTTTGGTGTCAAATAAGAGCTTCCATTTTCTGCTCGTCGCATAGTTAGATCACAGTCAGATAATTCTATAAGTGAGTTTTAATGAGTTGTCAAGGTGTAGGGTTTTGATTGTAATAATGAATAATTGATCTTCAAAATTTCTTTAACCTTCTTCAAACCTGAAACCTGTACATTCAAAGGGAGAAGAAAGGTTGTGCTATTTAGGGGCTTGCCTTGGTCAAACCCTTGTTAGTTTTTCCACTTCCACAATGGTAATGTCAATGATAAAAGTATGAATGAGATGATGGAATGATGAATCCACAAAGTGTTGCAACTCACCATCCTTTAATGTTTTCCTTGAAGGACTGGAGTCATACACATCTCCTCAAGGTTTGGATCTTGCTTGCTTGAATTGCTTGGAGACCTACAAGGATTATTCTTCACAAACAATATGAAAATATAAACATGAACACACTCACATACACTTTGACATGATGTTTGGATCTTGAGTTACTACAAGAAATCCCTGAAATGTTTTTCTTGACTTGCTTGATAACTCTCTTGATAATAATTTCTCTAATAGTTTCCAATTAGTTTTCAAATGGTGCAATAACTAGGTATTTATATGCTATTATTCTAATTTCCCAAAACTTAAATCTCAACAACCAAATTTAGATATTTGAATTTCAAATAATAAAATTCTGGCACCGACATATTTGGTACTAAGTTTTCCCAATATTAAATATTTCTCCAATGTGAAAACACACATTGAATATTTATTCCAATGTTACATACAACTTTAAAAGTGGACCCAAGAATATATAATCCATGTGAACACACATCCCTAGATCCCATAGGTGCACCATAAATAATATTAATTTATATTATGACATTATTCAAGGTGTACAACACAACTTTTCCTAACATTCTCTATAACTTTTTTATGTACCTCTATAATTTGTCTCAAAAATCTAATAAAACCATCTTCATATTATAAAATCTTGGTAAACGAAATGGAGTTCTAGTGTATCCAACTACTCTAATATAAGTAGATTTAAGAAATTAGATAAATCGATGCCCCCAACTAGCTATCAACTATTTAGCTTATGTGGAGAGTACAATATTATCATTCCTAGAAAGTTTATTGATTATGGTAAAGATGAAAGCATCATTGAATCTTTTAAAATATTTGTGGGAATTTTTATACTAAATTTGTGGATAATGTTCACAAACCCTATTTTTCCACCACCTTCCACTAATTATACCTTTGTGGTTAATCCAAGGAAGAATACCTATCTTGCTAGTAGATAAATAACATAAGATATCATTGTAAACTTCTTGTTAGTAATGATAGTGGATATCTATTCATGATTATTATCACTTACAAGTTAAGCCCAACTAATGAATTTAGTTTCCTTAAAGATAATTTTTATGTATTGGAATATCCAAGCATGATAAAATATACAATCTAGTTTACCGATGATTTTATTTAGTAAAGTAATAACATCTCCAACTTCTTGTTCAAAATTTTATTTAGTTAGATTCTTGGGAATCTTAGTAATGGATTTTTTCTCCATTATTAGCCACTTCTTATTTAGATTTTTGATTTTATCTACTTCATCTTTCTTAAAAATCTTCTACTTCCTTTTTCTATGTTAAACTTGTCAAGGATTCCTTGAATATAAGGAAAAATATATGTTAAATGGTTGCATATGTAATATGCAAGAGGATATTCATATCTAATGTTCTTGAATCTAAATCATAAGATTGAACATAAGTTAGAATTAACTCTATGTTCTATGTTGCTGGTAGAAATGCTACAATATATGTTAACCCAAGGTTTTAAGTGATCTTGGTCCTAAGATTTGTTGAGTCTCCAAATGTTCTTTGATGAAAATACTTGAGATCTATGTGACCTAGGTCAATTTTGATGATGTCTTGCACTATTGAAACTATTTTAGATGTATTTACAACACCTTTATTTTTTTACTTCATTGTGGCAGGTAATTTGTCAATCTTATTAGCTTTCTCAGTCATTCTAAAAAAATGAAAAATCTCTACAATGAGTATATATAATCCATCATAAGTACTTAATTTTTCCAACCTTTAGCTTCTTGGTTTAGAAAATTAGGTATTTATGTAAGAAATCAGGGTTGATAACCCTCGAGAAGGTATTATGATCACAAACAAGCTCAAAAATATCAAAATTTTCAAGCCTTTTTGGGTTCAAAGGTTAAGTTGGAACTAGGACATAAAACCTTTGTTTAAAATTTGTGAAGTCAATTTTATGTTGTAGACTAGAATTGAGACTTTAAACCATGTTCTAGGTTTTATATTGAGTCATAGTCCCAAATATTCATTTTAGGTGTTGCAAGTTATGTGTAGTGGGATGGATCAGGGTCTTGGAATCTTGATTCCAAATTCAAGTTTAGGTTTGATGCTTGTGAAGTAATGAGTTTAATGGTGCATCATGAGATTCAGAAAGTGGAAGGAACTAAGGAATTTGAATTAAGTTCCAAGTATAGACAAAATATTGATGTTAGCAAGAAGGCTTGTTAATAGTATAGAGGTCGAAGACTAGGACGAAGTAGAACTTGGAACCTTGGGGTTGCAAGTCTTGAAAAAACCCTGAAGTTTGACTGTGGCACTTCTTTGTGCAAAAGAGTATGTGGTTGGGAGTGAGAAAGAAAGAGGAAATTGGAACCAAAGGTCATAGGTTCAAATATCACCAAATATATTGAATCAAAATGTTGATCTTAAGCCATGAAACTGTGAATTATATTAAAGATTCATCATTATAAAAACTTAAATCCATACTCATGCACAACGAAAAACATGAATTGATAATCCTAAAAAACTAAATAGATAATACAGATAAAAACTTAACTAGAAAAATTAAAATAATAATCACATAACAAAATCATATCCTTGCAAATCAAAACAATAAAACATGAACAATCACCAAGATAGAGAGGAAAATAAAATGAAAAGATATTTCAAACCTTACCTAGAAATTAGTCAATTGAATAGAACCACAAATTGCACTAAGTACAAGATTTTGTGAGAAATCACAAAGGATAACATCTCAAATCCATCCCCATAATGCACAAAAACTCATATTTTTCACATAGGATGCATAAACAAAGGATTTCAAGTGCAAGGATGAGAAAAATTAGGTTTAAATCAATTATATAAGGATCATCAACCTAACATATGTATCTTCAAAGTTAATCAATCTTAGTGGGAATTAGGTCATAAAGAGAAACTAGAACTTGGAATTTGAAAGTTCTAAATCCTTGTTGAGGTCAATGACTTGACAATAAAGACTCAAAATGTAAAACATAAAAAAATAAGGCAAAAGATAGAAATTGAAAGGTATTTAGGAATTGGAACCAAGTTCCAAGGCTTACACGAAATTTAGACTAGGAAATAGAACCTTTGTTTAAATTTTGTGAATTCAAGTTGATGTTGTAGAATAGAATTGAGACTTTAAACCATGTTCTAGGTTCTATATTGAGTCATAGTCCCAAATATTCCTTTTAGGTGTTGTAGGTTATGGGTTGCAGGATGGATTACCTGGACTTGGAATCTTGATTCCAAATTCAAGTTTAGGTTTGATGCTTGTGAAGTAATAAGTTTAATGGTGCATCATGAGATTCATAAAGTAGAAGGAACTAAGGACTTTGAATTAAGTTCCAAGTCTAGACAAAATATTAATGTTGGCAAGAAGGTTTGTTAATAGTATAGAGGTTGAAGATTGGGAAGAAGTAGGAACTTGGAACCTTGGGGTTGCAAGTCTTGAAAAAAACCTGAAGTTTGACTATGGCACTTCTTTGTGCAAAAGAGTATGTGGTTGGGAGTGGGAAAGAAAGAGGAACTTGGAACCAAAGGTCATAGGTTCAAATATCACCAAAGATATTGAATCAAAATATTGATCTTAAGCCATGAAACTGTGAATTATATTAAAGCTTCATCATTATAAAAGCTTAAATCCATACTCACGCACAATGAAAAACATGAATTGATAATCCTAAAAAACTAAATAGATAATACAGATAAAAACCTAACTAGAAAAATTAAAATAATAACCATATAACAAAATCATATCCTTGTAAATCAAAACAATAAAACATGAACAATCACCAAGATAGTGAGGAAAATAAAATGAAAAGAGATTTCAAACCTTACCTAGAAATTAGTCAGTTGAATAGAACCACAAGTGGTAGAGTACAAGATTTTGTGAGAAATCACAAAGGATAACATCTCAAATCCAACCCCACAATGCACAAAAACATATTTTTCACACAAGATGCCTAGATAAAGGATTTCAAGTGCAAGGATGAGAAAAGTTAGGTTTAAATCAATTATATAAGGATCATCAACCTCACATATTTATCTTCAAAGATGCTCAAGCTTAGTGGGCATTGGGTCATAAAAATAAACTAGAACTTGGAATTTGAAAGAACTCTAAATCCTTTTCGAGGTCAATGACTTGACAAAAAAGACTAAAAATGTAAAACATAAAAAAATAAGGAAAAAGATAGAAATTGAAAGGTATTTAGGAATTGGAAGCAAGTTCCAAGGCTTACATGGAATTTAGACTAGGAAATAGAACCTTTGTTTAAAGTTTGTGAAGTCAAGTTTATGTTGTAGACTGTTGATGCCTAAAATTGCTAGACACACAGCCTTATGGGAAACTCAATTAATGGGGGGACCAACTGTGCTAAACTGAGTAACCTCTGGGTTTTAAAGAAGCTGACTTTTCCATGTATTGGGGGGTTGGAAAGGGAAAAGGAAGCAAATATATTAAAATAAAATCTAATCTAAGGTGATGCACCAAGACTTAAGTATATAGGCATGATAAATCTTCCTTTCAGATGAGATTTGAGGGCCCGTTCGATAATCTGCATGTTAAAAAATAATAGAAAGCATAGATGAAAATCCTAAAAAGCCAATCAAATAATATAATATCACTTCCATATACATTCACTGAACAAGAAGAGTTCAAGACATGATCTGAACAACAAATTTATATTGAAATTATAGAAGTCTTGCAGATAAACTACTTAGTACAACAAACAACACAGTATAATGTCTTATCAATTAACTAAGAAATAGAGAGGCTGAACAAATTGGCATAGTCTGTGAGTCTTAATACAATAATTAAAAACAATAAAAAGGCCTATAGTCTTTCAATACTTTTTCTGTGTATTTTTGAACCCTTTTTCAAAGAGTCTAAGCGATATATATAGATCCCTCCACCGCTTGAAAGCCAATAACCAAAAATATTCCCAGGCACGGGCCATGCTACCCGTCCCAATGATTCTCAAAGACCATTGCAATAGAAAGATTCTAAAACACGGCATTTAGTTTCCTCGAACAAAGTGCGCCCTTAGCAATGATGGAAGTAGTCCTGGAGTGGAAGCAACAAAATTCCCATGAAGACATTTGTCTAACCATCTAGAGAATTGGTTAGGACACACAACGTAGAAGCGGGGCCTCTCATTCTTCCTTCCTTCATTTGAGAATGAATTCCCCATAGAGATGACATGTGGAGAAGAGGTGGGGCCTCTAATCCATTCTTCCTTTGTTTGAGACTATGACCCCCACGAAGATGACATGTGGCGCAATCTGTGCTTCAAGCGTTGATTGCAGGGCCCGTCTAAAAGTGTCTGAAAAATGATGCAATGTGGCACATGGGCGAAGCTCAGAGATGAAGGGAAAAGAGTTCCCAAAGGCGCATGCTGCTTACACGTGGTGCAAGTGGATGAGGGCGCTACCAAAATGAAGCCCAAAAATATGCAACATATAAAGTGTGAGCCAAGGCGATGCAAAAACAATAATATCAACCCAAAGGGAGCTTTCATGATTTTTAAATCCACATAGTCTAGAATTGAGACTTTAAACCATGTTCTAAGTTCTATATTGAGTCATAGTCCCAAATATTCCTTTTAGGTGTTGTAGGTTATGGGTAGCAGGATGGATTAGGGACTTAGAAGATCTTGATTCCAAATTCAAGTTTAGGTTTGATGCTTATGAAGTAATGAGTTTAATGGTGCATCATGAGATTTAGAAAGTAGAAGGAAATAAGGACTTTGAATTAAGTTCCAAGTCTAGACAAAATATTGATGTTTGCAAGAAGGCTTGTTAATAGTCTAAAGGTCAAAGACTGGGAAGAAGTAGGAACCTTGGGGTTGCAAGTCTTGAAAAAACCCTAAAGTTTGACTGTGGCACTTCTTTGTACAAAAGAGTATGTGGTTGGGAGTGGGAAAGAAAGAGGAACTTGGAACCAAAGGTCATAGGTTCAAATATCACCAAAGATATTGAATCAAAATATTGATCTTAAGCCATGAAACTGTGAATTATATTAAAGCTTCATCATTATAAAAGCTTAAATCCATACTCACACACAATGAAAAACATGAATTGATAAACCTAAAAAACTAAATAGATAATACAGATAAAAACCTAAATTGAAAAATTAAAATAATAATCACATAACAAAATCATATCCTTGCAAATCAAAACAATAAAACATGAACAATCACCAAGATACTGAGGAAAATAAAAGAGATTTCAAACCTTACCTAGAAATTAGTTAGTTGAATAGAATCATAAGTGGCATCTAGTACAAGATTTTGTGAGAAATCACAAAGGATAACATCTCAAATCCATCCTCACAATGCACAAAAACTTGTATTTTTCACACAAGATGCATAGACAAAGGATTTCAAGTGCAAGGATGAGAAAAAATATGTTTAAATCAATTATATAAGGATTATCAACCTCACATATGTATCTTTAAAGATGCTCAAGCTTAGTGGGCATTGGGTCATAAAGAAAAACTAGAACTTGGAATTTGAAAGTTCTAAATCCTTGTCAAGGTGAATGACTTGACAAAAAAGACTCAAAATGTAAAACATAAAAAACTTTAAAGGAAAAAGATAGAAATTGAAAGTTACTTAGGAATTGGAACCAAGTTCCAAGGCTTACATGAAATTTAGGGATCTAGAATCCAACAAAGAAAATACTCAGAAAAAACAAAAGTAGGAGGTAGGTGGTGGAATTACTGTGGACTTGGAAAGTGGATAAGTTCCAATGTTCCAAGGTATGTTTCAAGTTTGAGAACCTAGAACCAATACTAAGGTAGGAAAATGGATTGAAAGCCTAATGGATAAAATATTTATAAAGAGCCCGTCCATAAAGTTAAAATAAAATATGAAATCCAAGATACAAGGGATCAACAATGTAACAAAAGCAATAGAAATGATAAGAAAGACAAATATAACAAAATGATAAATGTAAATAAAGGGGGTCCCTCTATTTTCTTGAGTAAAAAAATGGGGTGTTCATGAAAGGAATAATAGGAATAATGATATAAATTCTTTATAATGGGCCCCCTAGTACCCATCTATTTACTTTTGTTGAGCCATTTTTGTAATTTTGGTTTGTAGTTACCATTGGTGGTGGTTGTAGTGGTCAATTATGCGTTTCCTTTTTTACTTTTGATTTGGTGTATATTAGTAGAGTGCATGATTAGTAGAATGTATTTTTTGGAATGGGTTGAGGAAGCCATTAGAAGGTCACTGTTCTATCTTCAAGTCGGGAAATAAAAATGTTTTTTTGGTTGAATTCTTGAAGATTTTCCTCATTCACTATTTTATGTTGTTTTCTTTGGTTTGTTTCTTATTCTTTATTTTCTATAATAGAGCATGTAGTTTTTAGCCTAAATATTATCTCCATCATTTTCAAAGCATGTAATTTGTAGCCATAGGTATGTGTGCATGGAGAATTTGTAAATAAGTAATCCTGCATAGGTAAGAGGAGGTGTGTCTCAAAAAGTTATCTACAAAGAATCCCTTGAAATCTAAATAATATATCTGTTTAAAACAATTTTGATTTATTGTTTAGCTTTAAGTTTAAAATTAGAAGGAAATTTACTTGATTTTAGAAATATGAATTTCCTCCTACTTTCAAGTAAAACTAGACTATATGTTGAAAATTATATTTCATAAATTTTGTATATTATTACAATGAAGGCATTCCCTATATGAAATGGATGGCCTAATTTTTACCATCAATGACATGCAATATTGGACAAGGGATGCAAGATGATCAAAACAATCTCATCCATCCATACATTCACCTATTTTTGTTTGTCGCTTTTCATGTGTCATTGATTTTAATCTGTTCACATTTTTCCTGCCATTTTTCCATTTTTCTCGTGTCGATCACATGATTATCGTAGGTGGGGTCTATATAGAACACAACCTATAAGACACCACCATCCCTTCATACAAACCACCATTATTAGGGATTTGTAATTCCCCTTAATCGTAGCTAAAACACCACCATTATTAGGGCTTCATGATTATCCTTACCCATAGCTAAAGCATACAAACCTAAAAAGCTATTAGGGGCCCTTCTTTTTTATATGATATTATAGGGGAAAATAATAATTAAAATAAAATTCTAGTCATTATTTTCTTTTTAATAAAAAAATAGATTTATATTAGTTGTCCATGTGTTGATTGTAAGTGTTTAAATTTGTTCATAAGATATTGTATGTGTACATATGTTAGGATGGATATTAATCTATAAAATATAAAAAATATTTTTCATTAATAAAAAATAATATATAAATTATTCATTAAAGAAAAAATACTTATTTAAACATTATTCTATTTTAAAATCATTCTATTCACTACATACATATATATTTAATTTTTTGTATATTATTCAAGAGTAATAAAATTATGGGGTGGGGCCCTGGCTTGATTAGCTAAAGCATCCTGTTGCAGGAAAGAGGTTGCAAGGATCAGTCTCCCCTTGTTGGGAAAATGTGTCTCAACCTTGCAATTACATAAGGTATTGTTGATATGTTAGTGCAGGGGGTGTGGGGGGATCATCCCCCTGGTAGGGGCTTGGGGGTAGTGCCCCCGAAAGCTAAATTTTATGTATATTTGTGGACACAAAAAAGTAACTCTTCTACTTTTTCTCATGTTCAGGCCCTCCTATTGGCTTTGGCTTGATTTTGCCTAGATTTAATGTTGTAATGTGGCCAACACATTCACATTAGGTCTTGGACCCTTGAAAATCATTAAGAATTCTAGGATGCCTTGTAAAATTGTTGTGAAGTGTTGTAACCCACTTTCACACTTTTCTAGGACCCTTTTATTATAATTCACCTAAATAACCTCTTTTTATCACTTACCAAGCCTCATTTCAAAGTGTTGTAAAGAGTTGTAACAAACTCTCATGCTTTTCTAGACTTGTCATCACTAATTCAACCCTTTCTTATGTTTAAATGACCCCTTAATGCAATTTTCGGCCATACGTAAGTGTATTTTTTAGAATATTCCCATTAAACAACATTAAATACACTTCAATCCTTGACACCCATTAAAATTTCCCTGGTGGGACCAAGTCGCCACTTAGTCCCACTAGGCACAAAAATCAAAATAATTTTAATTTTCTGGCAAGATTTTATTCTCTTGACCTTGAGCTCGACCTGTGATGTGTTATTTTTGGGAAATATTAGAAAATCAAGTATAAATAAAGGGGTTTTCCTCTCATTTTAATCCTAATTCATTCACTTAATCATTCAAGCAATTATCAAGCAATTCTCAAGCATTCTAAGTACTTTCAAGCATCCATTGGAGCATCTTGTTGCATATCTTCAGATTTCAACATCAAGGGTTTGGTGAGTTTGTGACATTGCATGTTATTGATTCATCATTCTCTCTTCATTTCATTTCATTTCATTTCATTTCATTTTATAGGGTTTGATTACCAAATTGAGGTTTGACAAAGGAAAACCCCTATTCTCTAACCCTTAACCCTTTCCCCCCTCTTTGCATGTGTATTTTGTAGGTCTTGTATGGAAATTTGTCAAAGAGGAAAGTGTCAAAAAGTGGTCAACAATCCATCAAAATCATTCAAGTCAACAAAGCTCTAATTGAAGCTTGGAGACCTCTTTCAACACTTTTTTTGTAGAATCTAAACCAGACACTTGTCAGGAAGGGAAATGTAGACAAAAAGCTACAAAATCCTGTCCCTAATTTCTCGAGATTCCCAAGTGGACTACGTCACCATTTGTGGTGAATTAGTCCCACTGTCAGGCCTGAAAAGTGGTTTCTGCATTTTTGGATACCCATTTGGTAGATTCCTATTCTGGTAGAATCTCCTTGAAATAGGACTAAGTCACCCAACTTGGCATAAGTGTCCCTATTGGATTCAACATCAAAATCTGTAGGATTCCAAAACCTCTCTGCTTTAGAATTCAATTTTCAGGTGCACCTCTCCAATCTTGTTTAATTCTGTTATTATTTACTTGCATTCTTAGGTCATTTTGCATACATCACTATGTTTTCAAACAACTTGCATATCTTAGGTTTTGCATTAATAAATCATTTATTTTATCAATTTAGTGCATTAGGACATTGTATTTAGGCATATTGCATCCATCCTTGCCTTGATTTTGAGTGTAGAAATTGCCCATTTTGGCCCATCTTTCTCCTTTTAGGTGAAAACCTTAGAAGTGATAGAAAGCCCTTGGGTGCCAAAATCTTTGTTTACATTTTGGTGAACCCAACTTTTGAACATCTTAATTTTGATTTCAAGTGCATTTGCATTCTAGGTTTAACTTGCATGAACATTACATTAGGTTTTGCATTGTTTAATTTGCATCCTAAGGTTTTCAAAATTGCATTAGTGAAAAGCTCATATAGCTTGTATTTTTGCATCATATTTCATTGGAAAAAATCAAATTTTGTATTTTCACACTATAGCTACATCTGTACATCTGAAAAGCATAAAATTTCATTTATTTTTTTTGAAAAATGATAAGAAAAATCATCATTGGGACTAATTCGCCACACTGGGCGACTTAGTCCTCCTGCACATTTTGCACTATAATTTATGGCATCTTCTGCACATTTTTTGCATCTTTGTTTTTTGTTATTGCATTACTGTTACTGTTTCTAGAATTGTAGTTATCAACTTTTTCTTGCTTTTAGTTTACATTGCATTTCAGTCCACCCGCATTTAGAAACCTTTGCATGAGTGTTTGGTGTCCTATTGCTAATACCTTAGTGAGACGAAGCTAAAGACTCATGTTATCCCACGATAATACACACATTGTGGATCTTGGATTGTCTTATGCTTCCACTCCTAATATTACAACTAGTACACTAGGCATGGACCCTACCTTTAGAAACTCTTTGCCTTCCAATAACATGCAAGTTGACACATCAACCAATCACATTCCGCAAGACAAAGTCATTAACATTCATGAGGACTTAACACATCTCCAACATTCACTATGTTTTGAAAAGATTTCAACCACTGCAATTCCTACTATAGAAAACACCCATGTCGCATGCTTGAATGTGATGAAGGCCTAAATGTTATGAAACAAATTGCTGAGATATACTACAAACATTTATCAACAAACATTGTGGTTAGTAAAGGAGGACCTAACAGTCCTCCTCCCTCCAAAGTGGCATCCATACCTACCTATACCACTCCTCAAGTCACAACCACAATGCAATAGGTTAGTAATGTGATTCCTTCCTCAACTATTCCTGCTAGCATTCTTAATTCTTATGTGGCATCACATGTTCTCTCCTCTTCCACCATACCATCTATAAGCATCCCCTTCACTTGCCCTACCACTACATACACTCCATCACCGCTTTCCCTTCCACCTCCTACCACCTACACTGACCCTCTCATAACACAACTTTTCCAAACCGTCTCCTCCATGCAAAAACAAATATCCACCATCAACCAAAGCTAGAATGGACCTCCCACCTATTATGTCCGAAGCAACCCACTATCTTTGGAAATCCTATGAACACCGATGCCACACAAAATAAAGATGCCTAGATTTGAGAAGTATGGAGGGAAGGGAGATCCTTCTAACCATGTTAATACTTACATTGCCTTATGTAGTGACTTTGTCCTTGATGATAAATTGTTGGAAAAACTATTTCCTAGGACTTTAAAAGACACTGCCTTAGAATGGTTTTCATCCTTACCAAGCAATTCAATTTATTCATTCAATGAACTAGTTGATGCATTTATAAATCATTTCCAAGTGCATATGACTCCAAAGAAGACCTTGGCTGATTTGATGAGATGCAAACAACATGAAGAGGAAAAGATAACTAATTTTATCTCACGATACCAATCTCTTTACTCTCAAATCGATGTCAAGATTCTCGATCCACATCTTTAGAAGATGTTTATAGAAAACTTGCAAACTAAACTTCAGGATAAACTCACAATGATGAAATTTCCCTCCTTTATGCACTTGTGTACTACCCTAAGTTGTGATGATCACAACTCGGTTAGTAGTCGAGATGCCAAGTCCACTTCTAGCCGAGTTGAGAAATCCAAACATGCCAATACAACCAATTCACAACCATTTAGAAAACAAAACAAAGGGATCTTACAGTTCAACCCCCCTCAACAACCAAATCAACCCATCAATAACCAAGTAGCTGCTGCGATACCTTATAGTTATGGAGATATGAAATGACAGTTTACACCTTTACTAGACACTCTTCATAACACAATGTCCCAACTTATACAACAACAAATGATTACTTTACCTGTTGTTAAACCATTGGATCCTATTAAGCCTTTACCACCAACCTTTAAACCCAACTCTTATTGCCATTATCATAGACAAAATGGATATGATACGGAAATTGGTAAGCATCTTAAACACCTCATGCAAGACCTCATTGATTCCAACCATCTATCCGTTTCAAATGTTAATGTTCAAGGCAATAAGTCTATTGTCCCTCCAAATCAGAATTTGCAAATTTTTATCGATCCCATGCCCAAACATAATGTGTCATTTGTCAAAGCTAGCGAAACTCAAAACAATGATGTGATGAATATTCATACAGATATTGAACATCCTAATCCTATTCCACATATTACCACTATTAATTCTATTAATGAAATGGTAGGTGCGATAGACGTTATCCCTCGTAAGGGCCAACCTAAGAAATCTCTTGATATTAATTTCTCTTCTAAGGATATACTTCTAAATCTTCCCGATGGTCCTCTTTACATAGCCGACCGTATTTATGATAAGCCCACTAATGGGATACTCATAGATCCCACCTGTGGCAAGAATGTGATCACTGAGGAATTTTTGGTATTACATGATCTTTATCAAGATGATTATAATAAACTAAAAGCATGGATCAAAACACACAATGGTTTTTCTTGCCCTACGATAGGATTGATCATCCTTTCATTATAGATATGACCTAAAATAGTGGATGTTACATTCTCCATCATCCTGTAGTCAGACTAGTTTCATTTGTGGCTAGGCCATCCATGGATTTCACTCAATGAAAGTTGTCCCTTTGGTCATACACAAATGTTTAAAGTTTTCGCTTGACAATGACATATTCACTATTCACCATAGTGGCTTTAACCCTTTGTCTTCTAAAGGAAACTTCTCCTTATAATCCTTTTGGCTTGAGCCCATGGAACCTATCACACCTCACAAAGACTTCTTTTTCATTGCTTAGCAAAAGTTTAAAGCAAAGAAAATTGCAGAATTGTCTCTTTGCAACACATCCCCATCCACTTTTGACACTCCTGTCCTAGATGAAACAATGCTTCAACCTAAACAAGAACCAATCCATAAAACTCAACCAACACCCAAAACCTCCCCCACATAGTCCAAACAACCGCAAGATAACGATAATAACTCCGTCATGCCTCCTTGTATAAAACAAGTTTATTTATATAAAACAAGTTTATTTAATGCAAAGGAGAAAGTGGATGAACAACCTTCCATGGTTTCTTTTGTTCCTCCCTTTAGGGAAGAAAAGCAACCAATGGTTGATCAACCCACTCCTTCACAAGCACAACTTGACAATAAAACAAAAAGAAACCGAGGAGCTAGGGAGCGTAGGTGTCGATGTCGTGCCCTTGCTCGCAAGTCACAAGATGAAGAAAATAAAGAAAATCAAAATCCACACTTGAAAGAAGCAATGCATGATGATCCTCCTCCCCAATCATAATAAAACGATCCCATACAACAACCACAACTCATGATACACTCTTCATTGGACATTATCATCTATCCTCCTGTCATGATGAACTTGGATGACGATGATGATATTACTAAAATAGACGAAGAGGTGCATAATGATCTGAATACATTATTTTCCTCTTCCATGAGCTTAAAATGACAAATCTCCTACAACAAGTGTAGAACCTGGTACTTACCCTAGTTTGACACTTGCACATGTCCCTTTAGCTAGTTGTTCACCCCTAACATATCCTGAACATGAATGGGAAGCGAATGACTTGCTCATCGGTTGACTTTCATTTGCCTTACTAGTCTATTGCATTTTATTTTTCTTTTATGTGTTTGCATGTGCGTAACGTGTTTCCCTGTGATGTTCCGTTTGATGTTCTCTCTCTCTTTGTGACATTATTCTATTTAAACCTTCATTCTTCTATATGTTGTACATTGCTTTTTCTTTTGGTCTTTTATCTTTTGCTCGTGATTTCATTTTTGGAATGATGCAAGGCATTGAGACCGCAATGTCTCTTTCATGTTGACCCAAAAGGCCCCTTTTCTTTTTCATTTCCTTTTATCTTTTTCTTGTGTTTTCCTTTTGGGGATGACGCAAGGCAATGAGACCACAATGTCTCTTTCATGTTGACCCAAAAGCTTTTCCTTTTTCTTTCGCCTTTTCATTTTCTTTTTCCTTGTTTTTTTCCTTTTGGAGATGATGCAAAGTGTCGAGACATACTATGTCTCTTCCACATTGGCCCAAACAGATCTTTCTTTTTCTTTGTTTTCGCTCTCTTTGTGTCATTCTTCCAGTTCTATGTATTTGGGGAATGATGACAGTTTTGAGCTCTTTACAAAACATTGCAGCAACGAACATAATAACCCAAAATCCATAGATCCCTTATGTGTTTGGTGTTTTCATTTTGGGGGAAAATCCTTCCTTTTTCTTTTTCCTTTCTCTCACATGACATAGCCTTACTCAGAAATGTATGACTTGGCATAGGGGCTTTCCAAGCTGGCTCTCATGTCTTGTTTCTTGTTTACATTTTCCTTTGCTACTTTAAAGTAATTGCTCACAGTACGGTGTGTAGCGATTCCTTTAAAGTGGGGGCATACATTGGCACTATCATTTTGCATTTTTCCTTTTTCTTGGTTCTTAGTGCAACTTTCTTACTTCATACGATGTGTTTTGTCACTTTGTGGATGACATTGGGTGTAATTTCGTTCATGATCATGATTTATCTTAGCATATTACATTCCTCTTGGTGGCTTGATGCGACACATTGCATCCCCTAAGTTACAAATTTTCTATCCTTTGATTGGTCCTCTCTTGGAGACATTAGATACAATGTTCCCTAAGTTAAAAACCTTGCATGAACTAAGCAAGACTCCTTTGAACATCTTTTGCATGTTACATTTTTCATTTGTTAAATGGCCACCTTACATAACACAACTTGCATACTTGTAGTGCCATTGTGTTTGTTTATAAGCTCCAAGCATACGAAGCTTTGCTTGTCTCGTGAAGCTTGAAATGTCATTTTATTTTGTGGTGACTTATTAAAGTTATCAAGAGGTATAACTTTGGAATGGTTGAGAGGGAATCCCATTATGAGGCATGAATTTTCGCCATAGCCACCTGCGTGTGTGTGAGTGCATACTAGCCATGAGTGTATGTTTCTCACCTTTTTGGTCTTCTCACTCAACGAATAACCATGAGTTCTGTTGCCTCAAAGTGAGTATATTCATTTATTTTTCTAGACAAATAGCCTAGATTTGATCCACAACAAGATGGAAAAGTTTGATCAAAGCTTGATCCGACTCTCTCTTTTTCATTCTTTTACATCATTCTCATGTACATGTTTCTTGCACTCATGTTTGGTCTGCCATGGGATCTTCATCCTGGGGGCCTGATCATCCCTCTTGATCGTTGTTATCTCATCTTGCTAGTATTAGTTCATTGAAACCCCTATTGGTATGCATGTTCTGCTACTTCAGTGTGAGTTTGAAGCAGGTTCATCCTCTCAATAAACTGGGGGCTAATTGTGGACACGAAAAAAGTAACCCTTCTACTTTTTCTCATGTTTAGGCCCTCCTAGTGGCTTTGGATTGATTTTGCCTAGATTTAATGTTGTAATGTGGCCAACACATTCACATTAGGTCTTGGACCCTTGAGAATCATTAAGAATTCTAGAATGTCTTGTAAAAGTGTTGTGAAGTGTTGTAACCCACTTTCACACTTTTCTAGGACCCTTTTATTATAATTCACCTAAATAATCTTTTTTTTTTTTTAAATAACCTCTTTTTATCACTTACCAAGCCTCATTTCAAAGTTTTGTAAAGAGTTGTACAAAACTCTCACACTTTTCTAGACTTGTCATCACTAATTCAACCCTTTCTTATGTTTAAATGACCCCTTAATGCACTTTTCTGCCATACTTAAGAGTATTTTTGAGAATATTTCTGTTAAACAACATTAAATACACTTCAATCCATGACACCCATTAAAATTTCCTTGGTGGGACCAAGTCGCCACCTGGGGCTCGACTTAGTCCCACTAGGTACAAAAATCAAAATAATTTTAATCTTTTGGCGAGATTTTATTCTCTTGACCTTGAGGTCGGCCTGTGATGTGTTATTTTTGGGAAATATTAGAAAATCAAGTATAATTAAAGGGTTTTTCATCTCATTTTAATCCTAATTCATTCACTTAATCATTCAAGCAATTATCAAGCATTCTAAGTATTTTCAAGCATCCATTGGAGCATCTTGTTGCATATCTTCAGATTTCAACATCAAGGGTTTGGTGAGTTTGTGACATTGCATGTTATTCATTCATCATTCTCTCTTTATTTCATTTCATTTTATTGGGTTTGATTACCAAATTGGGGTTTGACCAGGGCAAACCCTATTCTCTAACCCTTAACTCTTTTCCCCCTCTTTGCGTGTGTGTTTTGCAGGTCTTGTATGCATATTTGTCAAAGAGGAAAGTGTTAAAAAGTGGTCAACAATCCATCAAAGTAATTCAAGTCAACAAATCCCTAATTGAAGCTTGGAGACCTCTTTTAGTCCATTTTCTGTAGAATTTGAACTAGACACTTGGCAAGAAGGGAAGTGTAGACAGAAAGCTACAAAATCCTGTCCTAAATTTTCCAAGATTCCCAGGTGGACTAATTCACCATCTACATGATGAATTAGTCCCACTGCTAGGCCTGAAAAGTGGTTTCTGCATTTTCGGATACCCATTTGGCAGATTCCTGTTCCGACAAAATCTCCCTAAAATAGGACTAAGTTGCCTAGCTTGGCGTAAGTATCCCTATTGGCTTCAACATCAAAATCTATAGGATTCCAGAACCTCTCTGCATCAGACTTCAATTTCTAGGTGCATCTCTCCAGTCTTGTTTAATTATGTTATTGTTTACTTGCATTCTTAGGTCATTTTGCATACACCACTGTGTTTTCAAACAACTTGCATATCTTAGGTTTTGCATTAATAAATCATTTATTTTATCATTTTAGTGCATTAGGACATTGTATTTAGGCATATTGCATCCATCCTTGCATTGACTTTGAGTGTAGACATTACCCATTTTGGCCCATCTTTCTCCTTTTAGGTGAAAAACCCTAAAAGTGCTAGAAAGCCCTTGGGTGCGAAAATCTTTGTTTACAATATTGTATTATTGTAAATCTGGACTGTTCATCATTATGTCTTAGATTTGATGGTAAATATTTTATTGGCTTAGCTTTTCCTTAGAAGGAAAACCTATTTTATGAGGGCGTTGTATTACGATTGTGTATTGTGATGTATTCTAAGAGTTTGATAGCAGTCATGTTGCCTCTAAATCTCTTGTTGGTGATACTCAAGTATGCGAAGCTTTCTCTACAAGTACATTGTAATCTTTGTGGTTCTAAATAATATATTGGGCGGCTTTTGGAATGTGGGGTTTTTCTCCCAAAAGGGTTTTCTCCACATAAATCACTATGTTGTGGTATGCATGATATTTATGTTTATTTCTAGTTAAGTTTTTGTAATTGTTGAAAAGATATGCAATTTTGCATTATCCTCCTCTCAAGATTAGTCGTAGGAAGTTGTTCTGCTACCTTATCTTCCTTACACCCCCATCCTCGTGGTACTAGAGGGCGTGTCATGCTAGTGTCACTAGTGATGTGAAAAATGTTTACTAGGAACACTGCAGTTTATAGGGGTGCTACTTGGTTCTTGTAGTCTAAAAAAGAGAATTTAATAAATTATAATAATAATATTTTTTTTAATACGTAAAAGGTAAGTTTATGATGTTGCGATAATTTAGCTTGGCCTGCACCAGGTTAGATCACAAAGGAGGGATCTCATCCCCATAGATTTTGGGGGCAACAAAAAATCAATCTCAAATGGACAACCAAAATAACCCACATTCATCCTAGAGACAACAAAGTTAACTTGTGATCCCAAAATTTCCCATTTATTTTCTTGACCACTAACAGCCCCTTTCGAGGCTGATCTGAACACCATGTGATGTTTTCTTGAGGAGGATTTTTTCTTCTTCACCTTAGTCAACTCCAACTCGGATGGAGAAGACCTAATGAATTAGAATTGAAACATCTTTGAGAGGCTTCGCCCCCTGGAAGACCAACATCCCAAGGCAAATCTGAAGATATAGTAGATTCCTTAGAAGATGTTGCAATCACAGATATTAGAGAGGGGCCAGCCACCTTGGCATCTTGGCCCAAGAGTCACTGCCCTTAGGCTAGTGGGAAATTATAATAATATTATTAATAATATTTTATAATATTATATTCAACATTAATCATTATAATATAATTATAATTCTTGTATATTTTTAATATAATAACTATATATTTAACTATTACATTAAATAATATATACATATTATATTATTATTATTATTATAATTAATATAATATTATAATATATTAGTGTTACATAAGCATAATAATATATAATATATGTTATATAACCCTTACTCTAATTATATATATTATATTAGTGTTATTAGTAATTATTATAATAATTAATACATTATATAATTATTACTAATAATTATGTACTATTACATTAATTATTACAATTCTAATATAATACACTATAAATATAATTAATATTATATTATATCTCCATCTTCATCTTTCTCTCTATATCTCTACCCTATATCTATCTCCTTAGCTCTCCTTGCATCCTCTCTCTTCTCCCTCTATCTTTCCCACCATATCTATCTCTCTATCTCCCTCTTTCTATCCCTATCTCTCCCTCTCCCTCTCTCTATCACTCTCTTTTTTATAGCTCTCTACTTCTCTATCCTCTCTCTATTTCTCTCCATCTCTCTCCCTCTCTCTCCATCTATATCTCCATATCTCTCTCACTCACTTACACTTCATGTTTCTCCCTCCCTATCTCTATCTCTATAGTTCTCTTTCTAGCTCACACACATACACACATGCTTCTTGTTTCTCCCTCCCTATATCTATCTCTATCTCTCCCTACTCTCTCTCTCCCTGCTCTCTATCTCTCTTTCCCCCCTCTCTCTCTATTAATTGTCTCTATCACCTCCTTTATCTCTCTCTTGCCCCCTTTATATGTATCTTCCCATCTCTCCCTCTCCTCTATCTATATCTCATTATATCTATCCATCTCTTATTCATTTCATCTTTCCATCTCTCCATCTCTACATCTCTCCTACTCTCTCTCTATATAGATATCCCTCTCTCTACCCCTCTATAAATATCAGTTCCTACATCTTTCTTTCTATCTCTCCATTTTCGCTCTCTCATTTTCTCTCATTTTCTCTCTATTTCTCCCTCTTCCTCTCTCATTCCATCTTTCCATTTCCATATATTTATCTCACCCCCTCTATCTTTCCAAAGTCATATCTATCTAGATTCATCTCTTCTTTCTATCCCTATCTCTCCATTTCTATCCCTCTCTCCCTATCACTCCCTCTTTCTATATCTCTCTACTTCTCTCTCCTATCTCTATTTCTCTCCCTCCCTCTCACTCCCTCTCTATCTCTCTATATCTCTCTCACTCATACATACACACTCCCTGTTTCTCCCTCTATCTCTCTCCTTCCCTCTATACCTCTCCCTATTAATTTTCTTTGTCACCTTTATCTCACTCTTTCCCCCTCTCTCGATCTCCCTATCTCCCCCTCCCTCTCTCTATCTATATCTCATTATCTCTACCTCTCTCATTCACTCCATCCCTCCTACTCTATATATCTCTATCTCTATCTCCCTCTCGTTGGACTCTCTATATCTTTCTATACATATCTATCTACCTCTCTCTCCTTATCTCTCTCCCTATCCCTCTCTATCTTTCTATATCTCCCTCTATCTATATCAATCTCTCTCTCCCTATCTCCCTATCTCTTTCTATCCATATCTTTCTCTACATCTATCTCCCTATCTCTCATCTCTCTATCTCTTTTTATCTATATCTTTCTCCATCAATTTGTCTCCATGTCTCTCTATCTCTCTCCCTATCCCCCCCTCCAAGTTATAAATTGAGCTCTCTCTCTCTCTCTCTCTCTCTCTCTCTCTCCCCTCTACCTATCTCATTCCCTCTCTCCCCCCTCTACCTATCTCTCTCCCTTTCTCTCCCTCCTTCTCTCTATCTTACCCTACTCTATCTCTACCCATCTCTCCCTCCCTTACTCCCTTTGTATCCCCCCTATCTATCTCTCTATCTCTACCTATTGCAAACATGACATGAGAGTATTGGTAATGGAGCATCATTATCTTTTTGATTCAAAGGTTTGGTTTAAGTTGTGTTTGGATCCATGTAAGTAGATGAATAGTTTATTTGAATATCACTTCTACATTGAGACCTTTGTTGCACAAACAACATCATTTGCTAAATGGCCTACCAATTGACCTCATGTACAACACAAATGTATGCAAAAAATAGAGGTCAAAATTTTCCCTAATTGAACTTCTACACCTCTTTGACATAGCCATTGCACACCAAAATATGATTGCTAGTTTCATATAAGATTATCTAAGATAAATAAAAATGATATTTCTAATGCTTTATGATAAATGTTAAATTTGATTTTACATAGATTTTACTTATAATTGATTACCCAACAAATATGCTGATTTCCATCTTACGCATAATTCATTTAAAAATTACATGCATTCTATATCATCTTACCAAGGAAAAACTCTTGATGTGCCCATTAAACTAGATCCAAATGCTAAATATAATTTAATATTTCACCCCTAATCGGGAATGGTTATGAAGTAGGCCCCTATGCATTGTGTTCACCGCACACCCACAATGACCTGCTCAATAACTCTAACCCGATTCTGCCTCCTCATTGCTCTGCTCGCCACCTCCATGATCAATTACTTGCAATGGATTCCTTTGCCCGCTCTCAGGCGTCCTCTGGAGGACACGGTTTTGCAAGAATTACAAAATTCATGGCAAAGCAACGCAGATCTGGCAATAAACAAAAGTACGAGATATTCATCAATCATCGGGGGAAAGACGCAAAGCTTACAGTGGCCAGTCTTCTGTATCACAATCTTACCAACAAAAAGCGCAGTGTGTTTCTGGACAACAAAGAATTGGAACTGGGTGACATAATACCGGTGAAACTTCGGCAAGTTATTGACATGGCGTCTGTGCATATCGCTGTGTTCTCAGAGAACTATGCTGAATCCATTTGGTGTTTGGAGGAGTTGTGTTTGATGGTGGAAAGTGGGGCTCGCGGGGCTCTGATTATTCCCATCTTTTATCAGGTTGAGCCTTCAGTTCTGCGCATGAAAAATGACGAGGGAGTGTATTACAGAGCTCTACAGAAACATCTGAGCTCTGGGAGAGTGGACAGGGCCACTGTGGACAAATGGAGAGACGCGCTCCGAGATGTTTCTTACACATATGGCTTTCAGTTTGAAGGGTAAAATTTCATTGTGCCCTGCATCTACAGGTTTTTCTTCTTTGTTTTTATTTGTGATTGTTTAAAAGGCAAAGTGTCGGTCCATTAAAAACCCTAAAACCCTTGTAATATCTGGGAATTTTAAGTTTCAATTTCTGAATTAGTACGGCGGCTCAGCCTTTTGGTCTGTTCTGCGCTCAACATTAAGGTAAACCCTGTGACAGAGACTTTCACTGTCAGGCTTGTTTGGCTCTTAGGGCTTTATAATTTTTTTTAGGGTTCTATAAAACGATTGGCTGAAGTCTTGGACCTTTTATGGTTCTACAGTTTTTGAGGTCTAAAAAACTGGTTGAAATTATTGGAGATTCTTGAGGCAATAGATTTTATTTTTAACGAATAAGTGGTACTTAATTGTTTATTAAGTTAAGAAGATAATAGTATATAATTATTTTTTTAAAAATGTATATTTTAATGATAAACCTTCAAAATTTAGGTAGGACAGAATTCAAAACAAAGACCAAAAAAAATCTTTTTTGAATTAAAACCTTCAATTAATATTATATTCACTCAGCTTTTCTGAGTGAACAAACTGCTAATCATAGCTTTCAACTGAAAGGGTAAAATTTTATTTTTGTCTCTATATCAATTTATTTGTGGAGGTTAAATTTTGTGAAGTTTTTATTAGATGTTTGAAGAATTATTTTTAAAGTTTTCTTTGCTAAAGAACTTTTTAAGTTCTAGAATTATTATTTTTAATTCAAAGCTAAAATTCTATTCGTATCTGTATGTTTTATAAAATTGTAATAAAATTACATTTTGAACCTGTGATTTGGCATTCAAAGAAGGTTTTATAGCAGGGTGAATAATATAGAATCATCAATACATGATATTAACCAGAAACAACTTTTAATCTAGAATTTTGAGAACGTCTTAAAAGACATATAAGGAAGCATTCAAAAGTGAAACTCAAAAAAATAATCTGCAGTTAAAATAGAACATCAAAGAAAAGAAAAATATATCAATCAAGCAGATCACCCACAGAAATACAGAATTGATGCCAATAAATTCAAACAGAAAAATTAACCATCAAGGACGTAAGGTTTGGAAGAGTGTCCTACAATCTCATGGATATTGCAAATTATTGAAGCTAATTGTAATCCAGCTTTAAAAACCACCAACTTCCTCATTCCTTTCTCTAATTCCAATTGTCTTTACATATATTTGCAGGAATTTAAAAAATCTTCCACTGGTTAATTTTCTTTAATTTTCATTTACCTTTACATCTATTTGATTATGCTTTCTGCATATATAGTTTATTTGTTTGGTTGGACAGGTTTCTTGTCACATCTTTTTGGTATGAACCCTTACAGTTTATGTCTGGTCAGTTGGGCTAATTGTATGTTCTTGATTAGTAAAGGATTCTACTAAATTATATGTTCTTCCCCATAATTAGCAGTACTATTTATATTTCTTAATTTCTGAGCATAACAGATTAAACTACATTCTGTACTTATTCACAAACTAAAATGTTGGTATTTTCAGGGATCATGGAATGCTGTTAGAGAAGATTGCAGCACGTGTTATAAGCCACATTGATGCCAAACGTAGAGTTGAAGCTGGCATATGGTGCAGTGCAGTCATCTGGATCGTGATAGGCATGGCAATCATATTTTTTTGTTAATCTTTCTAAATATTGATTGGGACTTGCTTTGTTTTGGTACTAGTTTTATTTATTTGGTGGAAATAATTTTATGAATTTCTAAGTTAGTTGTTAGTACTATATTAAGTTGGAAGTAAAAATTGGTTCTCTCTAATAAAATGGGATTGATATATTATCCATTTCAATTACATATTGGAGAAGAAAACTTTGAAATTCAGAGGAAAAACTGTTTATAAGTATTAATACAAAACAATACGTTAATTATTTTCTCACTCTCTGGTTACTTTCTGTTTCTTATACAAAAGATCGTCCACTCATACTGCATTTCATTTTTAGAAAAATTCCCTGATCTATTAGATTGCTTCAAAGTTGAAGTTAGGAATGGGGAAGTTTTTGAATCTCATGCTGAGAATGGAATTTTAGAAGGATGCTTCTAAGCAATTTCTTTCATAAATCATTCTCTAAATCTGTAAATAACTCAAAATTGCAGACTCACTGAAACAATAATCATGTTCTTATGCTCCATTTTATATGATAATACAAACATCCTTTTTCCACCTAGATAGCCAAATATAAAATTTCTTGCTCCTAACGGTTTTTTTTATCTTGGACAAATCATATGGGTTTCTAGCTTCACAATTGTTTTCGTTATTCTAGAGTATAGATCTAAATTGCTGGAATTAGATGGGATTTCAATCTTCTTCCTCCACTTCTAATAGAATGAAATTAAATTTAAATATGACTAGCACATTCCCATTAAAACTTTATATTGGTGATTTTTCAAGAGATGTTATTTCTAATGTTTTTGACCTTGGACAAACTTTATTGATTTCCAGCTTCATTATTATTTTTATTATTGTACAAGATAGATCTTATTTGTTGGAATTATAGATTTAACTTGTTTTTGATATGGAAAAATAGGTTTTGAAGGGGTCTCAAAACCCTGTACAACGAAAGGAAGCTATTAAAAAGAAAGAAACATAAGCACCAACAGCCTAAAAAAGCCAAAAATGTTGTCAAAAGATAACACTAGACAAGCTGGCAATAATACCAACAACAAAACATCAACACTGAAAGCTAATCAAACAAAAACTAAAGTATTTTATCACGAACCTTAGTCGAATCTAAGTTACTAGAGATGATCTTGTCACGCATCTCTACCACTTCCTCAAGTTCGTGGAACAAAATGGCCGCCCTCTTCTTTGTCTTGCTCCTAGTACGCAAGCATGAGCCCACATCCACATTCTTCTCCACCAGGTTCATACAACTGATCTCTGCGATAGCCTCCTCATGTTCACCAACGTCCAGATTCTTACCAGTCCAATTTACAACTTTCTCATTCAACAAAGACAAGCCCTCTACACTAGACTTTAGGGACTGGTTGCTAATTCTCACTACAACTTGCAGGTCATTACCGATCTTATTCACTCTATCCTCCATAGCCACAAACTGCTCCTCATGAGCCCTATTAACAACATTTTCCAAAATTGCCAATCTCTCCTTGTGATTTTTGCCAAGTTTTTCAGCATCCATGACCACCCTATCAAGGATCACATTCATGGTTTTAACCTTATCTTTCACCGAACACTCTTTTTGTTACAGTTCACCAAAGCCACACACACATCCTGCCACTCTTTTAGCCTAGTATGAGGTCCTTGACCTCCAAAAAGAGCCATTTAGTAAGAGAAAGGAGATTTCTAGTGCCATCCTCCACCATTCTGCAAAACAAATCCATATCAATCTCATCCCCATTCACCAGCGCAGCCGTAGGACACACAACATTCTCATGGAAATTCGTCCTATTCGCACCCTTTCCCTCCAAATCCTCCTCAATAGGAGAGTCATCCACATCAATAACCTCAACTTTCATCCATTGTTTCTTAAAAATTTCGGCCGACTTCGCCAACATCTCAAGAATCCCTTTCTTCTCATCAACTTGCTCACCTTGCTCATTGCCTTTGCAAACAGGGGACTCCAAACCACCATGCCTAAGAGGAGCCTCGCCAGAATTCACGAAGCCCTCATCCTCCAAGACATTATCCACCATTTCCTACACTTTTCCCTCCTAAACATTTCCCTAAAGCCCCTTTGTCACAAAGAAAAAGGGGCTCCTCCTCACCTTTCATCCCATCCTTCCCCTGCTTAAGAACACACTTCTCCTTCTTATTGCCCCCTTACCCTTCAAATTATTTTTAACACTAGGAGTAGCCACCTCCTTCATTTCAATGTCAGTCTTGTAGCCCTTCGACCAAGACTTAGAAGCCTCTGAATCATCCTTAGACTTCTCCTCATCATCCGACGACACCTCATCTTCAGAGTTTTCCTCATAGTCACCATCCCATTCCTCAGTTGACTCACTAGTATCATAACTAGGTGCAATTCCCCTCTTTTTGCGAGCAAAAGAAAACTTGGGAATCTCAGGTAAAAACTTCAACTTAATATGCTCAATAATAAGTTTCATGAGACCCTCATGGAGGATTGCTCTACCTAGGGTTCTTTCTATGATCATCAATACTAGTAAATCCATAGAAAAAAGCAAGTAATAGGGGAATGACACTAAATTGTTGTGTCTGAAATGATTAAGCAACATGCAATGGGGTGCTGTGACAATAGTGGTTTACAATTTCTGAGAGGAGTAAATTTTAGCTGAAATCACATATTTTTAGAAAATATAATGATTTAATCCTTAAAAATTTTCATTTTAAGGATTCCAATTGAAGAGGGTTTGATCAAATCACCTTAGATCAAACCCCCTTGGATAGAACCTCGCTAGTTTTAAACCATACCTATAAATGCGTCTCCTTTACACCTATCAAAATGCTGATAAAAAATCACTTTTGATTTAGATTTTGGTGGATCAATTGAATTCATTTAAAATTTATTTCAAATGATTATGGTATTCCTCAGAACAAGCTATCAAATGAATATAATTTTAATATGCTTTGGTTTTGTTATGTATTTATTTTCTAAGTTTTATTAAACATTGGTTTTTCATCGAAAATGAATTTCTTTGTTCTTCACAAGTGGAAAAATAGAAGATTATCAATTTTTTTTTTTGAAAAATATGATTGCACCAGATATTGAATTCCTTGATCCAACAAAAAAAATTAAATTAAATTTTGACGTATACAAAAAAAGTTGTGTTATACGGTCGCGCTGTGTCTAAATTGTAATTTGTTTGACTTTGAAACTTGATTAAGGAAAAAATATTAAATAAAAAACTATCTAACCAAGTGGAAGCACTAGATATTACAGTTACAAATCTAAATTTGAAAGAATTATAATTTTATCCTTCATGGAAAAAAAGTTATGCGTTATATGGTGTGTGTCACTTTTTAAAAATGTTGTTTTCTGAAAAAATAAATTTTCGTGGGAGATGGAAAAGGAAGTGCAATTTGATTCCAAAAATTTTGAAAAAAATATTTTTAGAATCTACAGACAAAATTTGATGAGACTTTAGTTTGCACCATCTTCAAATTCCTCATGGTTTAGCTGCTATAGGTGCCCGAATGTGAAGATTTAGTTAAAAATAATAATTTCAGTGTCTAGTTAGGCCAAAAATTGTAAACCACTATTATGGGATCACCCAATGGTAACCGCAAATCATAGAGTACCTGTCATCAAGTGTGAAGAATTTGATTATGGCCAACACCACATCTCTCCACAACAACTTAATTGGCTTCTGATCATACCCACCGCTTCCAACACACCTAAGCCTCTCCCTTTCCTTGCCTTTGAATAAAATGGCTAAGGTAGTCTTAGATGTAGCACAATCTTTGTAAAACTTCTTACCCTTCAAAGATAAACTAGTTACCTCGACAATGAACTCCTCAATGACATTCACCTCCACACCTTGGTAACACAACATTTTGTTGTTCCAACCATTCACAAAGGTATCAGTCACCTTCGAATCCAAACCATGGAGTTTGAGCAAGTAGGGGAAAACACCACCTTTCTCCAAGTACTCCCAAACAATCTCATTCCTACTGAATTCTTCATAGGAGAGTGGCTCGAGTCTGCAATGATAACCTCCCATTGCCACTTGAAACAACCTACTCACAACCTTTGCCTTGTTCCAATGAGTAGAAAGGGTTAATTGAAAAATCCAGAAACAAAGCCAAATAACACCCATAAACCATGTTATCCTAACACCACGAGTACAACCATCAATAAAATCCCAATCCATGATCTCGTATTCACAAGATATACAATAATTAATCGAACAAGCTCTGAACTCAAAGTTCATAAACCAAAGGAGGAGGAAATAAAATAACTTATCTCCTAATGTTGTCGCTACCATGACAAGACAATTGGTCATGATTATAAATGCTTTGCAGATTAAAAGGAATGGCGTCATAAGAGTACCAATAATTATGAGACATCACCCCCAAGTTGGCAAACCCATTAACAAGTGAATTAGCCTCCCGTAAAACATGTGAAATTTGAACATCATCAATGGATCTAATGATGGACTGGGCATCTTCAATTAAATGCACAATAGACCATGCCGTTAGAATTACCTTAAGGAGACAATTTATAATATTAAGGGAATCCCCTTCTAACCAAAGCTTAGGCACCCTCGCCTCTTTAGCTAGTAAAAGGCCATGATAGGCTGTTGCTGCCTTTGCATAGATAGACTTAATTTGTTGGAATTAGATGGAATTTTAATTTTCTTGTTGCATTTTCAAAAGAAGGAAGTTAAATTTAAATATGATTAATATGATTTTGTTTAAATTTTAGTTTAGTGCTTTTTTTCAATAGATGATACTTTTTATATTCTTAGCTCTTACTTGGGAATACATCAACCCTATGTTTTATGTAGATATGTCTCTTAAGAAAATTTCATTATTCTTACCTCAAAATATTTTGGAGATGTAGAAATAGTTAAGAAATGTCCTTGGGGCCACCCCCTATGTTAAAAGTGAAACATTTTCAAAACACCTAGGGAATGATTGGTTGTCTTTGGGTGGCTAGGGAATGTCCCTAGATTGTCTAAGGGTTTTCGGTTGCCTCTTATGATTCAAAAATAAAATAAATAAATTTAAAAACATAAAAAAGGTAAGGGGAAAAGGGGTGGCCAGCCTAAAAGGCCCCCCCACCGCTTTGCAACGATTCTAAACCTAAAACAAAAAAACTAACTAGGCTAAAAATATAAAATTTTCTCATTTTGCATTTTTGTCAAAAGAAGACACAAAGAACACTAGTGAGAAGACAAGATATCATAAAAAATACATCATTTGAGCTAATTTTAGCCATTGTTCATGTATACACCTAAAAATGGTCAGGAGAATCTAATTAATTAAATACGACTTATTTGATTAATTAATCTTAATTCATCTACTTAGTAAATAAATAAAAATATTTATTTATATTAAGTTCACTATTAATTCTTCTATTTTATCATATTATTTTCCTCTTAATTAAATAAACAAAATTAAATACTTTGTTTTATTTAATTATTATCATTATTATACTTTATCCATTAAATTCTATCCATTAAATTAAATACACAACTTCAATAATTTGTGTTATTTAATTATCTTATCATATTTCCTCTTAATTAAATAAAGATATCCTAAAGTTTTATTTTATTATCATATTCTTCTTTATTAAATGGGCAAATATCAAATATTTGTTTTATTTAATTAAATCTTCCTAATTTGCTAATTTAAATAAATCAAAAATATTTAAATAAAGGCATAAATCAAATCCCTCTATTCACTCACCAATAAATTAGATTTTTCAAATCTAATTAAATTAACTGGCATTCACGGGAAAAGCTTCGGGGACAAACCTGCAAGCAATCCTCTCAATCTTCTTCCTCAAATATTTTCTCTCATCTTGCCTGGTGTTTTCATGGGGAGGAACAATCCCCATGATCAACTCCAACCTTTTAATCTCTTACCATTCAAATCTCCAGATTGAATCTTAGCCTTTGCTATGTTACCCCTGTGCAAATGTGCTGCCAGAAATCTATATATACAACCTTCTGAAGCATGAAAATGATCCGAGAAATCCCAATTTATGCAAACTTACTTTGTAGGAATACAACCAAGCAACCAAGCAAGCATAAGCATTAGCATTAGCATTTTAGTATCATCATAGCATCATGGCATCAGTGGATTTCATATCACGACAACATCATTAGTTTTTACTATAGCTTCCTTTTATCAATTTTCATCATGATAGTTTACAGTAGCATCATATCACTTAGAAATCATTAGCAATCATCACATCATTGCATTTAGCATCCATTCCGTTCTCTAGATAGGCATTTTAAACAGTTACAGTGCTTACAAATTTGAGAGCTTCTGTAACTTGATAAATCTTTGGAGATAGGAGACAATGAGACGCTTTCAAGTTTTTCTCTATTTTAAATTAGTTTAATTCATGTTTAATCTTGATGCAATGTTTCATTAAGAGGTGTATTTAATTGTATTTAGTTTACTTTTTCCACACTTACATTCTGGTGCCCACCGTGGGGCCGTACCCCTGTTTTTAACATTTTTTTTTTGAAAAGCTTTCATACAAGAATTTGGCGTGATTCTTTTAACGCAATCAGAAGATTCTATAGCGCTTCTGCCAAAAACTATAGCACTTTTGTCTGTTTTAGCGCTTCCAACAAAAATTATAGCGCTTCTGACCTCTGTTTTAGCACTTTTAATGAAGTAGCACTTCTGATAAATTCTGTAGCACTTCTGATAAATTTTGTAGCGCTTCTGGCCTCTGTTTTAGTGCTTCTGATAAATTTTGTAGCGCTTTTGATGAATTATGTAGCACTTCTGACCTCTGTTTTAGCACTTTGACAGTCAATCTTAAAATTGCCATATCTTGGCCATGCAGAGGTCTTTTTCGAATTTTTTTTGTTTGAAATGGGGTAGAATTTCATAAGCTATGCAATGGTGTAGGTATTTCTCATTTTTTTGAGTTAAAATTTTCAATTTTATATTTAAAGTCAAATCACATTGTAACTTGGTCTAAGTTTTAGGGTTTTTATGCTTAAACATTAATCTAACCCTTATATCTTCTTATTTCTTGATCTCATCTAACATTTTTGAGCATTTATTGCAATTTTAAGAAGAACATGGAGCATTGAAGTGAAAGAAAAAATATTTTATATCCATTGTAATAGTGTTTTCAAACACTCTTGGGAAAATAACCCATCATATGTTATTTTTCATTCATGCTTTAGGACTAACTAGCATTACTTTGGGCTTAAAATTAACCATCTATACAAGCTTTGTCAAAGTTGGTTGAAAAGAACATTAGAAATTCATTGGTTTTTGGATTTGGATTAAAATGAACCAATCCTAGGGTAGTCACTTGATTAAAAATTTATCAATCCTAGGATAGTCACTAAACATTTCAATTTGGATTTAAAATTTACACCATGTCTTTTTGTGAAGCAACATCTTCACATAGATATAAAATTGTAGTTTGGGCTCTAAAAATTGAACTTGATTTCTATGTTTGTGTGGTGATAGGCATATGCTCTCCCCTTAACTGGGTGATCAAAATGCCAGACTTATCCTTTATTTCATGCATTTTCAATTTTTATTAAATCCTATAGAAGGCTTGCCATAGTGGGAAAAAGTACTCACCCTACGAGAATGACCTAAGTGGGTTCAAACCAAAGCCAGGTTTTTCCACTCCACTATAAAATTTAAAGAAAATCTGGGGAAACCCACTTTTTCCGGAAGTGTGCAAGATAACCATCCCCAAAACCTTTGTTCTAAAGGTTGGGAGGTCTTTTGAGGGAGTTTATCACTTGCCGCTCCGAACGAAAACCCTTTCTAAGAACCTAGTGTAGTATCCATCCGAGTCAGTAACCAGACATTGTAATACTCGCAGTGTTAGGGGAGGGAAGAATTTTTCCCCAAGACACTCACCATATAATTTCCAAGGACTGTTTGCTCAGGGGATCGAGAAATCTAACCTTGAGTACGCACCTAAAAAAGACAAAAACATGGGCACCCTTTAGGGGGTGACACGACTGTGTGAGTCAACACAATTTTAAGATGTGGGCTGTTGAGTATAACGATGACCTTTTGACTATTAAGAGTGAGTCTGTCTGAAGTGCTTTATTGTTATCAAACCAATGAAAATAGGACCATGCGTGGTTCTTTTTGAACATACACTATTTGTTTAGATTACAGATCTTAAAAACAACCGTTCTACAATTGCTTGCTATGTTTTCAAAACATTAATTCATATAATATCATCCTGAAAAAACACAAAGAAAACAAGAAAACAAAAAACTATTGGAAATCCCTGTCAGACAGTCAACATCAAAATTTGGATTTTTATCAGAACATAAACTTTCCTAAATAAAAAAAGAGTCTTAAACCTGCATAAACTAGACTTTACAATTGAATTTGTTCAAATCAAACCAAGATCTACCATCCAAAAGTGTCTCAATAAAAAAAAATTGATTAGTAAGTTAAGTTTCAGGATCAATCATCCTAAATCAAGGAAATGAAACCGTATAATCAAACTTATCAACTTAGTCTAATCAATAGAAACTATCATTCTATTTGACTTGAGTTAATATCTTTGACACTATACCAAACTAAGATCAAAATTTTATTGAAAACAATAATGTTCGTATGTCCATTTTAACAAGGTCACGAAGACTAAAAATCCAAAGAACATGAAATTGAAACTCAAACCACCATGGCTGAAATAAATAAGGATCAATTGAATGCTTTAACTCAGTAGATGGAAAACCTTCAACAACAATTCCAAGACATACAAAGAGAAACCACAGAAAGATATCTGCTTCCAGACATCTACCCATATCCTCTTGACCAAACAATGAACATGAGACCTTCTTCACCCAAAACTACATCATCCAAGTTTAATGTTGTTGAATTTTTGCAAAATTTCAATAAGCCCAAATTTAAATCCTCAAACACAAATGATGTTGAACAATCATGTCATGTCATGCATTTATCCCCATCCACCATAAGCCAAAATAAACCTCAAGATTCTTTCACTCAAGTTAACAATTCCATCCAATCATCCTCTTCTATCATATCTTCAACATCCAATGATTCTTGTCAATCTCTCAATCTAAAGCATGCTAGCATAAACTTCCCTACACATCAAGATCAAAATATTCTTTCCACTCCATCCAATGATATCAAAATTCCACAAATTCTTCCAATCTTTGATCAAGATCCCATTTCTCAAGAATCTTATGACGATCCCCTCCTTTCAATTTTCATCCAAAATAATTCCCTTCCATCTCAAGAGACAAGTATCCTTCCAAGTTCTTATTCCACATCATCTAATCAATCCATACCATCTCATGATTCTATTGCATCACAAGAGCATGATAGTTCTTCCATCCTATCTAATGATGTCTTACCAACTGATGATCAAGATATGCTTTCTACAAAATCTCATGATTCCCTTCCTCATCAAGACCAAGATATGCTTCCATTCAAGGATACCCTTTCATCCCATGAAGATGATTATCCTTCTCATGATCAAGATATTCCTTTCATACCACTTCATAATCCTTTTCCAAGTCAAGATAAAAAAACCCCATCATCCCCATGTCAAGAGCCTATCACACCTATTCAAGCTATCCATGAACCCCACACCTATAAATTGGGATCCTCCACCTTTATCCATTCAGGTTTACTTCCAACACCTATCCTCTCATCCATATCATATCCTCCTCAAAATGGACTTGCATTGTGTTTCACAAACAATACATATCCCATTGGTAAACAAATGTGTCAAAGTATGAATTACAAAGGAAAAGGATTAGGCCTTCATGAGCAAGGTATCCTAGAACCCCTTTCTACTCAAAGAAACCCATATCACCATGGCCTTGGTTATACACCTAAGTGTCCTAGTCCATCAAACCTACCATCTATCTTAGGTCCTCATCCTAATCCACCAAACATTCCATCTATCCTAGTTCCTCATCCTAGTCCATCAAACCTTCCCTCTATCCTAGGTCCATATCCTATTTCTCAAGAACAACAAAGGCACACATCCTTGACGCCCTTTCAAAATTATACCCACATTAACTCATCCATAATACCTCCATATAATTCATCTCAATCCACCCCTCCCATTGTTCTTGGAAGCAATTTGGGTGCCAAATATCAAAAGCTTCTATATCAAAATCCACATGTATTTGAAGGATCAACATGTTTCCTCAAAGAGACATGCAAAAATAAAAGAGAATCTGATCCAAAATCAAAGAAAAATCTAAAAGGCCACAAAGGCCTATCAAAGTAAAAAGGCAATTTTCAAAGACCACAAAGGTCCATAAATCAGAAAGAAAAATGTCAAAGGTCACAAAGGCCCACAAAGCAAAAATCAAAGTCAAAAGTCACGTGGATTCCTAAAAGTCTCATAGAAGCAATAAAATCTAAATTGGCATCCAAATTTTATAATCCAAAAGCTTCCTCCCATTTTCCATCTAATAAACTATCACCTTCCAAATCCATTTTTCCTCCATCACTCCACCACCTTTCAAGGTGTGTGCCAATGTTGATCTTTCCATCCTTTCCATCTATCCATCAACATACCTTCCAACCTCCTATCCATTATCCAACATTCATCCCCCATCATTCTCCTTTAATCCAAACCTTTGCATAAGTCCTTAGATTCTCCCATCATATTATTAATCTGCCAACATTTAGGAGTCTAATTCCCATTTCCATGGTTTATTAGAGGGATATTTGGTTGTGAAACTTGATGCTTAAGTCCTTCCTCCATATCCCTATCTTCCATATTCCTCTTGCACTCTACACTTAGGGACAAGTTTCGTCCATCTTATCATTCATGGTCATTATCCTTTCTATGTTCATTCCTTACATTTCCATCTTTGATCTTGACAAGGTTAAGGATCTTCTTAAACATCATATATCTTATTCTATACACTTTATCCATATCTTCCATACCAAATCTTTCATCTTATCCATATTCCATCATTCTTACTAAATACATCCTTTCTTCCTTTCCTCGGTCTTGATGAGGAATAGGGGAAAAATACTTGGGCCTTGTGTTTGTATCTTATCTAGTTGATCTTGATCATCACCATTCATTATCTTTATCCTTTCTTTCTTCCATTCCATATCTCCTAGCTTATCAAAATCCATGTCATCATGTCCCTTTGCAACCTTGAATCTTATCATGCACATCATATTTGAGCCTAGCTACAAAACATTATCCAATCCTCATATCTTTTGTCAATCAATCATCAACAATCATCAATCTTATCGTACTTAGGGGAATCAACGATCCTAAGTACTTATCATCATCATGCCTTATGGAATCAATCATTCCTGGCATCTTAATCAATCAACCATTATCATCTTTTGACAAGAGATATGTTGCTTGTGTGAAATGTTTTTCATCGAATCTTTCATTTTGATCTATCATTTATCCATGGTTGCATTACCCATCTTGTGGGGCATCTTGTTCCTTAAATCGGTCATATCATATCATTCCAAAAAAAAAAAAAAAAATCATAAAAATCTAAAATAGTGCAAGGAAACCTCATGTACATATCATATCACGTGGTCATGTCTCACCCTAGCTTGGGGGAAAAATCCTAAACTCACTGGGGGCAATAAACATTGAGCTTAATCAAATAGACAAACAACGGTTGGAAAAAAGCAACAAAAACAACGATCAAAACACAACCCAACATGGAATATCAATCACCATCGAAAACGCATCAAACATCCATATCACATTGGAAAATCCAAAAACAAGTCAAATAGGTCAATATCGAAAATCCAAAAACATGAGTCTGTGTCAGTCAAACTATGTGGTCTCTGCATGTATAACGTAGGAAAGACTAATCTTTGATCAACCCCCAAGGCCCCTAGGACAGGTCTTTAGGTTAGGTTTGATCCAAAATCTCAAAAACACTAAAACATCACAAAATCAGAATGGATGATCTAATCTGAATAATGATTGATACTTTAAGCAAAATTTAGATATGTTGTACTTTGATCATTGTTATCATTTCTTTGGAGCAACTCGATGATATATTAAACTAGAGAAGCTAGGAAGAAATATGGTATTTTCTTTGTCTATTGTCTGTGAGTTAATCATGATTACTATGTGAATTGTCGCGAGACGTGCTCTACAAAGTATCACTGATGGCATTCCAATTCACATAGGAAAGTGGTTAATTCTTGTTTGTTTACACAAGAAATGCTCAGGTCATCTCAGTTTAATTATACCTCGATGCTTGTGTTCACTTGCAATATCAAAAATCATGTGAGTAGTACTTAGGTCATCATTGGTTTACATTATACCATTGATGCTTGTACTCACTTTCAACATTTTTAAAGCTCTATGATGATACAAAGCACAATAAAAGTACTGTTAAGATGTCAATGCTTGCATATGTAGATTTGCATGGTTAAATTAGATTGCATTCATATTAGTTTTGCATCTGCATTATAGATTTTCCACATTGACTAATGATATCTATACCGGTTTGCACCAGATGCATAATCATGTCCCACATCTTTGGGAAGAACTCTAAAATCCTCCTATGATCATAACATATTGCAAATCAACAATATTATCAATCAATCAAAAATCAATTAGCCTATCAATCTAATCAGCTTTGGTGATACTTTGATCAAATCTTGTGAGCGGCTATCATTGAACCTCACCTACCATGAGGTTAAACATCAAACTATAACTATTCCTTGCCTATTATGAGGATAATTATCGCCAATCTATCAATGAACCTCGCCTATCATGAGGTCAAACATCAATCTATTATTGATCCTCACCTATCACGAGGTCAATCATCAGTCTATCATTGATCCTCGCCTATCATGAGGTCAATCATAAATCTATCATTGATCCTCGCCTATCATGAGGTACATCAATCAAACTATAATTATTCTTCACCTATCATGAGGATAATTATCATCAAATCAAACATCAGACCTCACCTATTATGAGGTTGAAACATCATCTAATTGATCAAATCATCAATCATATCAAATCAAAGGCTAACATGATCGAAAATCATCAAACACAAGGAGGCAAAGCAGGGCAACATTTAATCATTTGGTGGAATCAGTATTCTTTATCGGGAGATAAATTATTTCAACATCAAATCTTCATTGAATCATCATTAAAACATCAAAAAAATCACAAAAAATGCAAAATTACAAAAAATCCAAAAAAATAATAATAAAAAATTCATCAATTTATCTCCTGAGGGGGTATATATCCATCATTACAGCTAAAATCAATATCTGGGGCAAGTATGGGGCATACTAATTTTTTTTTGTCAATACTAGCAACAACAACACAATTTTCTTTGAAGCAATGCGTAAACACATCATTTCAAAGAGGGGCAAAATGTATACACCTAAAAATGGTTTGGAGAATCTAATTAATTAAATATGACTTATTTGATTAATTAATCTTAATTCATCTACTTAGTAAATAAATATAAATATTTATTTATATTAAGTTCACTATTAATTCTTCTATTTTATCATATTATTTTCCTCTTATTTAAATAAACATAAATACTTTGTTTTATTTAATTATTATCATTATTATACTTTATCCATCAAATTCTATCCATTAAATTAAATACACAACTTCAATAATTTGTGTTATTTAATTATCTTATCACATTTTCTCTTAATTAAATAAAGATATCCTAAAGTTTTATTATATTATCATATTCCTCTTTATTAAATAGGCAAATATCAAATATTTGTTTTATTTAATTAAATCTTCCTAATTTGCTAAATTTGAATAAATCAAATATATTTAAATAAAAGCATAAATCAAGTCCCTCTATTCACTACACTCAATAAAATTATATTTTTTCAAATCTAATTAATGCAATTGGCATTCACTTGAAAAGCCTCGTGAACAAAACCCAGAGGCAATCCCTCTCAATCTTCTTCTCAATCTTTCCTCTCATCTTGCCTGGTGTTTTCATGGGGATGAACAATCCCCATGATCAGCTCCACCTTCTCATCTCTTACCATTCAAATCTCTAGATTTAATCCCAGCCTCTGTTGTGTTACCCCTGTGCAAAAGTATTGTCAGAAATCTATATATACAGCCTTTTGAAGCATGAAAATGACCCCCGAGAATTATCATCTTTTATGAAAACTTACTCTACATGAATTAGTACTCAAGCAACCAAGCAATCATAAGCATTAACATTAGCATTAGAAATAGTATCATAGCATCATGGCATCAATAGATTTCATATCACGACATCACCATTAGTTTTTACCGTAGCTTCCTTTTATCAATTTTCATCAGGATAGTTTACAGTAGCTTCATATCACTTAGAAATCATTCTTAATCATTACATAATTGCATTTAGCATCCATTATGTTCTCTAGATAGGCATTTTAAACAGTTATGGTGCTTACAAATCTGAGAGCCTCTGTAACTTGATAAATCTTTGGAGATAGGAGACAATGAGACACTTTCAAGCTTTTCTCTATTTTAAATTAGTTTAATCCATGTTTAATCTTGATACAATGTTTCATTAAGAGGTGTATTTAATTGTATTTAGTTTACTTTTTCCACACTTACAGTGCCTAATCCACATGGAGTTAGGAATGAAACAAACTCCTACAATAGACCAACCATGGCTTATCATAACCCTACCACCTTGCAGCAGGAAACCAACAAAAGGACAATCAACATGTTACTTAGTTATCCACACTGCACTACAATACCTTCGTTATCCCTATGCAAGAAATCACACTACTCCTTGAATGATAGGAAAACATAAACATAACTCAAACAATAAATGTGTTTGAAGCATCAACACAACCCTTGATTATATTGATTCAAAAGATAATGCATAAAATATTTGGAAAACATACAAATTGAAATATATAATGAAGCAAAATACAAATGCATTCATTTGTTGTTATTATAGAGCATAGCGGATTATATTCCCTATCTATGTCCATAGGACTTACCCTATTCAACTTGACTCAAAGCAAAGAATTACAAAAAGCATAAAAACAAAATCTGGTAGGGAAACACTGCACTAGATCACTCAGGTTGGAGAGTAGAAGTCTGAACCCAAACAAAAACAACAAATTTTTCCTTTATAGTGCAGGAAAAATTGAGAATTCAAATTCAAACCCTAACCCTAACTCAATCAGAGTTACATAAAGGATGAACTTTGACCAGATTACAAATAGTAAGAATTCTCCCCAAAAATGAAGCAACAATTGGCCATAAAGGCCTCTGGCACCTCGAGCACACTCCAGCATTGATGGTGTTCTGAAAATAGGCATGGCACCCCCAGGAAATTCATGATCACATTTTGGAAGAACATACCCTGACATTGATCAAAACCACTATAACACTCCAGGAAATAAATGGCCCCGCTCACCAATCACTTCAGCCTTGGAATAAGTGCAAGAATGTGATCTCAAGCCATCTAGAATCGATCTGGTAGCTGAGAAACAACTGCACCATAACTACACAGTCAACACCCACGAACAAGAGTAGCTAACCATTAGGGAAATCACATTTTGAACTGTGGTCATTGATTCATTCCAATCGTGCCAAGATCCAACAATCCATCCTTACTGTCAGCAACTTTTAAACTTGACCATTAGATTAATGATCGTTCAATCTCCACCATAGATCTATCATATCGCTCCATCGAAGGGACACCCATTACATTCTCACCGATGAACCAAAGTCACACCAATGAGAAAGCCATCAAACCATCACCGGGACACCAATTTCACTCCCATTGATGGGCATTATCCTACCGACACAATTCATTTCCTCCTTTGATAGGTCCCACTAGATACACATGTCACTAGCATGACTCACAACAATGATGTGAGTCATCTAGTTGCGCAATTGGATTTCACCACATGTCAACCCTCGTCATCATCCTCACCGGCTGATTATACCATCAATGTGTATCAACCTTACTAGGTGTCACAGTCAACATTGCCTTCACATCACCATGTTAGACAGACATTGATAAAGGTCTCACCAATGCCATACAGTCTCATCGACAACACTTCCATACTCCTTATCGCTCCATTGAGGAGACTTCTCCTAGAATCTTGTCAATACATCAATGTCTCGCCGATAAGATAACTATCGATCTATCAAAGAGACATGGACAAAACTCTTCCTGACACTATATTGTCTCATCGACAAATCTCCATAGTGCATTCATCGCTATGTCGAAGAGACATAGCCCATTCTCTTGCTGACCACACACTATCATGTTGACAAAGTTCCCCTTACTCCTTATCACTCCACCGACAAGTCACTAAAATTTTGAACATAAGAACCTCTTAGTCGGAGGTCATGAACTTTTGATAACCAATGATATGCCAACCGAGGGCTCACCTTGCTTTTCACTTCATCACCCTGTCAGAGAGATACAACCAAAGGTCTCACTGATGTCATCTAGTCTTGCCGATGACATAGAGATCACCAAGTCATAAAAAATCTGAACCACAGAACCTCATGTCGGGAAGTTATGAAAATCTAGAACTTCACAACATAGGTTCAAAAAACTTGAAAACCCATGACTTGAGAAAAATACAAAGCATTTGAAGGGGTCATGGCTTAGTGCATTCCAAGGGTTTTATGATATAAGGGTTTTAAGCCTTTTATGCAGTTTTTTGAACCTTGATCAGACAAAATGGAGGAAACTCAATCGCTCAGAAGGAAAAATTTATGGAAATGGCCATTGATTTTACAAGTACCACCATGTGGATGGTGTGATGGTGGATGAGTGTTGGATGGACTCCTCAGATGGGGTGGATGAAAGGATAGAGGATCCATGAAGTTCATGGGAGTGTGTTTGATTAATGTTAGGAGTAGGAGAAGGGGATTGGATTTGGGTGGCTTCAATGGGTTGGATAATGTTAGGAGTAGGAGTTGAAGGTTGGATGGATTCAATAGGTTGGATAATGTTAGGAGTAGGAGATGGGGGTTGAAGGGATTCAATGGGTTGGATAATGTTAGGATTAGGAGGTGGGGTTGGATGGATTTGATGGGTCCAGTGGGTTCGATGATTTCAATAATTTGGATGGTGTTAGGAGTGGGATGGAGAAGGGCCTCATCACTAGTGATTAGACATAGTGGAGTGGGGTGAACTGACTCCACAAATTCAGGATGTGGATTTGGTAATGAATTATTGACTAAGAGTCCTTGGATGACATTTGGAATGAGATAATTATATATTTTAGGCTTAGGTGGAGGATTATGGGTAGATGGAAGAGGCAGAGTAGTGGGATGATTAGGACTATGGATTGGAGAATTAGGATTAGAGGTAGGGCTGGTAATGAATGGAGGACTAAGAGTAGGTTAAGGATTAGGATTAGTGAGTGGATCAAGATTATATGGAGAATGGAAGTATGATGGATTAGATAGAGGATTAAGGTATAAGGGAGTGGAAGGTATAGTGAGATAGGAGGAAATGAATGGTGGATTGAGATAGGACATGGATAGTGGATTAAGATAGCAGAATATATTAGGAGTAGCTTGAAGATTGGGATCATGGAGTGGAGGATTAGGATTATGGATTAAGAGATGTTTTGGGGGATAATGAGATGGTGGATTTGGATTAGGGATGAAGGTGATAATATTGTTGTGTGAAGATGGAGGTTGAGATATGGCTAGACAAGAAGATGGAGGTAGAGATAATGGATGAGAGGGATATGTGAGTGATGGATAAGAGGAGGATGTGGATGGGGGATAAGATGAATATGTGGATGGAGGAGCTAATAAATTTCCCTTATCAAAGGTATCATAAATAATACTAATGGGGGTGCATGGAGGCATGATGAGATAGCTTGGATGAGTGATTAGATGTTGGAAAATTCTTGGGGAAATATTTCTAGCAATGATATCATCAAGGGGGTCTAGTTCATACTTATCTTGATAAAAAATACTTTCATTTTTATATTTAATGTAATTGGCATCTCTCTTGACTACTATGTTTGGTCATGTTGGGGGAGGATAACAATTCATAATGGTTGATTGGATGGGCATGGATGACGAAGATGCAAATAGATGATTAGAAGGTGAATGGAATGGATTGGAAGAGTGTGGAAGAAGGGATCTTAAGATTTTTTTTGTTATTATAAGATCTTGGATATGGATGTACTAAAGCTCAAATTGGGATGTAGATTAATCTCAGATTAGGATTTTATTTAAGCTTAGATTAGGATGATTTTATAAATATGGTGGGAGGGTCTCCTAAGTTAAAATATGTAGTTAAAATAATGAGGTGATTATTGGATGGATGGTTGATAGTATCCTCTCAACTATGGTTGAGATCCTATGTCAACGTTCAATTGGATGGATTTCTTACTTGAGATAGGCTAAGTTATAAAGAAAGAGGAGATATTTATGCAAATTGTACCTCCAGCTTGAGGTGAAGTAGCTTGAATGAGAGATTACTAACTTGGAATAGACTAAGTTCCCAAGAAAGTGTTATGATAGATGACTGATTTAGGATTTAGGATCTTGATTAAGTATTTGAGGTTGTATTTTGGATTGTGGATAATTTGGATGTTGATAGGATGCATTTAACTGAATCCTTGATCAAAGGGGATGATGTTTTAGATAATTTGATGGTGGTTGATGAAATAAAAGTTATTTTTTTGAGCGAGAGATATGGAGTGGAAAAATGATTGGATTGTGGTCCTAGACTTAGGACACTAGATAACCATAATAGGAAGGATTTCTCTTTGAATTTTGGATGGGGAATAGATCCACCAAAGAACAACACATAATCTCCTAAGAAGAAACAAGATTTCCCAAGAGTGAAATTTCCCAAGAATAAATCCAACAAAGTAGAGGTGAAATCACCTAATGAATGATGGGATGGGATGATAACCTAGGTGGATCCACCCAAGAACAAAGAAAGATCACCCAAGAAGGAATAATGGGATGTTGACCTAGGTGGATTCACTTAAGAACAATATAGGATCACCCAAGAGGAAATGATGGGATGCTGACCTAGGTGGATCCACCCAAGAATAGAGTGAGATCGCCCAAGAAGAAATGATGGGATGATGACCTAGGTGGATCCACCCAAGAAAAAAGTGGGATAGCCCAAGAAGGAATGATGGTATGATGACCTAGGTGGATCCACCCAAGAGGGAATGGTGGGATTATGAACTAGGCAGATCCACCTAAGAAAGAGTAGATCTACCCAAGGGCAGAGCAAAGTTGCCCAAGGGTGATGACAAGTGAGATGACTACCTAGGTGGATCCACCCAAGAATAGAGCATAATCACCCAAGGATGACTAGAAAAAGACCAAGGATGATTACCTAGGTGGATCTACCCAAGAACATAATAGAGTCACCCAAGAGAGAGAAGATCCACCCAAGGGTAGAGCGGAGTCACCTAGGGATGAATGGATATAGATGATAAAAGGACCAAGGAATCCAATAAAAAAGACAAGATAGATTATGACAAGATGGACTAAAGGTATGCACTGGTAAGAAAAAGAAGACATTCCAAAAATTAAAAGCCTATATTAATCAAGTAGGTGTGTTAACTTAGTGTAGGCCCAACAACCCGGAGGCTAATATCTCAAGATTGGTGTGAGACACCTCTTAGTCAAGATTTGATATATAGGGATCCAGTGGTACAATGGCTTAGCTTTTCCCTATCTTTGGAGGTCCTGAAACCTTACCCAAAGAGATCCTATCTCTACTTAAGGAGATACATGGTGAGTAGATTTGAGCATGATATTGTACCCCATACTACACTAAGCAATGATCGAAACATCTTATGCTAGGCTGAAACAAGCTATCTAATGAGTCCTCTAAATACTAGGAGGGTACATGAGGCACATCCATGAATACTAGCACATCTTAGACATGGGTCAAGAATTTCAACTAAGCTATTTAGACCAACCCTATACTCCTAGTTTTGTATCACCCAAACACCAAAACCTTGCTAAAGAAGAAGTGACTAGATTGTCGTACAAATTTCATTCTCACCCCTTCATATAACATGTTGGTTAATATGGTTGAGGTCATCCCTTGGGGTGATAAAATATCTAAGAAATACTCCTAAAGGGAAGGATATGTTAGGAATTTTTTATCTCTAGGCTTGTACAAAGCACAAGGAGAGAGTATACATACAAACTAGCACTCCTAGGATAGACCACAAGACTTAGGTCACCTTATGATTTTTGATCCCTAGGCTCACAAAATGGTGCAAGGGGAGAGAATATGTCAACAAGAGACTTCAAACAAAGGAAACAATTTTCATTGACCCTTTAAAAATTGAAGTGTTTCTAGATTAGTGATAAGAAGATATCTTTGACCATAAACTTGAAGAAGATATGTTATTAGTTTATAATTTTGTTCTTTGACAAGTGATATCAAGCTACAAAAGAAGATGATGAAACATAGAAAAATAAAACCCTTATGTTTAGGGTTTAAACCTAGGGCTTCTTAGGATCCTTTTTTCAAGTTGCATTAGAAGGTGGATCAACAAGGAAAATAGATTAAATATCAACCCAAAAAGGTGAGCCAATCATACTTGGATCCACTTTCTTAGGGCCTTGAAAATGAATTGGGAATTATTTAAGATGATTGACCTAATTAGACTATATGACCTATTATGAAAAATGTTATATTTCAAAAATACACTATATTGAAACTGTAAGTGTGTAAGTGGATCTAAGAAGTACAAACTAATATGTACTTGTCACCAAAAGAAGGATTTGACATGTGCAAAGGGACAAAGTCGCCTAGGGGTGTATGGGTCCTTGATAGGGGGTCCTGAAACTATTTTTGCAATCCTTTGATATTGGATTTGAGCTTTTGTTTCCTAATTGCAAAGTTGTTATCATCAATAAATTTTGTGAGTTTTCATGGATTGACAAGATATATGACAACGAATGCAATAATGGAGAATTTTTCTTCAATCTTCCTTCAATCCTCTTCAACCTATAACATGCACATTCAAAGAGGGAGAAAATTTTGGGCCATTTTATGGGCCTTCCTCAGTTAAACCCCATGTAAGTGTTTCCACTTCCACAATGGAAAATGTCAATGGATAAATGATAATAGAAAGGAAGGAAATGATAAATAAACACAATGCTTCAATTCACCACCCTTCAATGGATTCCTTGAAGGATTGAAGTCATGCAAATCATCTCAAGGATCTTGGATCTTGCTGGATAGATTTTCTTGAATGCTTGAATGCTTGGATACCTACAACAATGTTAGCCTTCACAAAACAATAACATGAACACATAGGATTTTACATGATGTTGGATCTTGAATTGCTACAATAAAACTAAAAATTTGCTGTTGACTTGATCAATAGTGCACTTGATCATAAGTTTTCCAATAATCTCCCTGTTAATGCCTGTTAGATTTCAAATGGTAAAATAACAATGTATTTATATACAATTGTTTCAATTTCCCAAAAAATAAATTCCAAAAGCTGACAATTGAAATTTGAATTCTAAATGCTAAAATTCCACCAAAAAAAAAATTAAAAATTGATCCTCGACAAGATAGGGGGACCCATACACCCATGGGCATATGGGTCCTAGCCTTATTTGACATTAAGTGTTGAGATCATAACATTTATTATTTGCATTTATTCAATGCTTGCAAATTTTTCAAAAATGATAAAAGTGTACTTTAGAATGCATAATTTAGGAAATTTGGGACCCAATTAGGCTTATTAATTTATGGGAAAAAACCTTGTGTGAAATTGTTAAGGGTGATAACTTTCTACATTATAAATGATTAGATAGAAAAGTGATCAAATAAAAATGAATATTAACCCAAAGGAGGTTGGGACACCTACCCCAATGATATGGGGTGTGAGGAGAAAGGAACATGATAAAGAAAACATAAAAAAAATCACCTAATATATATATATATATTTAAGTCGTATGCAACCATTGATGTAGAGAGCATAATCACCTAAGAGTAGAGTAGATCCACTCAAGTAGAAATGGAATTTCCCAAGAGCGCAGTCACCCAAGAATAGAGAATATTTTCCCAAGAGTGAGCAGAGCTTCCCAAGTAGCGTATCTACCCAAGTAGTGACATATCTGCCTCTTTGTAGATTAGAGTCACCTATGTAGTAATAAATCTACCCAAGTAGCATATCCGCCTATGTAGTAGGTCCACCTATCTGGAGGAAAGATCAGTCAAGTAAAGAGTCACCTTTGTGTAAGGTGGAATCACCTATTTAGTGCAAATGCACATGTCTATCATAGGTTTTCCTATGGGAAGAATCACCCCTATACACATGTGTATTCACCTAATTGGAGCATATCCATCTTTGTAGAGGTGGATCCACTTATTCTCTGAAAGGGGGGTCTAGGTGTTGAAGAGATGAAGTGGAATCACCTCTATAAGAGTGGAATCACCCATTTAAAGAGAAGATCCACTCGTCTGGAGTGGAATTTCCCCTATGTAAAAACTTGGAGATGAAACTTTCAAGAAAACTAAAAAGTGATGTTAGAAGACCTATGATGTGGGCCCCACCAAGCATGCCAAAATGTGTGTAGTAAAAATGTGTTTAAAATGAAAGGATTTTTCTATAAAAACCCAACAAGCACAAAATCAAAACAACACTCAAATAAGGCTAAGAAAGCTCAAACCAATGTAATGAGCTTCCAGTTGAGTATAATTAGCCATGATTATCAATTTGGATGTGTTCTCACTAGAAATTTTGGTAGCATAGCCATGCTCCAACGAAAATGAGTGAGATCCTTGATAAAATGGTTAAGGTTTGGATATATAGGATAAGATGAAAATGGATG
>VDFB02353493.1:84368832-84388791 GCA_007258455.2 Sequoia sempervirens | reverse complement strand
CCTACTTCCTAGTACCTATATCATCCTCAAAGCACCTATTATCCACAAACCACTATATCCAATCCCAATCCCAGTTATTCTTACTATAATCTGCAACAATCCCAACAACAGTTGTCTTACGCTACTCCATCGCAATCACAACAAAACACCTCCTATCAAAAATCCAATCCACAACAACCTCCATATGCTTCCCAACAACAAACACCTCACAATTACCAATCCAATCCATATTACTCCCAACAACCACCATCATATCAGTAGGGTGCCTCTTCCTAATATTACCAAGCCCCGCCATCATACGAACAACCTTATGTCAATCCTCAATCCATGTATCCTAATCAATACCAACAAGTCCCTTCATATCCACCTCTGCCATCATATGATCAGTCCATCCCGCCTCCACCTCCATCACATCAGCAATATATCCCATACGATCAGTCCAATCCAATAGGTCCTCCCTCCTCAACACCTGTCAATAAAGAGTGGGAAGAGATAAAAGCTGCCCTCAAGGACTTGTAGGCTAGTACATCCAAGAAATTCTACAAATTTGAGGAGATTTTCCCTTACCTGTTTGATCCATCCATCTCACTTGTCCCCTTCCCTAAGCATTTTGAAATGCCAAAATTTGATAAATACAAAGGAAGGAGTGATCCTAGAAACCATTTGCAAAAATTTTACACACATTGTTAGGAAGTCATGCATAATGACAACTACCTTCTACAATTTTTCCCTAGGAGCCTAACAGGGCAAGCTCTAGACTACTTCATGGGTCTTTTAAAGGGGTCAGTTTCTTCTTTTGCAGATTTGTTAGAAAAAATTGTTGCACACTTCTCCTTCAATATGGAGAAGGACATTGATACCTTAGATCTCCTGAAAAATAAGCACCATGAGGGAGAAACATTTGCAAGCTACCTGTAAAGGTGGCGAGCCTTAGCTAGTCGGCTAAAATCCCATCTCAACGAGAAAGATTTGGTAACCATCTTTGTTGCTAACACCCACCCTGAACTAGCTCATAACCTACGCCTTCATTGTGTTACCACTTTTGTCGAAGTCATTGAGAAGGGTACTACCATCGAGAGGGCCCTTATTGCTAAAGGCTAAATCAAAATCTTTAATCAAGATAAAGATAAATCTCCCTACTAGAAAAAGAACAAAAATGTTGTCAATGATGGCATCATTGACACCAAACACATCCAAGTAGCTAACACTTCGCAAAGATTGAAGTATGTCCCCAATCCACAATCAATTGCCAACGTCATATCTGTACCACATGGTGCACCCCATCCTCCCCAATAGTCCAATCAATACAATCAAGGAAATAATAAATGCTCATTCACTCCTTTGGGAGAATCCTTGGATACAGTTTTCAAGAGGTTGCTGCAAGCAAATTATTCAATCACTTATCCTATGACAATCCTTTTGATAAGTCAAACCCCAAACCTGCTTGGTATATGGAAAATGAGTATTGTGATTTTCACATTAAAGGTCACTCCGGTAATAAGTGTCAAGGACTTAAAGGTTATATCCAAGATCTCATAGATCAAGGTGATATCGTAGTGGATGCAAATCAGGCTACATTGTCCCATGCTCAATTACAGATATATCAAAATGCCTTCCCTAAGCACAATCAGGGTCCTAGTACTTGAAATGCTAATCCCGGGTCTAGCAATAATAGATAGAATAATAGCACAAATAACATTAGTTATAAAGTTGTGCCCTACAATTATGGTGACATTGTTATGTGCATCAATCAAGGGGAGACACATGTATCCATGATTCGTGTCAAAGGAAAAGACCCTCAATGTGCTGTTACTACATGCCATACCTGCATATCATTTCTTGGGGCTTCCACTTCATCTCAATCCACTCCTGTGAGCTCACAATACAATATTCTTGACCATCTTGGTAAGACCCCAACCCAAATATCCATTCTAGATTTAATTAGGTCTTTCCCAATCCACCAATAAATCCTTACAAAAGCTCTTTAGGATACACATGTGCCCAATGACATAGATCCTACCCAGTTTCAAGCTCTAGTAGGACATTTTTCATCCACATATCAACTGGGATTTAGCCAAAATGATATGCCGCTGATTGGTTCATCCCATAACTGTGCCTTACACATTGAGGTCATTGTCGCCCACCATAAGGTAAAACAGGTCTTGGTAGATAATGACTCTGCCCTCAATCTATGTACATTAAAGTTCATAAAATAGGTAGGGTATACTCATGTTGACCTAGATAATCAAACCATTACAATAAAGACATATGATAATGCAGAAAGGGACTCAAAAGGTATTATTTGTCTTCCTATTCAGGTTGGCCCCATCATGCAATACACCACATGCCACGTCCTTGATCTGGATTTGCCATAAAACCTTCTCCTTGGTCGACCATGGATCCATGCCATGCAAGTCGTTCCATCCACCCATCACCAATTCCTAAAGTTCCCATACAATGGGGTTGAAGTAACCATCCATGCAGATCCTCAGCCTTTTAAGTACTGTTGTGCTCTAGAAGCTGTTGGCATATGGCTTGGGGCAGATTGTCGGCATGTGGCTTCCAATGTTGTCATTGATGGAAACCTAAGTCATCCTTCTAGTCGGCAGACTAAGATTTATCCATATCGACAAGATAAGTAAAGATCAGAGTTTTACTGACATAAAGTATGAAGAGTAGGGTATCCGGTTAGCATATCGATCTATACACCTCACCAAATCATCATTTTGAGTTGTGGATCTCTGAGAGAGTTTGTTAAGCATCTATACTATCTTGTTGTTAAGTTTTGTGATGTTGCATTGATCAGTGTATGAGTTAGGAGATCTAGTTGATGGTTTGGATGAATGTTTTTCTATTTATCTGCTCATTATGGTCGACTTAGTGAATGCCGCATATCGCAGATGTATAAGGAGTAATTGATTAATTGTTTATTGTGTTGGTTATTTTGGTTTGGGTCCTAGCTATGTCTTAGCCAACTTTTATGGGTGCACATTAAATTTAATTTGTGATTTGAGCCGACCATTGAAGGACATTTCATGTTTTGTTAAAAGCTGACTTGAAGCGATGAAATCTTTGTTAGCGGATATATATATGAGATTGGTAATTCATTTTGTAAGGGTGAAGCAAGTGTGTAAGTGTGTGAATGTGTGTGAATATTAGAGTAGATGTATGTGTGAATATGAGAAGAGCGATCTATGCACAATTTCATAAGGGCAGAAAAATAGAGAAGAGCAGAGCAGAAATATAGAATCAGTCAAAAGGAATGAAGATCATCTACTAAGCTTCATTGGAACTGAATCCAGGCATTTGGAGATGCTATCCTCTTAGTTCAACTTTTTGTTGTAATCACAAACATTTTGTAAGGCAGTGAGCCTTCCTTATTTTGAGCAGTGAGTTCTAGGCAGTGTGCCTAAATGCATGTGCATTCCCTTTTATTCATACTTTTAGCAGAGTATAAATTGTGGATTAATCTCCACTGTAGTTTTTCTCCTAACAGGGCTTCCACGTAAAAATATTAGTGTTATGGTGCTTTGATTATCTTGTTCATGTGCTTGCATCTCTATTTCTATTTATGTGTTGTGGATTTTTTAATATTTGGATTTAAAGTTTAAATTTGATGAACATTGATTTACCCCCCCTCTCAGTGTTCCTTGAGTCCAACAACTGATGCCTTATTTAAAGCTAAGATATTGCAGCTTGTTCAAGAAAAATATGGGATGAAGAAAATTGCTGACTTATGGTTGGAGAGACCCTCATATGAGTAGGACTTGATTGAGAACACATTGATTTCTTACTTTGTGCATAAAAACATTGGTTTGGAGAGTTTGCAGAATGTTTTTCTAGAAGAATTGATTGAATGTATCAAGGAAGCTATGGTATCTAAGTCCCCGGATAAGAAAGAGGAAGAATTAATTCTACATCTGAAGGAGCAGTTTAGGTTGTCCCTTACCAAACTGAAAAGGAAAATGAATGAATTGAGACAATGCATTAATTCAGCTAACAACATCTACAACTATTGTCTTCGGTGGCCTCATGTTGTTGGGAGGTATAAGGAAAAGCTGGAGTAGATTGAAGCTAAGTTGGTCAAAATTGGTCAGGATTACAACACGTCTCAAGATAGGGATGGTGTAGTAAAGAAAAGAATTCAAGAATTGTAGTCTGAGCATGAAAAAATCCACTTCACCAAGAACAACCTTGTGGACACATTTTGGAAAGTCGAGGATCTGATTGAATACAGGTTGGAGCAGCTGATTGAGGTCTTGAAGAAAGGAGAGAAGCTAGAAGAAGCAATTACAATCCCAGAATCCCTCATTCAAATTATTAACAAGACATTTGAGAATAATAGCATGATCTTAATCATTGCCATTTCTATAGAAGCATGGAAGAAATTTCTTTCAGGTATGAAAGATAAGTACAAGTTAATTTTGTGACTTAAGTAGCAGGCGTACTTCAAATTTTGAATTTTTGAAAGGGCGAGAGAGCTTAGTGAAGAATATATATGTCATTGATGTCAAAAGGGGAGGAGAGCAGTGAAAAATGCTTTATCATTCCAAGGGGGAGTTTGGAGTTTGAGTTTTGAAATTTTGAATTCTGACACTTAGTCATTTTTCACTAAGTGTTGCCATCAATGCCAAAGGGGGAGATTGTTGGCATATGGCTTGGGGGAGATTGTTGGCATGTGGCTTCTAGTGTTGTCATTAATGGCAACCTAAGTCATCCTTCCGGTCCGTAGACCAAGATTTATCCATACTGGCAAGATAAGTAAAGATTAGAGTTTTATCGAAAGAAAGTATGAAGAACAGGGTATCTAGTTAGCATATCAATCTATACGCCTCACCAGATCATCATTTTGAGTTGTGGATATCTGAGAGATTTTGTTAAGCATCTATACTATCTTGTTGTTAAGTTTTGTGATGTTGCATTGATTAGTGTATGAGTTAGGAGATCCGGTTGATGGTTTGGTCAGATGTTTTTCTGTTTATCTACTCATTATGGCCGACTTAGTGAATGTCGCATGTCACAGATGTATAAGGAGTAATTGATTAATTATAACTTGTGTTGGTTATTTTGGTTTGGATCCTAGCTATGTCTTAGCCGACTTTTATGGGTGCACATTAAATTTAATTTGTGATTTGAGCTGACCATTGAAGGACATTTCATGTTTTGTTAAAAGCCGACTTGAAGTGATGAAATCTTTGTTAGCGGATATATATGAGATTGGTAATTCATTTTGTAAGGGTAAGCAAGTGGGTAAGTGTGCGAATGTGTGTGAAGATCATAGTAGATGTATGTGTGAATATCAGAAGGGTGATTGAGTGATCTATGCATAATTTCAGAAGGGCAAAAAAATAGAGAAGAGCAGAGCAGAGCAAAAATATAGAATCAGTCAAAAGGACTGAAGATCATCTGCTGAGGTTCATTGGAACAGACTCCATGCATTTGAAGATGTTATCCTCTTAGTTCAACTTTTTGTTGTAATCACAAACATTTTATAAGGCAGTGAGCCTTCCTTATTTTGAGCAATGAGCTCTAGGCAATGTGCCTGAATGCATGTGTATTCCCTTTTATTCATACTTTTAACAAAGTATAAATTGTGGATTAATCTCCACTGTGGTTTTTCCCATAACAGGGTTTCCACGTAAAAATATTGGTGTTATGTTACTTTGATTATCTTGTTCATGTGCTTGCATCTTTATTTTTGTTTATGTGTTGTGGATGGTTTAATATCTGGATTTAAAGTTTAAATTTGTTGAACATTGATTCACCCCCCCTCTCGCTGTTCCCTGAGTCCAACAATTGATGCCTTATTTAAAGCTAAGATATTTTAGTTTGTTCAAGAAAAAGATGGGTTGAAGAAAATTGCTGACTTATGGTTGGAGAGACCCTCATATGAGCAAGACCCAATTGAGAACACATTGAGTTCTTACTTTGTGCATGAAAACATTGGTTTGGAGAGTTTGCAGAATGTTTTTCTAGAAGAATTGATTGTATGTATCAAGGAAGCTATGGTATCTGAGTCCCTGGACAAGAAAGAGGAAGAAGTAATTCTACATTTGAAGGAGCAGTTTAGGTTGTCCCTTACCAAACTGAAAAGGAAAATGAATGAGTTGAGATAATGCATTAATTTAGCTAACAACATCTACAACTATTATCTTCGGTGGCCTCATGTTGTTGGGAGGTATAAGGAAAAGCTGGAGCAGATTGAAGCTGAGTTGGTCAAAATTGGTTAGGATTACAACATGTCTCAGGACAGGGATGGTGCAGTAAAGAAAATAATTCAAGAATTGCAGTATGAGCATGCAAAACTCCACTTCACCAGGAACAACCTTGTGGACACATTTTGGAAAGTCAAGGATCTGATTGAATGCAGGTTGGAGAAGCTAATTGAGGTCTTGAAGAAAGGAGAGAAGCTAGAAGAATCAATTACAATCCCAGAATCCCTCATTCAAATTATTAACAAGACATCTGAGAATAATAACATGATCTTAATCATTGGGATTCCTATAGAAGCATGGAAGAAATTTCTTTCGGGTATGAAAGATAAGTACAAGTTAATTTTGTGACTTAAGTAGCAGGCGTACTTCAAATTTTGAATTTTTGAAAGGGAAAGAGAGATTATTGAAGAATATATTTTTCATTGATGTCAAAGGGGGAGCAGAGCAATGGAAAATGCTTTATCATTCCAAGGGGGAGTTTGGAGTTTGAGTTTTGAAATTTTGAATTCTAACACTTAGTCATTTTTCACTAAGTGTTGTCATCAATTCCAAAGGGGGAGATTGTTGGCATATGGATTCCAATGTTGTCATTGATGACAACCTAAGTCATCCTTCTAATCCACAGACCGAGATTTATCCATACCGGCAAGATAAGTAAAGATTAGAGTTTTACCGTTAGAAAGTATGAAGAACAGGGTATCCGGTTAGCATATCGATCTGTACGCCTCACCAAATCATAATTTTTAGTTTTGAATCTCCGAGAGAGTTTGTTAAGCATCTATACTATCTTTTTGTTAAGTTTTGTGATGTTGCATTGATCAGTGTATGAGTTAGGAGATTCGGTTGATGCTTTGGTTGAATGTTTTTCTGTTTATCTTCTCATTGTTGCTGACTTAGTGAATGTCGCATGTTGCAGATGTATAAGGAGTAATTGATTAATTGTTTCTTGTGTTGGTTATTTTGGTTTGGGTCCTAGCTATGTCTTAGCCAATTTTTATGGGTGTGCATTAAATTTAATTTGTGATTTGAGCTGACCATTGAAGGGCATTTCATGTTTTGTTAAAAGCCAACTTGAAGCGATGAAATCTTTGTTAGAGGATATATATATGAGATCAGTAATTCATTTTGTAAGGGTGAAGCAAGTGTGTAAGTGTGTGAATGTGTGTGAAGAGCAGAGCAGATGTATGTGTGTGAGCGATCTATGCACAATTTCAGAAGGGCAGAAAAATAGAGAAGAGCAGAGTAGAAATACAGAATCAGTTAGAAGGATTGAATATCGTCTATTGAGCTTCATTGAAACTAAATCCAGGAATTTGGAGATGCTATCCTCTCAGTTCAAACTTTTGTTGTAATCACAAACATTTTGTAAGGCAGTGAGCCTTCCTTATTTTGAGCAGGGAGCTCTAAGCAGTGTGCCTGAATCCATGTGCATTCACTTTTATTCATACTTTTAACAAAGTATAAATTGTGGATTAATCTCCACCATGGTTTTTTGCCTCACAGGGTTTCCACGTAAAAATATTAGTGTTATGTTGTTTTGATTATCTTGTTCATGTGCTTGCATCTTTATTTTTTATTTATTTTTAGGCAAATTGCTATCAGAGAGGATAGCACTCTTTATATTTCTTTGAAAACAAGATTACATATTCTTGGATAAAATACTTAAATATTTGTCCCAGATTTTGCTGACATTAAAGTCATTGAATGTTTAGTCCTTGAGGGAGAAGATTTATTTCTTTTTACTTCCATCCATTCTTGCTCTAGATTGTTGGAGATATTTTGTTCGAAGAATTTTCCCTGCTTGATTGCTTCTTCAAATATTGAATTTGTTGAGATCACCGAAGACTCAGAAGTCTACAAATCAGATTGACCTTGTGTGGATGACTTGCCAGGGGTTGAAGAAGCACCAATTACCTCATGAACATTGTTTTGTGGAGCCATTGAGGGAGGGGACACTTCCTGTAAATATTTTGGAGAAGACAAGTTCAAATTATCCTTTGCAATTACATAGTGGCTTGATTCAGCCCCATCCCACCAAGAAGGTTGATAAGAGACTTCCCCTTGTGCCTTAGCTTGCTGCTTATTACATTATGAAGTACCATGGGTTGTTGAGAAGCATTTTCTACATCTAAAAGCAATTTTTTCGTAATCTACTGGTTGTTGCCAGCGTCTTTTACTAACATTCAATGAGATTTTAGCCTGTAGGCCTTTTGATAAATCAAATTCAACACATAAATGGGCACATGTAGAGTTTTCATAATTGATAGTTTCTTTCGAAATGCTATGATACTTGCCTAGACCATTGGCAATTGCAATCAAGCATTCAATTTCCCAAAATTGTAAAGGAAGGTAAGGCAATCTTACCCAAAGAAATTCCAAAGAAAACGTCTCAATTCGAGGATCAAAAGAGGGGAATCAAGGCTTCATGCATAGAAATACACTGTGGTAAAACCACAAACCTGTGTTGAGGATCAATTCCTTATCTTCCAGAGATTCAAATTCCAAAATAAAAAAACCCTTTGCACATGGATAAATGTTGATTTCATCCTCCATGTATTCTTTCCAGTTTTCTCTTATGTAGGCATGGAGGTCGCACAATTTCAGCCAAACTCGCATGAATCTACATATTAGGGCATGACTTTTCAAAAACTCCTCCCTGTCATAAGTGATGTTGTCCAAACATATTTCCAGGGCCGATTTAGAATTGCAGATGAAAAATGGGGGTTTCAAAGCACATGGGCGGGAAGAAAAAGGATCTTGGGAAGAGGCCTTCGACAACTACTTCCTTCCTTGCAGTGTGTCTGATGCATCCAGACTCAGATCAACTTTGTATGACTCTGATTTGCAAGGAGAACCAGCCTCCCCACCCCTCCCTGAACCCTGTGAAATTTGAGAAGCCCTAACTCCATTCTCGGTAGGGCATGAGAAAATGTTTGTCGTTGTTGCGCCAGCATGGGCGCTCCCACCATAGTTGGTCCTTGGGCAAGCCGCAGGAGAAGTTGGGACAAAAGGCTTGAAGAAAATCTTAGCAGAAGGAGCCACGAAGTTAGTTGCAGCAGGAGCCATCGCGTCTCCTATCGATAGATTCTAAGACAATCATGCTTGCATCTTTATTTATGTTTATGTTTTGTGGATGGTTTAATATATAGATTTAAAGTTTAAATTTTTTGAACATTGATTCACCCCCCTCTCAGTGTTCCTTGAGTCCAACAGAAGCTTCTTTCCCCCACTCCCAATATTTTCCAGGAGTAGAAGTGGGGGCACCTCAGGCATCATCTTCCAATCCATCCTCCAAATCATCATCCAACATACCATCCACTCCATCCACTGCATCCAAATCCACCATTACCAAGGTCCAAATCATTGATAAAGGATGTGGAGAATATGAGATGTGTACGGATCTTAATGTGGCAACCATGCCTCCATCTCCTCGCACCTACGATCAACCTTCCTGTTCTGCACCAAAGAACAAAGTGAAGACAAAAACTATCAGCTCTAAGAACATGGGTTCTACCACTTTCCAGACCCTAGAAACACTACAAGATTGGGCAGATGAGGACATCGGTCGATGGGTCTACAGAGAAGAACCTGAGCCATCACCTCCTCTCATTGAATACTTCCAAGAAGTTTATTCCCATGCATCAAAGCTAACAAAAAAATATAATTATCAAGGCAGAGGACTTGGTTTAGAGGAACATGGAAGATTGCATCCCATTGAGACATTTATGTGACCTAAAAATGTGGGCTTAGGCTATGAAAAAAAGCAAAAGGGTCCTACACCATCCACTAGCACCTCGAATAATGTCAATTTGGATAATGGTTTCCTCAAAGACATACCTGAAGAAGAATCCATCATACTCTCATACGATGAGGTTGACCTCCCTTCCTTCTTTGATTCCACATCTGTCTTTTCCATCAACCTTTCCCTCTACCATCCTGACCTTATTGATTGGGACCTACAAGGGAGCACACCTATAGACATCTTTCCTTTAGAGGACGCTTATGTACATCTGATGGGATTGGGGGAAGATGAACACTCTAACTACAAAATTAAAAAGAAACAAAACAAAAAATAGTCACCTAATGAAAACCTCCCCGGGCACTTCTTGACTCGTCAAAAGTAAAAATAAAGGATGTATCTTCTAGTGAAAACCTCAATGAGGTGTTGGAGGATGGGGATGTTCATCTTCCCCTTATGTGAGCTCATTTATCTAAATGGTCTTCAATTCTGATTGAAGAGACACAAGAAGTTAATCTGGGAACAAAAGAAGAGCCCAAAATCACCTATGTGGCCAAGTCATTGTCAAAGGAAGAGTACCCCATCATTGTCAACATGCTAAAGGAAGGGATCATTAACTACACATGGTCCTATTTAGATATGCCAGGATTGGATCTCGCATTTGTTGTACACCATGTAGACATTCATCCAGATGCAAAACTAGTTAAGAAGAAGCTCAGAAAAATGCATCCCCGAGTGGCCCTACTTGTTAAGAAAGAACTGGAAAAATTGTTAGAGGTTGGATTCATTAGACCTATTGACTACTCCAATTGGATATCCAACATAGTACCTGTGGCTAAGCCTAATGGGAACATCATAATATATATAGACTTTTAGGATCTTAATAAAGCTTGCCCAAAAGATGATTTCCCGCTCCCTAACATTGACATGTTGGTAGTGTTGGCAAGATACACTACAAAAGTCATCTGGTGTTGTCATTGATGGAAACCCTAGTCAGTTATTTGATCCACATGTTAGAATTTGATCATACCGGAAGTCAAATAGAAGTTTTGTAATCTTCTATCAAGCAAGAACAGAGCATCTGACAGAATTGTGTTCATTGATTCATATGCAATTTTCTGTGATCTTTTTGAGTTGTGGATCTTAAGGAAGGTAGTTTAGTGTATAATTTGTGTTATCCTTAAATCTTAGAGCCTCGTATCAATCCATGTGTAAGTTAGAAGATCTAGTTGATTAATTTTTTGTTTATCAGTGCAAGAAGGCCGACTAAGTGAATATAGCATGTTGTGGATATTGGAGGAGTAATTGTTTAAGTGTTTTTGTGTTTGAGCATATTGATTTGGGTCCTCACTATGTTGTGTCCAACTTTGGTTGGTATGCATTAAAAATTAATTGTAGATTGAGCCGACAGTTTGTAAATATTTTCTATTTTGTTGAAGCTGACATGTAGCGATTAAATCCCTAGTAGCGGATATATATAAGTGATTGTTTATATCATTTTGATGTATGTACGAAGTGTGTTGATGTGTGTTGTGAAATTTAGAAGGATTGTAGAGTGATTATGCACATTTTCACTTGTGCATAAAAGGATTTGTGATGCGAGCTAAAGTAGACAAAGCAGAAGAGCAGAATCAAATAGAAGGTCAAGAAATCGATTAATGTGCTTATTCGGAACTATTCTCAGGTATTTGTAAATGATATTTCATAGTTCACCACTCTAGTTGTCTTTTGACATTGATTGTAAGGCAACAAGCCTTTCTGTTTTTGAGTAGTGAGCTCTAAGCAGTGTGTCTAAATTCAAGTGCATTCCCACTTTGTAAACATCTTTTTGAGTATACTCAAATCATATTGTGGATGGACCTCCACCGTGGTTTTTCCTCTAACAGGGTTTCCATGTAAAAAATCCTCGTGTTATGGTGTTGTGGTTGTTTGTTTTATGTTCATGCATACTTCTTTTGGTTGAATGTTAGAAGTGCTTTAAAGATTAGATTAATAAGGTTAAAAATTGCAGAACATTGATTCACCCCCCTCTCAGTGTTCCTTGATTTCAACAATTGGTATCAGATCCTAGTTCCTCGGAAGAAGTTTAATAGCTTGGGGAAGATCTTGGAAAGTGTTTCAATGGATTCAAATAGTCTTCAACAACAAATTTTGGTGGCCCTAGATGATCTTGATTAATCCAAATCTGAAGTCCAGGAATTGCAAGCAAATCTCATGAATGTTGAGAAATTCATTGAGTCTTGAAAGATAAAATCAATAAGTCTAGGGAGAAGAGAAGGGAACTTTGTGATTAGGCCAAGTAGGAAGAGAGTAAAAGCATTGAAGATGAACAACTGAGTCAAGCCCTGAAGGAAAAGACTGAGGAATGTGAAAAGTTTTCCAAAGATAATGTAGTCCTAAAGCATGAGATGGAATCTATTATGGTGAGATGACAAAGGAGATTGAAGACAAAAAGAAGAATGACGAGAAGCTTGCTCAGTCCTTGAAGGAAAAATTTGAAGAATGCAGCTGAATTACTGATGGATTCAATTAATTGGAGCTTGAATTGGAACAATCCAGAAATAATGAAGAAGAGCTTGAGAAGCAAATTGTTGATCTCAAAGATGAACTTGCTAATGCAAATGAATTCAAGGAGAAGTTCAAGATTAGCTCTGCCAAGCTTAATGAACTGATTAAAAGTTAGAGGATTGAAGGTGACAAATGAGGTCTTGGATATGAGCAAGGAGAAAGTTCTAGATCTGGACAAAGGAGATTTAGGTAAGGAAATCAGATGAATAAAGTTGGAAGGTATCCAGTAAGACAACCTAATGCTCAAAGGTTCAATGGTTATTGTTTTGTTTGTAATAAATTTGGTCATATGGCTACTCAATATAGAAGTAAAATGAATCCAAGTGGTCCATCATTCTCAGGTCAGTGCTTTAATTGTAATAAGTATGGTCATAAGTCAAATGAATACAGAAATATGATGAACAAATTTTATAGAGATGTCAGATGTTATACATGCAATATATTTGGCCATATTGCTAACCAGTGTAGATCAAGAGAAAATCAATGGAACAACTAGTCTGGACAAAGAAATGTGGTGTGCTACAATTGCAACAAATCCGGTCACATTGCTAGATTTTGTAGAAGCAGGAAGGGTCCAATAAATCAAGGGAAAAACATGCAGAAGGATGAAAAGGGGAAAGGAAAAGTTACAACAAATGAGATCAAGAAGAAAATGAAGAAGATATGGGTGAAGAAGAGTCATTATGATGTAGGAAATGATTCCACACCAGATCCTGGATCTTGTAATTCCTCCAGGAATTAGTTTTAGGCGTCTAGCCTAGGGGGAGTTCTCAAGAAAATTCTTTAAACCCCCTGCTGGCGGTTGGTACCGGGATATGAATGAGTGCAATGAATGCATTGATGAACTATAGATGCTATTGAAACAGTTGGAGAGAGTATTTATGCATATTTGAAGGTCTGTAGAAGCGTTATCTTTCACAAAGTATGGAAATAGGGTATCTGGATGAGTTACAGAAAAAGCATTTATTGCGACAAAAAGTTAGGTGTGCGAATGATAAAAGGCCATTTGTATCCCTCATTTGTCACTTTTCACTTTGAGAAGAAGAATTTTGGAGAGCTCTGAAGCGAACTTTGGTGAAGATTCAAGTGTGAATGCGATTCAGCGATCAAACCCTAATCCGGTGAAAAGGTATTTATCCGAAAAACTTGTGAATTTGTGAAAATCGCTGCTCTGTTGGTAGTTGATATCAAGGATAGACCCCATTTGAACCTATGAAGAAAAATATATGCAAGTACATGAGTAGTTGAAGAAACCTATGATAGTACAAAGAGTAAGAAAGGAAGTTGAAGCTTTTGTAGAGAGCATGGGTATATCTGCAGAAGCTGTGAGAGAAGCTAGAAGAAAGAGAGAGAAAGCTAAACAAGAGCCTGCTAAAACTGAATCTGCTAGTCTGGCAACATCCTTTGCCTGATCTAGATCAACAAGGAGCTTTGCACTCTTATCCAGTTCTATAGTGAAATCAAGCCCTGTGAAAGCTCAAGTGAAGACATCCAGTAGAGAAGGAAAGAGGAAGAAGGTTAAAAGCAAAAGAGTTTAATATGTTGCAGTTGAGGGAGATGAGGAAATAAAATCTGATGAAGTGAAAGAAGTTAAGCATCAAGGTACAAAGGAAACAACAGTCTCTAAGGACAAGCCCTCTGGTGAAGAAAAGAAAGCAAAGAAGAAGATGAAAACTATCAAACTAGGTATGTCTATAAAGGAAGTTGAGAGAGGCATCGTCAAGGATGGTAATCTTAATCCACTATGTGAATGGTATGATGCCTTCAATGATGTTGGTCAAAGAATTCTTGAAGAAACAACAATAAAGTATTTGAATAATTTCAATTTGGTTCTCATTGAGATCATGTCCCAGTTGCCTAAAGGTTTGTATGAATTTTTGGAAATGAGGAGAGTGAATGCAAGAACTGAAGATGAGCAGTTGAGAGAGCGTATTCTTGCAGATTTATGTCCGTTGATGTCTATTGAGGAAATGAAGACAATTCTGAATGGTGCTAAGAAGGATTTCAAGAGAAAAACAAGAGTAAACAAGCTTATGATTGGTTGGACTAAAGAGGTAGCAAAAGAAACTGAAAGAATTCTAAAGGAAGTTTTGTTAAAGAACATAATCAATGTTGTTTCTAAAGAAAGTCATGATGAAGATATTGCATCTGGTCTGGTAACAAAAGAAGGAAAATAAGATACAGTTGAGGACAATCAGATTCCTCTTAATGTGCATGATACAAAAGTTCCTATGGAGACTGAAGCTATTGAAGATGTGACAACTGAAGAAGTTGAGATTCCTAAAGACAAGCAAGAATCTGTAGTTGAGGAAATAGTGTTTGTAGAAAAGAAGGTTGAAGTAAAGGAAGTTCCTCTAGAAGAAAGAGACACTATAGAGGAAGTGAATACATTTTTGGAAGTGAAACAAGAAGAGTTTGACCTTGAATTGGGTGAAGGTCCTATTAATTTGGCTACTTTGTCTCCGATGCAAAAATTGAAAGTTGTGTCATTTGCCCAAGCGAAGGCTAGGGAAGAATTGTTGAAGTCTCACATTGAGGATAGTGAGCTATTGAGTCTTGCATCTGACATCTTGGAGAGAATCATGCCTTCTCATGTTAAGGATCCATCCAGTTCTCCCTCCGGTGAGTTGAAGAAGCTTATTAATTTTGTAAGCACTCATTTTGAGTCCCTTGAGAAGTCAGCTGAGGACAAGGTACATAAGGAGTTTGATGATAAAAGGTTCAATAGGGTAAAGTGCATGATTGCTAATGAAAAATCATTATTATCTACCTATGTGAAGAATATTCAAAGTGCATTATTTGAAGGAGGAAAGATCTATAAGTCATGTTTATCTTTGTCTAAATTTACTAAGGACAATGAGAAGAAGATTAAGGATCATGAGAAATAGTTAGCTGATATTTCTGAAGCCTTTGATTCTTTAACTGTTTATGTTGGAAAGCAAGAAGGTCAGGTTATATCCCTACTTGAAAAGATAAAGAAATTGAAGCATGATAATGATAGAATTGTGGAAAGAGCATGTGAGCTTAGAGGCCTAATTGGTTCGAAGATGGAAACAATGTTGAGTGCATTGAAAGAAACACAAGATGTTATGGCGATCGGTGATCCAACGAACCTTGAATCAACAGAGATGCAATCTTATCTATTCTGTGATCACATGACTATCTTGGAGAGTCTCAAGAAGAGTTGGGACACTAGTTTGAGCCTATTGAAGACCAATTTTGCAGATATATTCAAGTTTTTGTAAGTTGTAGAAACAAGTTTGTACATATGCAGTTTGAAGTTTTTGTTTGATTTTTGGTATGCAGATTCCCCATCTTTGCCATTGATTTCAAAGGGGGAGAGTGGGACAGTGAAAAAATGGCTTAATCATCTTAGGTGGAGTTGTTTTTTTGGAGTTTTGAAGGTTGGTAGTGTAATTCATGTTGGTACTGATCCGACACTTAATCATTTTTCACTAAGTGTTGCCATCAATTCCAAAGGGGGAGATTGTTGGCAAGAGACACTGCACAACTCATCTAGTTTTGTTATTGATGGAAACCCTAGCCAGTTATTTGATCCACACATTAGCATTTGATCATACTGGAAGTCAAATTGAAGTTTTGTAATCTTCTATCAAGCAAGAACAAAGCATCCGACATAATTGTGTTCATCAATTCATATGAAATTTTTTGTTATCTTTTTGAGTTGTGGATCTCAGGGAAGGTATTTGGTGTATAATCTGTGTTATCCTTGAATCTTAGAGCCTCGTATCGATCTGTGTGCAAGTTAGAAGATCTGGTTGATTAATTTTTTGTTTATCAGTGCAAGAAGGCCGACTAAGTGAATATAGCATGTTGTGGATATTCGAGGAGTAATTGTTTAAGTGTTTTTATGTTTAAGCATGTTTATTTGGGTCCTCACTATGTTGTGGTTGACTTTTCTTGGTACGCATTAAAAATTAATTATGAATTGAGCCAACAGTTTGTAAATATTTTCTATTTTGTTGAAGCCAACATGTAGCTATTAAATCCCTAGTAGCGGATATATATATAAGTGATTGTTTATATCATTTTGATGTATGTACGAAGTGTGTTGATGTGTGTTGTGAAAGCCAGAAGGATTGTAAAGCAATTATGCACAATTTCACTTGTGCATAAAAGGATTTGTGATGTGAGCTAAAGTAGACAGAGCAGAAGAGCAGAATCAGACAAAAGGTTGAGAAATCGATTAATGTGCTTAACTGGAACTATTATCAAGCATTTGTAGATGCTATTTCATAGTTCACCACTCTAGTTGTCTTTTGACATTGATTGTAAGGCAGTAAGCCTTTCTGTTTTTGAGCAGTGAGCTCTAGGTAGTGTGTCTGAATGCAAGTGCATTCCCATTTTGTAAACATCTTTTTGAGTATACTCAGATCATATTATGGATTGACCTCCACTGTGGTTTTTCCCCTAACAGGGTTTCCACATAAAAAATCCTTGTGTTATGGTGTTGTGGTTGTTTGTTTTATGTTCATGCATCCTTCTTTTGGCTGAATCTTATAAGTGCTTTAAAGATCAGATTAATAAGGTTAAAAATTGCAGAACACTGATTCACTCCCCCTCTCAGTGTTCCTTTATTCCAACAGGTAGATCTCACAATAGGACATGCTATGCTATCCCTCATAGATGGATTTTCTGGCTATAATCATATTAGAATTACACCAGAAGATCAACACAAGACTACTTTCACCACCTCCTGGGGCACTTTCTACTACAATGTCATGCCCTTTGGCCTCAAGAACATGGGGGAAACTTACCAACGTGCAATGACCGTCAGCTTCCATGATCTCATCCATATCATAATGGAAGATTATGTTGATGATCTACTAGGGAAATCCAAGACAAGAGAAGATCATCCCAAGATCCTCAGGAAAATATTTGAGCAGTTAGAATAGTACAAGTTGCGCTTGAATCCAAAAAAGTGTGTGTTTGGTGTCACATCTGGTAAATTGTTAGGCTTCATAGTATCTAGAAGGGGCATTGAAGTGGATCCAGTGAAATTCAAGGCAATAATGGAAATGCCCTCGCCACACAATTTGAAATAGTTAAGAAGTTTGCAAGGAAAATTATAGTCTATTAGGTGCTTCATCACCCAACTTGCTGATAAATTCCAGTAATTTACACACCTCTTGTGTAAAGACATAACCTTCAAGTGGGATCCAAAGTGTTAGTGAGGTTTCGACAAGATCAAGGAGTACCTAGCTAATCCGCCCATTTTAATGCCTCCAATGTCAGGTAAACCACTACTATTATATATCTCAGCCACATCAATTGCACTAGGGGTATTGCTGGCATAACATGATGAATTATCTAAAGAACATGCCATCTACTATATAATTCGTACACTTGTGGGCTATGAGCTTAACTTTTGAACCCCATGGAAAAAATCTTGTTTGGCAGTTGTTTTTAGTTCACAAAAGTTGCGTCACTATATGCTCAGTCATCCTATCAAGCTAATATCAAAAGTCAACCCACTCAAATATCTGTTATCAAGAATGTCATTAAATGGTCGCATAGCCAAGTGGGTTATGTTACTGAGTGAGTTTGACATAGAATATGTGGATCATAAAGCAATCAAGGGACAAGTGATAGTAGATCAATTGGTTGATGCTCCTTTGGTGGACACATATCCATTAGTAGCTGGGTATCCTGATGAAGGGGTCCTTAAGGTTTCATAAGAAAATACATGGATGCTAAATGTTGATGGGTTGTATACTCATAATGGAGCTGGTGCAGGTGTCCTCTTTGTCACCCCTCAAGGTGATTACATTCCAAATTCATTCAGGCTAGCATTCCCATGCATGACAAACATCACTGAATATGAAGCTCTAATCACTAGTCTAAGAATCACAATCTAATGGAATATCACTCGTCTTTGCGTCTTTGGCGATTCTCAACTCATAATCAAACAAGTCAATGATGAGTTTCAAACAAAGGATGATAAGCTTTTACCTTACAAACTCATGGTGGATGACTTCAAGAAATATTTCACCTACATCCAGTTTGAGCATATTCCTAGAGTGCAAAACAAGGCAACAAATGTTATGGCTATAATTGGTTACCTCATTGACATGCCTAAAGATCGAACGAATTGTGAGTTCCTCGTTGAGCAACTATTAATCCCAGCGTATGATGTTCTTGACAATGAAATGGTGTGCGATATCGTAGGTCCTGAATCACCTTGGTATCATGATATTTATGTCTACCTCCACGACAACATCCTACCACCCAACCTTACCCGTAATCAACACAGATCATTCATCCAACACACTTCTTGATACACAATCATGGGAGATACACTTTATCATAGAGGGTATGATGGCATTCTTCTTCAGTGTCTAAGTGAATCAGAATCTCATGTTGCATTATACAGAGTGCATAGTGGTGTTTATGGGTCTCATTCTAATGGAATGGCCTAGGCCAAGAAAAATCTCAGAGCAGGATATTATTGGACCACTATGGAGCATGACACTTGTGAGTTTGTGAAGAAATGTGTGCCATGTCAACAACATGCAAATCTAATCCATGCTCCTGCATAGGATTTGCAACATATCATTGCACTGTGGCCCTTTTCACAATGGGGTTTTGACTTAATCGACAAGATTTACCCTCCATCATCTAACGGTCGTACCTTCATCATCACTTCCACTAAATACTTCACTAAGTGGATGGAAGCAATTCCACTCTCCCAAATCATGGGTATTCAGATTTCCAAATTCATCCTTTTCCATATCCTCTGCAGATATGGTATGACCTCCACCATCATCCCCGATAATGGCAAGCCCTTCAAAAACTAGTATATGAAACACCTTTGTGAAACCTATCACATCCAACATCGTTGGTCAACTCCATATTACCCCCAAGGTAATGGCCAAGCTGAAGCTACCAATAGGACCCTTATCAAAATCCTCAAAAGGGTTGTCAATAACACTGGTTGAGATTGGCACCTCCATCTTAATCCCGCCTTTTGGGCATATCGCACATCCATCCGCACCCCTATTGGCACTACCCCATACTCCCTCATTTATGGCATCGACACTATCTTTCGGATTAAGGTTGAAGTCCCATCACTCCAAATTTCTTTGAAGAATTTAATCAGTGATGAAGATGCTTGAGTCACACGATTAAGTCAACTTGAACTCCTGGATGAAAAATGCATCAAGGCCTATAATCATCTTCAAGTATATCAACATCATCTTAAGAGAAGTTACAACAAAAAGGTTTGTCCCCGCCAATTCAATGTTGGTGATCTAGTCCTAAAAAATAATCAACATACCTAGCAAGATCGAGAAAAGAAGGGAAAGTTCGAAGCAAATTGGTTAGGTCCATATATTGTCATTGCAAAATATGGTTTTGGGGCATATTGGCTTGCAACACCTGAGGGGGAACCCTTGGAAGATCCTATCAACATCATGC
>VDFB02353493.1:84037581-84368732 GCA_007258455.2 Sequoia sempervirens | reverse complement strand
TAATTTCCCACTTGTCTCTAATCATTCATTAGCTTGCCTAATCCCACATTTACACAACCTTAATCACCTAATTAAGCTAACCTAATCTTCATGTCATTTATATGGCATATGTCCTTAGTCAAATTTCATTAAATGCTTTACTCATTTGGAGAAGTCATCTCCACCTTCTAAGGAATTTAAAATTCCTTTTATTCCTCCTATGCATCCTATGTGGAATTTTTAATTCCACTTTATTTCTCCAACACCCTTGGAGGAATAAAGGACTAATTTAAAATCCCTCTTCCAATCCCAAGGTCAAATCTCCAAAAGCAAAGGAGATTTTAGAAGAATTTAAAATTCTTCTTGTAGACATCCAAATTTGGACACTTAATTTATCCAAATTTATCACTTTTTATCTAAACATCCTCTTATCCGAGTTAATTAAGTAATATTACTATTATTTAATTAATATCTTTAATTCTGCCAAATCCCTAAGGTATTTAATACCTTATCCTCTTTAATTAAATACCTTACCCTCTTTAATCCCCTTTTCATCAAATAAATTAAATAAATAATATATTTATTTAATTTCTCACATGTCATTTTCATCTAATCCTAATCCATTTCTATTCCTTGAGCAGACATGCCTACCCTGATCAGATGTCATTATTCTTCAACTTTAGTAATGGCTAACTATTTATTCTTTCTAATTGACGGACACTCAATCTTAATCAAAGACTTGTCAATCCTTTCTCCATCCCCCAAGGAATTTTACTCTTATTCCTCCGTGCCCCTCATGCACTTTCTAGAACCTTGACTTCAGCCTGGTCAAGTCACATGTGACAAACTCCCACCTTTTGGGAACATTGTCTTATCCACTAGATTCTTCCAATCATTGTGAATTTAAAATTCACTTTTATTCACCCAAGATTCTTCCCATCTCCTAATGTACTTGCAAAGTACTTGTCCTTCCTCCACCTCATGTACCTTTTTTGACACCTCACCTACACCTCATATTCTCTTGGCCACTTCACCATCCACATGTCAAAATGTGAGGGCTTGTGGATTCTCAACCCATCATAGCCCTTCATCTTGACCTTGTTGGATGCATCTCAACCATTGAATTCTCTAGAGAATTCAAATTCTCCTATAAATACCCCCTCCTCAAGGGCATTTTCAACACTTTAGATTTTCATAAATACATGCTGCCAATTTGCATTCTCAATCATCCACTATCATCTAGCTATCCATTCTAATCATTTTGCATAAGTTGATCTTGCCTTTAGTCACTCAAGAAACCATCCAAGGAGCACACAAAGTCATCCAAATCAAGGGCCAACCAAGGAGTATCCAACAGTAGGGAAGGTATAACCATTTACATTTTGTTTTATCTACTTTCCTTCTTGTTTTATCACTCTTTAGGCTAATCTTGAAGTGTCTTTAGTCTTTTATCACTTGCATTTTTAAGTTATTTTGCACATTAGAGCAGGGTAAAATTCTTAGGATCACATTTATGGCATGCCCGGTGCGACCCACAAATGGGTTCTTGCATTTAACCTCCCTTTTTGCTAAGAATTTTGCAGTAAATTACCACAGAAAGGCGGCAGCGCCCTCTTGTTCACTACAGAAAGGCGGCAGCACCCTCTTGTCCACCAAGTGATCTTGAAATGTGTACCTTAAAATTTTACCCTACTCTAATGTGCAAAATACCTAAAAAATGAGAATGATAAAAGATTAAGGACACCTCAAAATTAGCCAAAAGAGTGATAAAACAAAAAGGAAAATGGATAAAACAAAATGCAAATGATTTCACCTTCCTTGTTGTTAACGACTCTTTGGTTGGCCTTTGATTTGGATGACTTTGTGTGCTCCTTAGATGGCTTTTTGAGTGACTAAATGCAAGATCAACTTATGCAAAATGATTAGAATGGATAGCTAGATGATAGTGAATGAGTGAGAATACAAATTGGCAGCATGTAGTTATGAAAATCAAAAGTGTTGAAAATGCCCTTAAGGAGGGGGTATTTATAGGAGAATTTGAATTCTCTAGAGAATTCAACAGTTGAGATGCATCCAACAAGGTCAAGATGAAGGGTTATGGTGGGTTGATAACCCACAAGCCCTCATATTTTGACATGTGGATGGTGAAGTGACTAAGGGGAGATGAGGTGTAAGTGAGGTGGAAGAGAAGTACATGATGTGGAGGAAGTACAAGTACCTTGCAAGTATATTGGGAGATGGGAAGAATCTTGGGTGAATAAAAGTGAATTTTAAATTCACAATGATTGGAAGAATCTAGTGGATAAGACAATGTTCCCAAAAGGTGGGAGTTTGTCACATGTGACTTGATGTGACAAGCCAAAAGTTCTAGAAGATGCATGGGAAAAGGGGATTCTTGGAGGAATAAAAATGAATTAAAAATTCCTTGGGGAATGGAGAGAGTTGACCAAGGTATTGATTAAGATTAATTAATCAGTAATTAGAAGATAAATGAGGATTAGAAGCCAACTTGCAAAAGTTGGAGGATGTGACACATCCTAATCAAGGATTAGGCATGCAATACTCCTTAACAAAATTGTTCAGGAAATGGATTAGATTGTATTTGAAAATGACATAGGAGGAATTAAATAAATGTAATTTTATTTAATTTATTTGATGAAAAGGATTAAAGAGGGTAAGGTATTTTAATTAATTAAAATCTTAGGGATTTGGCAAGAATTAAAAGATATTAATTAAATAATAGTAATATTACTTAATTAACTCGGATAAGAGGATGTTTAGATGAAAAGTGATAAATTTGGATAAATTAAGTGTCCAAATTTGGATGTCTACATTTTTCCCCTCTTTGAGATGGTGTTACGAAGTAGCATCATTTCAAAGAATATTAAAATACATAACCTAGAAGGAGATAGTTAGATTGAAAAAGATGCCCCAGTCATCAAAGGGATGACTAGGAAGAAAGATGATGGGGGTGAAGATGAAGAGTCGGGATTGAGGATGCCCCCTCGAGAGGACATGCGGGTTCAAGAGAACACGGATGTGCTCTTGAAATGGGTGAGATGATGAAATGGGAGATGAGGAAGAGGATGCAAAGGGATGGATATGAAAGGATGAAAAGGCAACAGGAGGTTGGGAAACAAAAAAGGATGCAAAGATGAAGATGATGTTGCCCCAGTCAAGGTACAATCCAAAAGGGGTTGGGGATGGATGGAGTGTTGTCAATGAGGATAGGGAAGGGTACATCCCAATGAGTGGTATTGATGAGGGAAGGATACATCCCAAAACACCACTAAAGGATAGGGAAGAATGCCTCTTGATGATGATGATGAAAGTGTTGTTGACGAGGGAAGGATACATCCCAAACAACACCAAAGGGATATGGAAGAATAAAATGGGATGATGATGATGATGATGATGAAGACGATTGGATCCAGGCTTGTAACAAGACTGAGAACAAGACCAATGATATGATTAGGTGATTTGGGCTAAATGGAATGGATGGGGATTGGATAGAGATGTGAGATGAGGATGAAGGAGAAATGGATGGGGGGATACATGCAAAACGATAAAATAGAAAATGAAATGCAATCTTAATACAATTTGCCATCTTCAAAGCACTGATTTTTGCTATAGCATAAGACACAAGATGCCAAGGTATGAAGAACCAAGGCCGAATTAGTGTCTAATGCATAAAACAAACACAATAGACAAGAAGGCTATCCCAACACCCCAAAGTCACAAAAAACCTTGGTCAGGCCAGGTATTGAGATAACCACAAGCACAAAAGGATGCCCCCCAGCATAACACAAGACCACAAGGATCTTGGTGGGTACTACGTGGGACAACCAAGAAGACACAATCAAACAAAAGATCAAGATATGCCCCTATGTGGACCAATCAAAACACACCATAATATGATGGATCATGGCGACTTTGACAAGTGATGATAGGGAATTCAAATGATAAACAAAAGCCAAAAGCATCAAAAGATCGCAATCAATTTCAAATATCCTTTTCCATAGGATCAAGGGGATAGATGGGATTGATGAGGTCTGTTAGGAAGGATGCATCCTATTGAGATCGATGATGGATACTAAGCTAAAAGATCGATATGACGTAATATATTCAAAACTGATTGGATTTGATGATACAAGTGGATCTTGTTTGTTAAGAACCAGCTAGATAAGTAAGGGCATAGCTTGACGACATGACACAAAGGAGATAAGACATGAGACAGACACAACCTAAAGACCTAGGGGCTTGGGGGCCGATCAAAGATTAGTCTTGCCTACGTGAAAATGTGGAGCCCTCATAGTTCGATAAAAGGCTGACGACTGACCAAGATGGAGACCTTGATGGATGGTAAAGATAGGATGGACAAAAGGAGTAAAGTAGATAATGGCGATCGATGAGAGACGATAGATGATAGACGATAAAGGAGCCCCGGGGGCTGATCAAGTGATCGACCTTGCCTACGTAAAAGTGCAGAGCCCTCGTAGTTCAACAAGACCAAAGGCAAACAATGGATAAAGGATGATAAGATGATAGGATAAGTGGATAAAAAGATGGGACCGATATTACAAGATAGGATAGACCTCTTGGATTAGATAGGATGATGACGATCACATAAAGCTCAGGGATGAGATAGTTATCCAAAGCAGTAAAATGACTTGGGAGGATGATATGATAGATAGATGAGTGATGAAAAGTGATAGGAGATTGGAACGATGTGCAAGAGAAGCAGGGGTGATGATGATGAGATAAATGGCATTGGGTTGCATGGGGGGGAGGCCTATAGCCAGATACCAATGATAAGGGATTGTGAGATGGTATGAGGATAAAGATGAAAGAATGGATAGAGATATAGGGATGGGGGATGGGAGGGATTGTTTGGATGGATGGGAATATAAGGATTGGGAGATGAAAGGGATGCTAGGATAGATGGATACGAAGATAAGGATGGGGAGATGGAAGGGATGCTGTGATAGATGGATAGGGACAAAAGGATTGGAGATGAAAGGGATGCTAGGATAGATGATGTCTCCAAGGATTATGTCACAAAGGAAGCAGATGCCCCCACTCTAGATATGTCATATATGAGGAGGCATGAGGGATAAAAGACAAGTGGATGGGAAGATAAAGGAGATAACTAGATGAGGATAGGATGGGTGGCTAAGGAATATGATAGAGCATGGATGAAGGGAATGTATACCAATAGGTGTCCAAAGCATGCATAGATAGGTGCCCCTATTTTGATCAAGATCACAAGAAGGATGGAGGGAATGGGAGATAAATGGGATATAATGGTAGGATGTGGAAGATAGGTGGGATGGGGGGATTTATGAAGAGGACGGATAACAGGAAGACGGGTGCATAGCTGGAAACATAGCGGATGGAGGGAATGCATATTAGGAAGTTGCCCCCCAAGTGCAGATGGGGATTTACGCATGACGCCTGTTTGCCAGGTTTTCATCATGGTATTTATCCAAGGTGCTTGTTTGCCAAGTTTTCACCATTGGATGGCTTATTTCTCTTTACTATTTTATTTTTTTGATTTTTTTACATTTTTTTATGGATTTTTGGACTTTTTTGAATTTTTGGATAGTAGGGGAATGAAAATGGATAAGGATAGGGATGTGGATAAGGGATATTATAAGATACATGATAAGGATATGGATGGACTCAAGCATCAAGTTCTATACGAGGTAGTAAGAGCCCATGTTCGCACTGACTATTAGATGTTGGTACAACCTTATGAGGATAAATGAATTATGCAAGAAGATGAATTAGGGGGATTTGAGAGGGGAGATACATGGGATAATGGATGGGATGCTGCAAAGGGTATGGATGGAATGATGGGGTGGATATGTGATGGGGAGATGTGTTCAGGACCAACATTGGCACATGTGGTGGTGGATGTGAAAAGATAAGAGGATTAAGGGATGGAGAATGTGGAGATAATGGAGGAGATGGAATGGTGAATTTCGGGACATAGGGACCCAAAACAAACTTAGGAGATGAAAGGGGTGTATGATTAGCTTTTGGATTAACGACTTTGGATGTTCTTACTGATTTTTCATGTGATGGCATTGCATCTTTTTTCTTTGGGATCCACATAGTTTTGATCTTTGCTTTGGTGGGTCTTTGTTGCCTACGGATTTGATTTAGATTTAGATTTTTGTTCTCTTCACCATGTCTTTTGGAGGGGACATGAGGAGCCTCAGATTCATGTGGATGTTTGGATTTATGCATTTTTCCTCTGGCATCCAAAGTGCCCGTACTAGCAATGGGGTGGGTGTGAGAAGATGGATGATGTGGAGTGATGGAGGTAGAATTACGAGGATTATGTGTAAATGGAGAATGTGTAGGTATATGCCTTTGTTGATCCTGATTAGGATGTCTATGATGGATGAGATGGATAGGTGATGAATGGATGAAATGATGGATAGGATGAGATGGAAGAGGTGATTTTGGGATATAGGGGCCCAAAATAGACGTAGGACCTGGAGGAAACATGGGCATGATAGATGGAGGGATGTAAGGACCCAAAATGGATGGAGCAGATGAAGGAGGAAGATGGATAGTTGTTTTGAGGCTATACTATAGAGGAGGAGGGATGACAACATATGATTTGGTGGAGCGATGGGAAGAGCCGACACTTCTTTTGGAAGAGGCTTGTTGAGGACATTTAGAGGTTGTACCAACATTTTTAGATTGTGAGTCATGAGTAGTACATCCAAGACCTTGCAAATACAAATGTTCTTTAGCTTGGATGGGCTCTATAATACCTTGCTCATGAAGGCCTAAACCTTTTCCTTGATAGTTCATTCTCTTGAGTATTCGATCTAGGACAGGATTTTTGTTATTCTGGAAGAATGATGCGAGTTCATTATTAGGTGGAAGAGGAGGGTTGGTGTATATACTTTATTTTTCTTCTATGAGGAGATCTCCATGGAGGAATGTGAGAGGACCAAGGGGATATGCAAGTGGTGTGGGGATAGCATTTTTAGGCGATGATGGGGGATCATGAGAAGGAGATGATGGGATAGCAACATCAAGAGAGGGAGTAGGGGCCATGATACGATTTGGATTTGTGGTAGTAGGCTCATGTGATGGAGATGGTGATGGAGCAGTGGAAGCTTGAATGACAAGGGGATCATGGGATGGAATGGATGGTGGACTGTGATCTTGAGGTGGACTAGATGGGATGGTAGGATCTTGATCTGGAGAAGGGGATATGTTGGCATGCTTTGGATTAGACTCTTGGTGTGACTCATCGTGTGTGGGAGGCATGGTAACGGAGTCTTGTTGGGACTCTTCAAGTGGGGAAGATGGAGGGATGAAAGATTCATGAGGTTCATTGGAATGGATTTTGGTGCTACTAGGAGTGGGAGGAGTGGATTGTATTTGGGTGGATCTAGGAGTAGAGGGAGTGGATTGGAATTGGGTGTCTTCAATGGATTCAGTGGTTCTTGGAGTAGGAGGTGGGGGTTCAATTGATTTAGTGGGTTCAATGGTTTCAATGGTTTGAGCAGTACTAGGGGTGGTAACGTCAATAATTGGTGTGGCATGGGGAAGGGTCTCATCACTAGTGACTGTGGATGATGGATCTAAATGGCATGGTTCCATGACTTCAAGATGTGGAGTTGGGGATGGCTTCTTTGTAATTAGTCCTTGGAGAACTTCTGAAATGAGAGACTTGCATATGGTTGACTTGGCTGGGGTGGTAGAAATGGATGAGAGATTATGGATTGGTGGACTAGGGTTAGATGGAGGAATGGGATCGAATGTAGGACTATGAGTAGATGGGGGATTAGGATTGGATGGAGGACTAGGAGTAGATGGATGAATGGGATTGGATGGAGGACTAGGAGTAGATGGAGGACTAGGATTGGATGGAGGTTAAGGTAAGGATATTGGAGTGGTGAATTAAGATAGGGGGACATGGATTGTGGATTAGGACAAGAGGATATAGGTGGTGTAGTGGGACAAGAGATGGGGGATGGATTATAATAAGGGTATTGGGATGGTGGATTATGATTAGGATATGTGGATGTAGGATTAGTATGGGAAGATTGGAAAAGAGAATTACGATAAGGGGACATGGATGGGGAATTGTAATAGGAGTATTGGGATGGAAAATTAGGATAAGAGGATGTAGATGTTGTATAAGAGGATGATGTAGATGAAGGACATGACAAACATGGGGATGAATAAGATACTAGATATCCATTGTCAAAGGTGGCATAAGGAGCATGATTAGGCATGAATGAAGACATAATGGGATAGCTTATAGGAGTAATTGGATTTTGGAAAGTGGGTGGAGAAAGCTTACTAGATATGATAGTGTCAAGGGGATCTATGTCATATACCTCTTAATCGACAAGACTTTCATTATTGTCGTCAACGTAATTAGGGTTTCCCTTGACTACTATTGATGGAGGATGAGGATTCATGATGATGATAGGATAAAGAGGATGGATAAAAGATTTTAGATGGGAATGGATTAAAGCTCAAATCAAGATTTTGGTCAAGCTCAGATCAGGATTGGACAAAAGCTCAGATTAGGATGATTGGATGATGCGATGGGATTGATTTTGATTTTGATGGGATTCAGTGGACGGATGATTAGATCGGGTAGATGATTTGATGAATTTGATTAAAGTACTAGATCAGTTTGATTGGATAGGATCAAATGATTAGATGATGTTGATTGGATAATTGTGATTGAATGAACTTGATAAGATTGGTGTGCTTGGATTGATTAGATGATTATATGTATTTGATTAGAGGAATTGATTGGTTTGATTAGATAGGAAGAAACAAAAGGTACCACTAGATGGAGCTCAAAAAATTGAGCAATTTTGTTTTTTGAATGAAGTTGATCCGATGCACGGTTTGTAAATGACAGCCCCGTGAAGTTAGGGGCGTGTCCACCCCGCAATGCAGGGTGTAGCTGCCCTGAGATAGTCAAATTTTTGATAGGAGGAAATGGAAGGTACCACTGGATAGAACTTAAAAAACTAAGCAACTTTGGTTTTTGGATGAAGTTGATTTGATGCACGGTTTGTAAATGATGGCCCTAGGAAGTTAAAGGGGCATAGTCAGCTTTCTGCAACAAAATTAGGGGCGTTGACAACAAAATCAGGGGCATAGTCAGCTTTCTGCAGTAAATCAGGGGTGTAGTCAACAAAATCAGGGGTGTTGACAGCTTTTTGTAGTAAATCAGTGGTGTAGTCAGCAAAATCAGGGGCGTTGATAGCTTTTTACAGTAAAACAAGGGCGTTTCTGCCTTTCTGCAGCAAAACAGGGGCGCTTCCACCTTTCTGTAGTAAGACAGAGCTTAGTTCTAATGGAAATGGCTATGGAAAAGACGTAAAATGATAAATTAAGGCCAAAGTATCAAAGATTTCACAAATTTTTTATAAGAAAACACTTCAAGCAAGTATAATCCTATGATTAATGTTAGGGGTATGGCTAGGCAAGGTCTTAATCTAGGATGCACAAGGCTTCTAGGGAGTCCTCAATATACTCTTGGTACGTGAGGCACAACCGTGAACACCAGCCCGTCACAAGCGTGAGTCGGGAACCCCAACGAGATACTGAAAGGCTTGGACCAACTCTTCACATCTATCTAGGTATCACCCTAGCTTTTACGCTCTACCAATTACGACGTGACTAGATTGGAGTACAAATTTCGTTTTCCCCCCTTTATATACCTCGCCGATACACGTGGTTGGAATCGTCCCTTGGGGTGATGAAGTCCCCAAGTAGGTCCCACTAAAAAGAAGACACTAATCGCTTCCAACTACTCCCCAGGTTCACACGAAGTGCAAGGGGAAAGTGAAAACAAATTAATGCCCCTTTGGGTAACACAAGAACAAACAATCACAACAAGCAATGAATTTTACTCCTCCTAATTAGACTATGTTCCAAAACAACAAGGATAATTTTTTTTTTGTAGATTTGGTCAAATAGATGGCCCTGCAAACAAATATTAGCTGTCTTTTTTTTTGTTCTTGATCAATTACGCCCTAATACGCTGCAAAATGTTAGCAAAAAACACTAATATCCTTGCCAAAATAATGTTAGAGGGTTATTACTTGACAATAGCAAAAAACGAGAGCAAAAACGAAACTAAAATGACTGTTTTACCTTCCAAACTGTGTTGTTTTGGGGCCCTGCCACCTTTCTGCAGTTGACAAAAGGGCGCTACCACCTTTCTGCAGCAAAATGAGGGCACTACCGCCTTTCTGCAGCAAAAGGTTGGAGGGTGCTGCCGCCTTTCTGCGGTAAAGCAGAGGGCGTTGCCGCCTTTCTGCAACAAAAGGTTAGAGGGCGCTTTCGCCTTTCTGCAGCAAAATGTTAGAGAAAAAGAGTCTTTCAAAATAAAAGGGCATATCCACCCCATTTGCAAGAAAGTGTTAGAAAAACTTTCCAAGTACACACCTACCTACAACAAATTATTAGAAGAACATGAAATTGACAGACATAGGGCGCTGCCGCCTTTCTACAGTGGACAAGAGGGCGTTACCGCCTTTCTGCGGTAAAGCAGAGGGTGCTGCCGCCTTTTTGTGGTAAAGTAGAGGGCACTGTCACCTTTCTGCAGTAAAGCAGAGGGTGCTATCGCCTTTCTGCAGTGGACAAGAGGGTGCTGCCGCCTTTCTGCGGTAAAGCAGAGGGTGCTGCCGCCTTTCTGTTGTAAAGTAGAGGGCGTTGCCGCCTTTCTGCAACCTTTTCCTACAAAATTCTTAGCAAAAAGGGAGGTTAAATGCAAGAACCCATTTGTGGGTCCCACCGGGCGTGCCAGAAATGTGATCCTAAAAATTTTACCCTGCTCTAATGTGCAAAATAACTTAAAAATGCAAGTGATAAAAGACTAAGGACACTTCAAGATTAGCCTAAAGAGTGATAAAACAAGAAGGAAAGTAGATAAAATAAAATGCAAATGGTTATACCTTCCCTACTGTTGGATACTCCTTGGTTGGCCCTTGATTTGGATGACTTTGTGTGCTCCTTGGATGGCTTCTTAAGTGACTAAAGACAAGATCAACTTATGCAAAATGATTAGAATGGATAGCTAGATGATAGTGGATGATTGAGAATGCAAATTTGCAGCATGTAGTTATAAAAATCCAAAGTGTTGAAAATGCCCTTGAGGAGGGGGTATTTATAGGAGAATTTAAATTCTCTAGAGAATTCAACGGTTGAGATGCATCCAACAAGGTCAAGATGAAGGGCTATGATGGGTTGAGAATCCACAAGCCCTCACATTTTGACATGTGGATGGTGAAGTGGCTAAGAGAAGATGAGGTGTAGGTGAGGTGTCAAAAAAGGTACATGAAGTGGAGAAAGGACAAGCCCCTTGGGGAGAGAGATTTCCTCAAAAAGGGATTCCTTGTCCCCAAGTGGGAGTGAAAGGGACATTTGAAGAATTTTGGAATTCCTCAAAAATCCACAGGGGAAAAGGAAAGGTGGTTGGGGATATAAATGTGAATTAAAAATTCACATTCTTAGGAAGATCTAAAGGATAAATGGTGGACTCCAAAAAGGTGGGACTTGGTCACATGTGGAGATTGTGACAAGTCCAAGGTTCTAAAAGCCTTGGGACCTAGGATAAATAAATGTGAATTAAAAATTCACATGGGAAAGGGGGTCAATGCTAAAAGAAGGTATATGCAAAGGTTGGCTAAAAAGTGGTGCTAAATCTGACTAATGACCTTGGTTAAGGTTGTGCAAATATTGGATTAGACTAATTAATGGAGGATTAGAGACAAGTGGCAAATGTAGGAGGATGTGACATTAATCTTTAATTAAGAGGATGCACATCATAATCATGAATTAATTAAATTAATTTAGATTAGGGCAAGATTATGGAGGATGTGACAAGGAGAGAGAAAGTGAAGAATTTTAAATTGATTTTAAATCAAAAGGGGAAAAATGACTAAATTAAATAAATTAGTGTATTTAATTTAGAGAGGAAGAAGGTGAAAGATAAAGCATTTAATTATTAAATCAAATACTTCACAGATATGAGATAAAAGATGTAATATTAATTTAATAAATTAATATTTTAATCTAAAGCATGCCAACATATCTCCTTCTCCAGATCAAGATCCTACCATCCCATCTAGTCCACCTCAAGATCATAGTCCCCCATCCATTCCATCCCATGATCCCCTTGTCATTCAAGCTTCCACTGCTCCATCTCCATCTCCATCACATGAGCCTACTACCACAAATCCAGATCATATCATGGCCCCTACTCCCTCTCCTGATGTTGCTATCCCATCATCTCTTTCTCATGATCCCCCATCATCACCTAAAAATGCTATCCCCATACCACTTGCATATCCCCTTGGTCCTCTCACATTCCTCCATGGTGGTCTCCTCGCAGAAAAAAATAAAGCATATACACCAACCCTCCTCTTCCACCTAATAATGAACTCGCATCATTCTTCCAGAATAACAAAAATCCTATCCTAGATCGAATGCTCAAGAGAATGAACTATCAAGGAAAAGGTTTAGGCCTTCATGAGCAAGGTATTATAGAGCCCATCCAAGCTAAAGAACATTTGTATCTGCAAGGTCTTGGATGTACTACTCATGACTCACAATCTAAAAATGTTGGTACAACCTCTAGACATTCTCAACAAGCCTCTTCCAAAATAAATATAGGCTCTTTCCATCGCTCCACCAAATCATATGTTGCCATCCCTCCTCCTCTATCGTATCACCTCAAAACCACCGTCCATATTCCTCCTTCATCTGCTCCATCCATTTTGGGTCCTTACATCCCTCCATCTACCATCTCCAATCCTCCATCTACCGTGCCCATGTTTCCTCCAAGTCCTACGTCTATTTTGGGCTCCTATATCCTAAAATCACCTCCTCCATCTCATCCTATCCATCCCTTCACCCATTCATCACCTATCCATCTCATCCATCATAAACATCCCTCTCACATACCCCATAGTTAGGATCAACAAAGGCACTTACCTAAACATCCTCCATCTACACATAATCCCCATACTCCTACCTCCATCACTCTACATCATCCATCTCCTCACACCCATGCCATTGCTACTAAAAGCACTTTGGTTGTTAAAGAAAAAATGCATAAATCCAAGCATCCACATGAATCTACGGCTCCCCATGTCCCCTCTAAAAGACATGGTGAAGAGAAGAAAAATTTAAATCTACATCAAATCCGTAGGCCACAAAGACCCACCAAAGCAAAGATCAAAACCATGTGGATCCCAAAGAAAAAAGATGCAATGCCATCACATGAAAAATCAATAAGAACATCCAAAGTCGCTAATCCAAAAGCTAATCATACAACCCTTTCATCTCCTAAGTCTATTTTGAGTCCCTATGTCCCGAAATTCACCATTCCATCTCCTTCATTATCCCCACATTCTCCATCCCTTAATCCTCTTATCTTTTCACATCCACCACCACATGTGCCAATGTTCATCCTGAACACATCTCCCCATCACAGATCCACCCCATCATTCCATAAATACCCTTTGCAGCATCCCATCCATTACCCCGTGTATCTCCCCTCTCAAATCCCCCTAATTCATCCTCTTTCATAATCCATTTAACCTCATAAGGTTGTACCAACATCCAATAGTCGGTTCGAACATGAGCTCTTACTACCTCGTATAGAACTTGATGTTTGAGTCCTTCATCCATATCCTTATCATGTATCTTCTAAATTCCCTTACTCACATCCCTATCCTTATCCATTTTCAATACCCTACTATCCAAAAAAAAAAAATAGTAAAGAGAAATAATTCGTCTAATGGTGAAAACTTGGCAAACAAGTGCCTTGGATAAATACCATGATGAAAACCTGGCGTCATGTAAATCCCCATCTGCACTTGGGGGTAACTTCCTGATATGCATTCCCTCCATCCGCTATGCTTCCAGCTATGCACCTGTCTTCCTGTTATCCATCCTCTTCATAAATCCCCCCATCCCACCTATCTTCCGCATCCTACCATCATATCCCATTTATCTCCCATTCCCTCCATCCTTCTTGTGATCTTGATCAAAATAGGGGCACCTATCTATGCATGCTTTGGACACCTATTGGTATACATTCCCTTCATCCATGCTCTATCATATTCCTTAGCCACCCATCCTATCCTCATCTAGTTATCTCTTTTATCTTCCCATCCACTTGTCTTTTATCCCTCATGCCTCCTCATATATGACATATCTAGAGTGGGGGCATCTGCTTCCTTTGTAACATAATCCTTGGAGACATCATCTATCCTAGCATCCCTTTCATCTCCCAATCCTTTTCCCTATCCATCTATCACAACATCCCTTCCATCTCCCCATCCTTATCTTCGTATCCATCTATCCTAACATCCCTTTCATCTCCCAATCCTTATATTCCCATCCATCCAAACAATCCCTCCCATCCCCCATCCTTATATCTGTATCCATTCTTTGATCTTTATCCTCATACCATCTCACAATCCCTTGTCATTGGTATCTGGCTATAGGCCTCCCCCCCATGCAACCTAATGCCATTTATCTCATCATCATCACCCCTGCTTCTCTTGCACATCATTCCAATCTCTTATCACTTTTCATCACTTATCTATCTATCATATCATCCTCCCAAGTCATTTTACTGCTTTGGATAACTATCCCATCCCTGAGCTTTATGTGATCATCATCATCCTATCCAATCCAAGAGGTCTATCCTATCTTGTCATATCGGTCCCATCTTTTTATCCACTTATCCTATCATCTTATCATCCTTTATCCATTGTTTGCCTTTGGTCTTGTTGAACTACGAGGGCTCTGCACTTTTACGTAGGCAAGGTCGATCACTTGATAAGCCCCCGGGGCTCCTTTATCGTCTATCATCTATCGTCTCTCATCGATCGCCATTATCTACTTTACTCCTTTTGTCCATCCTATCTTTACCATCCATCAAGGTCTCCATCTTGGTCAGTCGTCAGCCTTTTATTGAACTACGAGGGCTCCACGTTTTCATATAGGCAAGGCTAATCTTTGACCGGCCCCCGAGCCCCTAGGTCTTTAGGTTGTGTTTGTCTCATGTCTTATCTCCCTTGTGTCATGTCGTCAAGCTATGCCCTTACTTATCTAGCTGGTTCTTAACAAACAAGATCCACTTGTATCATCAAATCCAATCAGTTTTGAATATCTTACGTCATATCGATCTTTTAGCTTAGTATCCATCATCGGTCTCAACATGATGCATCCTTCCTAACAGACCTCATCAATCCCATCTATCCCCTTGATCCTATGGAAAAGGACATTTGAAATTGATTGCGATCTTTTAATGCTTTTGGCTTTTGTTTATCATTTGAACTCCCTATCATCACTTGTCAAAGCCGCCACGATCCATCATATTATGGTGTGTTTTGATTGGTCCACATAGGGGCATATCTTGATCTTTTGTTTGATTGTGTCTTCTTGGTTGTCCCACGTAGTACCCACCAAGATCCTTGTGGTCTTGTGTTATACTGGGGCATCCTTTTGTACTTATGGTTATCTCAATACCTGGCCCGACCAAGGTTTTCGTGACTTTGGGGTGTTGGGATAGCCTTCTTGTCTGTTGTGTTTGTTTTATGCATTAGACACTAATTCGGCCTTGGTTATTCATACCTTGGCATCTTGTGTCTTATGCTATAGCAAAAATCAGTGCTCTGAAGATGGCAAATTGCATTAGGATTGCATTTCATTTTCCATTTTATCGTCTTGCATGTATCCCCCCATCCATTTCTCCTTCATCCTCATCTCACATCTCTATCCAATCCCCATCCATTCCATTTAGCCCAAATCACCTAATCATATCATTGGTCTTGTTCTCAGTCTTGTTACAAGCCTGGATCCAATCATCTTCATCATCATCATCATCATCCCATTTTATTCTTCCATATCCCTTCGGTGTTGTTTGGGATGTATCCTTCCCTCGTCAACAACACTTTCATTATCATCATCAAGAGGCATTCTTCCCTATCCTTTAGTGGTGTTTTGGGATGTATCCTTCCCTCGTCAATACCACTCATTGGGATGTACCCTTCCCTATCCTCATTGACAACACTCCATCCATCCTCAACCCCTTTTGGCTTGTACCTTGACTGGGGCAACATCATCTTCGTCTTTGCATCCGTTTTTGTTTCCCAACCTCCTGTTGCCTTTTCATCCTTTCATATCCATCCCTTTGAATCCTCTTCTTCATCTCCCATTTCATCATCTCACCCATTTCAAGAGCACATCCGTGTTCTCTTGAACCTGCATGTCCTCTCGAGGGGGCATCCTCAATCCCTACTCTTCATCTTCACCCCCATCATCTTTCTTCCTAGTCATCCCTTTGATGACTGGGGCATCTTTTTCAATCTAACCATCTCCTTCTAGGTTCTATATTTTAATATTCTTTGAAATGATGCTACTTCGTAACACCATCTCAAAGAGGGGCAAAATGTAGACATCCAAATTTGGACACTTAATTTATCCAAATTTATCACTTTTCATCTAAACATCCTCTTATCCGAGTTAATTAAGTAATATTACTATTATTTAATTAATATCTTTAATTATGCCAAATCCTAAGGTATTTAATTAATAATTAAATACCTTACCCTCTTAATCCCTTTTCATCAAATAAATTAAATAAATAATACATTTATTTAATTCCTCACATGTCATTTTCATCTAATCCTAATCCATTTCCTAATTTTTTATTAGAGATGTGCACATGCCTAATCCTTGATTAGGATGTGTCACATCCTCCAACTTTTGCAAGTTGGCTTCTAATCCTCATTTATCTTCTAATTACTGATTAATTAATCTTAATCAGCCTTGGTCAACTCTTTCCAAATTTGGACACTTAATTTATCCAAATTTATCACTTTTCATCTAAACATCCTCTTATCCGAGTTAATTAAATAATATTACTATTATTTAATTAATATCTTTAATTCTGCCAAATCCTTAAGGTATTTAATTAATCCCTCTTTAATCCCCTTTTATCAAATAAATTAAATAAATAATACATTTATTTAATTCCTCACATGTCATTTTCATCTAATCCTAATCCATTTCCTAATTTTTTTATTAGAGATGTGCACATGCCTAATCTTTGATTAGGATGTGTCACATCCTCCAACTTTTGGAAGTTGGCTTCTAATCCTCATTTATCTTCTAATTACTGATTAATTAATCTTAATCAGTACGTTGGTCAACTTTCTCCAAATTTGGACACTTAATTTATCCAAATTTATCACTTTTCATCTAAACATCTTCTTATCCGAGTTAATTAAGTAATATTACTATTATTTAATTAATATCTTTAATTCTGCCAAATCCCTAAGGTATTTAATTAATAATTAAATACTTTACCCTTTTAATCCCTTTTTCATCAAGTAAATTAAATAAATAATACATTTATTTAATTCGTCACATGTCATTTTTATCTAATCCTAATCCATTTCCTAATTTTTTTATTAGAGATGTGCACATGCCTAATCCTTGATTAGGATGTGTCACATCCTCCAACTTTTGCAAGTTGGCTTCTAATCCTCATTTATCTTCTAATTATTGATTAATTAATCTTAATCAGTACTTTGGTCAACTCTCTCCAAATTTGGACACTTAATTTATCCAAATTTATCACTTTTCATCTAAACATTTTCTTATACGAGTTAATTAAGTAATATTACTATTATTTAATTAATATCTTTAATTCTACCAAATCCTTAAGGTATTTAATTAATAATTAAATATTTTACCCTCTTTAATCCCCTTTTCATCAAATAAATTAAATAAATAATACATTTATTTAATTCCTCACATGTCATTTTCATCTAATCCTAATCCATTTCCTAATTTCTTTATTAGAGATGTGTACATGCCTAATCCTTGATTAGGATGTGTCACATCCTCCAACTTTTGCAAGTTGGCTTCTAATCCTCATTTATCTTCTAATTACTGATTAATTAATCTTAATTAATACCTTGGTCAACTCTCTCCATCCCTCAAGGAATTTTTAATTCCTTTTTATTCCTCCAAGAATCCCCTTTTCCCATGCATCTTCTAGAACCTTTGACTTGTCACATCAAGTCACATGTGACAAACTCCCACCTTTTGGGAACATTGTCTTATCCACTAGATTCTTCCAATCATTGTGAATTTAAAATTCACTTTTATTCACCCAAGATTCTTCCCATCTCCCAATGTACTTGCAAGGTACTTGTACTTCTTCCACGTCATGTACTTTTCTTCCACCTCACTTACACCTCATCTCCCCTTAGCCACTTCACCATCTACATGTCAAGATGTGAGGGCTTGTGGGTTCTCAACCCACCATAGCCCTTCATCTTGACCTTGTTGGATGCATCTCAACCGTTGAATTCTCCTATAAATACCCCCTCTTCAAGGGCATTTTCAACACTTTTGATTTTCATAACTACATGCTGCCAATTTGTATTCTCGCTCATTCACTATCATCTAGCTATCCATTCTAATCATTTTGCTTAAGTTGATTTTGCATTTAGTCACTCAAAAATCCATCTAAGGAGCACACAAATTCATCCAAATCAAAGGCCAACCAAGGAGTATCCAATAGCAAGGAAGGTATAACCATTTGCATTTTGTTTTATCTATTTTCTTTTTTGTTTTATCACTCTTTAGGCTAATCTTGAAGTGTCCTTAGTCTTTTATCACTTGCATTTTAAAGTTATTTTGCATATTAAAGCAGGGTAAAATTCTTAGGATCACACTTCTATTGTCACATCATCCCATAATATGGGTATATGAGACAAGACTTTCCTTTTCCACATCATATCCACCTCATTTCCTCTTGTCCACCTCATTTGACACATGTCAGCATGAGATGGCTTGTGAGTTCTCAACTCACCCTACCCCTTGATCTCCTCCACCTTGGATGCATCTCAACCATCCGTTAGTTTAGAGGCACTTCCCCTAAAAGTAGTGGAATGGCCCTCATTTGACCATCACTCAATCACTCAAACTATCAAGCAAACACTTAGCCATTTTCATACTATTAAGCATCCACCATTGTTGCATCATCTTAGAGCCACCATATTGCATCAAATCAGCTACCCACATCCACCATTGCAATCTTTATCATCTTAGCTTCATTTTGAGCACATTTTCATGTCATTTTGCCAATAGAGGAGCACACAATCAAGCATCAAAAGAGGGCCGACCAACTCATCAATTCAAGCAAGGTAAAAGGTTTCATTTCTTTGTATTTTATTTGAATTTAACTCGGGCTTATCATTGAGTGTTTGTTAGTGTTTTTCCCTTCACATTTCATCTCGTTTTTCATTTTTAGAGTAGGAATTTCACTACACACATTTTTGTCATGCCCGGTTGGACCCACGTCACGGGTCTACTTTCATGTTTGTTGTTGTTTAAAGTTTTGCAGGTTCAAGTTTCACACATATGGGCGAATCCGCTTGATGCAGGGGTGGACCTGCACTAAAAAAAGGTGAATACACATATGCCTTTCCCACAAAAAGGCGAACTCGCTAGCACCACCCCAAACTGGTACTTTCAGAGGCAAATACACTCGGAGACACTTGAACAGGTAGACTCATTAAAGGAAGTGGTGATCCCTCTATGAATGCAGAGGTGAATACGCTTCTGCCCCTCCACTTGATAGGTGATTACAACCCCACCTATTCCCAAACAAAGGCGATCCTAAATTTAGAAAGGGAAAATTCGCTTCACACAGAGGCAAACTTGAGGTAATCCATAACATTTAATTTTTTAATTTTCGCTCTCATTTGATTTCGGATTTGGGGACTAATCTGCTCACTTGTTTTTTTGTGATTGTTGTATTTCACTAACAATTTGTGTAGCTTTTCCCATGTTCGACGAAGAATGGCAGTGAAATTACTAACATGTTTGTTGTAGGACGATCGGTCAAAGATGCCTAGATTAGCTTTGTCTATTGTCTTTTTCATACTAATTTAGGCACACACATAATTAATTAGAGGTCAATTAATTTGTTTGTCATGTTTGGGAGCGGGTTGTTGACATATGCACTGCCCTTGCACCATACAGTGATCTTGGGTGACCAAAAATTGCAACTCGTTCTAGTCCAGTCGAGTCTACCCAGGGAGTACTAGTACGTGTACACTCTCCCCTTATGCTACGTGTGAGCCTGGGGACCAACATAAACTTATAGTATTTCCTTCCCTTAGTGAGACCTTCTTAGTATTTCATCACCCAGGGGACGTTCTCGACCACATGTTACCAGTGGGGTATATAAAGGGGGGAGAGCCAAAGTTGTACCCCAATATAGTCACGTCGTGTCTAGCGAAGCATCGAAGCTAGGGTGATACCTAGATAAGACATGCAGGGTTGGTCTAAGTTTCCAGTACCTCGTTGGGGCTCCTAATCCACACTTATGATGGGTTGGTGTTCACGGTTGTGCCTCATGAACCCTCCTAACTTGTATCGAGGATGCACGAGATAGCATGTTCAGCCTAGTCTTGGTGTAGTGTAGGGGATGCAAATTGTACCTCGAAGTTACTCACCACGTACTCCCTTAGGTTGAGATAGAAATCCTCTTGGTGAACTACAATAGTTCCCAAGTGAGAGAGTGAAGGTGAACCCGTGGCGTTTGTTGATGACCTTGTGCCATTGAATCTCTAGCTATCCACCTTCGTGAGAAAGGGTGATCCAGAGAACCACCTTGGTATCACAGAGTATTAACCTTGGGGTGTCTGCTCAAGGTGGTGGGCCTACATTGAATTAGCAAACCCTTGTTACTAATTTTAGGCTTGTGTTGTCTAGAGTGTCTTCTTGTGATATACCAGTGCTTGTCGTCAGTTCGAGTCAGTCTAGCCTACTGCTTCTTGTTTTCCATGTTTTTAGTCCTTTGCCATAGTCTATTCCTACCCTCATTGGTGAGTTTGCTTCACACAAGGGAAAAATTGCATTGTGGACAGGTGATCCTGCCCTGGAAGGGGCGATTCTATATCTTGGTCCAGTCTAGTCATCCCTTTAGGCAAACTCGCTCTTGTTAGGGGAAAATTTGCTTTTGGGTCTCCTAGATAGGCGACCCTGAGTTTTCCTGTTCCCTAGAATAGGAGATCTTGTCATCCTCTTAGGTGAGTCTATGTCTAGTCTGTACCATCCCTGTCTATCTGTTCCCTAAATAGGTGATCATGTCATCTTCCTAGGCGATTTTGTGGCTGAGTCTACAAATCATCCGTCCGTACATCCCCTAGCATAGGCGAACCTATTATCCGTAGGGGCGATCTTGTTTTCAATCCATATTATCCTCGTCTGTACACCCATTACATAGGCGGTCTTGTTAAACCAATAGGCGATTTCATGTCTGGTCTACACACACCCAGTCCGTACAGCCAAGGAAATAGGCGATCCCGTCATAGACATTTTCGTGTCTTGTTCGTACACTTGAAGAAAGAGGTGATCCTGATAACTAGATAGGCGAACCTATTCACCACAAGGGTGATCCCACATTTTTCTGACTGTACATACCAAGATTTAGGCGACCCTATTGGTTAGTTTCGCGATCCTGTGAAATCCATCTATACATCACAAGATATAGGCGATCTTGCTACCTAGATAGACGATCCTAAGTTACACAGGAAATTTCATCCTCCTTTAGATAGGCGATCCCATCACTTAGAGGGGTGAACTTGTATTACACAAAGGAGAATCTGTCTCTCATACAAAAAAACCTGAGAGTTAATCCTTTAGACCACTGAAAGCCTGATTTTCTTTTTGTCAGTTCCTGCAATCAAATTTTTTTATCACCATCCATCTGCCCATAATCGTCATTTTAGTCTGTCTACATTTTCCAAAATTCATTGAATCTATATCAAATCACATAGGAGCATCTTAGGACATCCTTAGATTGCATATCCATAATTAGTTTATCAATCTGAGTCCCTTAGGTATCATTTTAGGGGCTTTTATCCAATTGGGTTAGATAACTGGCCCTCATCCTTATCATCCACACTTACTTAGGATTGTCATCTGTCCTGACTTAGTAACCCTTTGTAGCCTAATCAATCTATTTCCATCTTGAGATAGATTATGTGTCATAATCATCATCCTTATCACTTGATCCAATCAGTATTATCCTGCATTATCTAATTCAACTCTTGAACACAATTTGGAGTTAATCCAATCATCCTATCCAACCAATCATCCTATCTAATCAATCAATCCAACTTGATCAAATCCAATCATCAATCTATCATTATCATAACAATCATCAAATCAATCGATCTATCATCTTAGAAATCATTTTAGTCATCATCTAGGACATCATTTAAGTGCATCTTAGGGCTTAGTGTCATCTTAGTCACCTGGTCATTTTTCATTTTCTTGCCCCTTACCCTATCACAAGCAAAGAAACTCATGGAACAACAACAGTCCCAAGGTGCTCAGCCTCAGGATCAACCTACCAATGGCAACTCATCACAATCCAACACTGAGATGCATACCTAATCTCCCACAGAGGAAAGCATGGTTAACCAACTAGAGCTCACAGTCGACAAATATCTTAGCAATCCTATTAATGTGCAAATGACAGATTGTCTTCTCGATGAGCGTGGCAGCAGAATCCTTACCACGTTCCTCATGAAGTGTATCAAGCCACCATCAAGGTTTGATTTATCAAAACATGTCAATAGTACACCCCTGCTCTACCACAAGATCCGAACCTTAGTTTATCAATTCCACAAGTTCCCCAAGTCACACCACAAGATACATGGTACTTGTAGACATGTAAAATATACTAATTGACATCATGCATCTGATCCTGACTTACTAACATCGTTTCTTCCTGAATCATCCCTCGGTCTAACCATTTAATCAAATTCCCCTATTTGATTAAATTCATCAATAATCCTCTCTTGATTAAATAAATCACTTTATCTGAATCAAGTCATTTCTCTTGTTAATTAAATCAATCCATCTGATCTAATTATCCCTATTTAATAAAATAATCAATTTATTTGATTAAATCTCTAAAGTCTGTCCATTAAATTAAATAAATTAAAACCTTATTTGATTTAATCTAACACCATCCCTTTTAATTAGATAAATCAAAATCTTTATTTAATTAGCCTCTTATCATATCCCTCTCTTATTTGATTTAAATAAATCCATAAATCTAAGTCAAATAAGTCACATCATCTAATCTCCTGTCAAATTAATTAAGCCTTGATTAATTTAACCTCATCTCATGTCACATCCTCTAGATAATGCAAGTTGCACATGAAAATAGATTTAATTCATTTATTAAATCTCTATTTTCCTCACAAGGCATTTTTTGGAGTATTTTCTCAATTTGAATTCAAAAATTCCAAGTCAACATGTACATCCAACAAGGCATTTAAAACCTCTTACATGTCCTTTTCCTTGAGCCAAGTGGCATTTATTGCATTTTCCCTTCCCTCTTACATGTCATTTCAACATATTTGAATTTCAAATATTGGCATTTATTGGCACAAACCCCATATCTTGCACAACCATAATCCATTCATAGCTTGACAAGTGGCACCATATCATTGGATGAATGTTAGTCCCACATTGCTCAAATTTGGGCATTCATCCATCTTGAAATCCTATAAATGAAGAGCTCCTCTCCTCATTTGATCATCCACAAACATTGTAAAGTTACCATGCTAAAATACTTAGCCATTCTCATCCATCATTTGAATTCTTAGCTAGGATTTTTGTAGATTTGGCTTGGAGTTCTCATCATTCATCAAAAGTGGATCAATATCATCTTCAACACATCAAGATTTCATCATAGGAATTGGGAAAGGGCCAATTTTCACATCAAATTGGCACCAATTCCCCCATGGGATCAAGTGTTTGCTTCTCTAATTAGGATTAAATCTAGTTTTATCTTTTGTATTGTGTTCTTCATCAATTTATTTCCTATTTTGAGTTTGCAAATGGATTTCATGGGGAATCCTTGTCTAACTCGTTTATTCATGTTGTTTTGCAGGTACTAGGAAAAGGGTTCGCACATTTGGCGCTAGAAGGAGGGCTTGACATCATTATTTCTAACAATTTCTTGAATTTTTTGTGTTTTCTTGACACACAGAAAATTCCAATGCGAGCTCGTCAGCGTCACTGTTTTTGGCACCGCGAGCTCGTCAGCATCACTGTTTTAGCATCGCGGGCTCGTCAACGTCGCTATATAGCACCGCATGAACATAAACTGCATTGCTGGACTCATCCCGCCAAAAAAATTCAAATTTTTAACTCCGTTGCTGGACTCGTCGATCTACAGAAGTTTTCAAAAAATCTTAAACAACGACATTGGACACAAACTCCGACGCTGGGTGAAATTGCAATGCAATCGAGCTCTCTATCTCGACACAGAGCGCCGCTTACCAGTCAACGGCACTGTGAGAGTGACGCTGGAAGAAAAAATAGCGATGCCTTCACGAGTTGCGATGCTGGGAGACAGTAAAAGGGAAAATTTAATTTTTTAGCACGTACTTTTAATTTATGATTTCTTTACCTTCTGTTTTCTAGTTTTTAATTTTTGTGTTTTTTCCAAAATCTGACTATTTTTCTTCTTTGTAGGTTGGAAATCGAAAACAAAGGAATGACGAGCATGGTGATGATACTTTGTCCTATCAAAGTGTTTTTTTAACACTTCTCTAGGAATTTGTCATCTTTTTTTCCTTAGAACACTAGCTTTCATTTGGGTTTAAAAATAGTTCTTTTTGTTTGTTTCTTGCAAAAGGATTAAAAAGAATCTTAGGATCAACAACTTACTAGATTTTGTTTATGGGATTATCAATTGAACAAATGTCTTTCACTTGTGATTTGGTGCTCTAAAATGAACTCACATATTGCTTTGAGGAGTTAAAAAGAAAAAGTGTAGCTTTGTTTTTGTGAAGGCTTACTTAGACTAAAGCCATTGAAAAAGGACGTATGCGCTTCTCTCGCGCTTTATAGCGATCTTGAGAATCAAAAGGCCTTTTTCATGACTTTGGGTTAAGATAAAGCAATCACCTCCACACTTCCATTTGGGCTTAAAATTGAACAAAATCTTGTGCGAGTGTGAGTGGGGACTTTGTTGCATATATTCTCTCTCCTTGTTGCCAAAAAGGATTGATCGAGTTACGAATATTGTTCTTCATTCGCTATTGTTTATCCTAGAGGGCTTGCCTTGCGGAAAAATTACTCACCCAAGGGAACGACTCAACCGGTAACACTCTAAAACCAAGAGTATTTCCAGCCAGATATAAATGTGGATATTGAACGAAACGCTAATATCATGCGGTTGATTCTGACAAGATGGATCCGAAAGGGGACTCTTGTCGTATGGGTCAATCTCCACGAATGGAAAGTCCTTACTAAAACCCATGTGCTAGAATTTTTCAAAATCCTTTTATCTATTTGTTGGTGCAAGAATGGTCATTTTGAAGCCACCCCACACTTTTACGGTCTTCTAGTAGAAATGGAAAGCATGCCATGGGAGTTTCATGGGTGTTGATGCTTGGCTACCCCGTATAAGTGAGTGCCGTGGAGGGGAGCCAATGGGGTCAAGCATCTAACCATTCACTAGAGATAAGCGTAGCTGGACTTGTCCAAGTGGGAATCCAACAAATATTGTCTTACACATCCATAGGATTGTATTTATTCTTGGGTTACAAAATGCATTGCTTGATCGAAAACATTTCAAAAACAAACACTTAACATCATCCAAATTTCAAACCCTTTTGAGGACAAATATAATTGACTCAATCCATATGTTATTGCTTTCCCTTGGGATTCACATCCTTAGAGGTTTCTAAACATTGGATTATATCTCAATTTGTCTTCTTAAGTAAACAATAGGAAACCCTTGCCTTAAGTTCATTGAATTTCCACATGACATATCTTGTGGGGTTTGACGAAATTAAGACATTGGAAATCTTAGTTTGAAAACCTAATTGAAGAAAGTGTTTTTGGTAAAATAAAGACATTAAGCAAAGCTAAGCAAAATGAACTTTCATATGTGATTGAAGACACAACCTTAAAAGCACAAATCATTGATTGGAAATCCGAAAATGAATGTTCAAATGAAATCATTTCTTGATTACAAAGGTCATTAGGAAGCATTTGCATGCTCTTCAATACCTAGGTCTAAGCAAACAAAGTGTACCCTTTTAGGTTCATCTTAGGGTCAAAACATATCAAAATCTCTTTTTCATCCATCCTCCAAAACATCAAAACAAATCCATCTCATCATCACCTTTTGGAAAATCTTGAAATCATCCTTGATACTAGGCTTTGTGGCAAAATCAAAATCATCAATATCATTGAGACCAAAATCCTTGAAAACATTAACAAAAACACCTTCAGCTAGGTATGTGTAGATGCATCCTTTTGCATATACTTAGTCAAAGTTATCAAAATCATCTTGTCTAGCTTAGTGTATGTAGATGAATCCTTCTTATATGCTTAGTGAAAACAATCATCTTGTTTGAATAGGTGTGGGTAGATGCATCCTTCTCCTCGCACATATTCAAATTATCATCCTTTGAACAAAAGCTATTCCTTAGATCATCATCAAACATCTTAGGGTCTTTTTGTTCAAAATCCAAGTCAAAAAATCAAAAATCAAGGACAAAATCTCAAATCTCAAAATCCAAAATCCAAAATCAAAATCTACAAGCCTAGTGTCTCATTTAAGATCTATCAAAAGCCACAACATCCATATCATCCATCCCTAAATACCATCCTCATATCATCATCTTTGATCCTCAAGGCATCCTGAAACCTTCTACTTTGGGACATAAAATAACGATCGATCTGAAGAATCAAGAGATTCATCTCCCATATTCTTGAGGATTGATCCTTGTTTTATGGTTCAAATGAGATCTCAATACAAGAAGAGTATGGAAGCCAACAAAGAAACACCCACTTCAAGCAATCTTAGCCAAACAAATGCAGAAATGAATCCAGCTGAATCAAGTAATCCATTAACCCTCTCATCATCGCAAAATCCGCAAGAAGAAAATCAAGGAGAGGATCTTACCTTTGGAATGTCTCGCGAGGAAATGACATAAATGCTTCAAAATCCAGAGAATCATAAAATCATCAACATCATGATGAGACTCAACCCTTCGTTATACATGCTTGAACTAGCAAAACAAGGGGCCAAGTTGCCTTCGGATTTTGACGTAAGTACTATAGTGGAGACATCCTTTCCACCTATCTCATCCACCATCCCCATTTCATCTACACCTCCATCCCAAAACATCATGCAAAAAAATCCGCAAATCACAACATTGTTTGCTCCAACCCAACCCAATGTCAACAAGGGAAACATATTTCTCAATGCTCTTCAATCACATCCCCTTGTTAATAATCAAAACTTGGACGTAAACACCACATTGGAACAAAACATACTCGAAAACCCATTACACAAAAATGTTCCTCTCACATTCCATCATGATCCATCATCATCATTTTTTCACGCAACTCCTCAAACGCCTCTTCTCACAAATTCACAAGGAGAGGGAGATACATTCAGACTAGGGGGCTTATTTGACACCACGATGTTTTCACAACTCATGCCCTCACCTTTCCACCTCTTCCACCATTGCCATTATCATCCGCACCACTCCTTGGTTTAAGGCTTCCTCCCCTACCAAGTATCAATCAAACCTATATCCCAACCATCAATCAAAGCATTGCACCAAACACACAAAATTTATCATTGATATCACAACAACAAACGATAAATGCGCAAGCAATGGACATCATCAAACACACCCCTAACATCACAAAGCATGGTCTCTCGAGGACCAATCACATCAATACCATTATCCAACACCCAAAACATCAACACAACATCATCATCTACCACCATTTCAAATCCACCACCACCTCCACCACCACCAACGTTCACCACATCAAGCCAATACGACGCAGCATTGCAAGCTGCTTTTCAAAGAGGATACCAACAAGTTCAAAAATAAAAAGCTGTGCAACAAGCTGCTCAAGCCGCACAAGCTGCACAAGCCGCATTACAAGCGCAACAAGCACAAAAAGCCCAAGCTTTATTGCAACAACAACAACAACAAGCCGCCCAAGCCGCACAAGCATTACAAGCACAAAGGGTCGCTCAAGCACAACTATTATTGCAGCAACAAGCCACACAAGCGCAAGCCCAAGCACAAGCTCAAGCACATCAAGCACAAGCACAAGCACAAGCACAATTTCTTGCACAAGCAACGCAAGTGCAAGCATATCAGCAAGCACTAAAGCAATACCAAGAACAACAAGAAGCAGCAGAATTGGCAGTCCAACAACAAGCGCTGTGGGAACAAAATCAAGCACAAAAACAAGTGTTGTTGGAACAACAACAAGCACAACAACAAGCACAAATCCTAGTGCAACAACAGTAAGATCAACAACAAGCGTTGTTCATACAAAAGCAAGTAGAAGCCTACTTCGCCCGCCAGAACATACCGATACCATAGAACAACGCACCAAACAATCCACCCATCCAACCCATGATTCAAACACCTCAAAACACTTTCATCCCACCCCTTGATCTACAAAGTGATGTGACGACACAACTCAGGTTGCTCTCGCAACAAGTGCTTGACCTTCAATCAGGGCAAACAACCAAAACACCAAGCAACTTGTGTCCCTATCCATTTGATAGGAGCTTAGAAATGAAACCATTCCCCAAGGGATTTGAAATCCCCAAATTTGACAAATATCGAGGGATGGAAAACCCTAAAGATCACATTAGGGAATTCCAGGTTCATTGCATGGAGGTCGCATATGACGATACTTATCTGATGCGGCTGTTTCCTAGAAGCTTGGCAGGTCCCGCTATAGAATGGTTCTCTCGCTTACCTTCAGGCATTAGAACATTCCAAGAAATCAGGGATGCATTCATTAGGAACTACGCATGTAACATTGCAATGGATGTTAGTCTCGAAGAACTATACGCTCTAAAACAAGGAAAGAATGAATCTTTTGCTTCATTCCTTCAACGATGGCGATCCAAGGCCAATCAGAGCAAGTGGACCATGCTAGAAGAACAACAAGTCTGCACCATCATCACCAACCTTGAAAGTCACTTATCATTTCATCTCAAAGTTCAGGGCATCACCACATATGAGCAATTGATCTCCAAGGCGCTTAGCATCGAAAGAGCCCTTGTGACTCAACCCACAGAATCAACATCATATCATGAACAACAAAATAATCGCCCACCATCAAATTACAACGATAAACCTCGTACATGGGAAAGAGACAAGAACATCACTAATGATGGTGTTGTTGATGCCAAGGTGGTCATTAGTGGTCCTCCCCAAAACACACCCACACCGCAAATCCAAAATCAACGCCAAAACACTCATCACACAACATACCAACCCAACAACAATCCAATAACCTCAATGATCAAAGAGGACCACCCCAACACAAAACTTATCCCAAATGAAAGTACGCTATCTTGGGGGAACCATTGGAGGACATAATGAAAAAGTTGATCGACGAAAAACTCATCAAACCTCCTACATTTTAAAACTATCAAGAACCCGATGTCAAACCCCCAACAAAAATCATCTTTGTGAATTTCATAAAATCAAAGGTCATACCACAAACAATTGCATGAGACTCAAAAATATCATCCAAGATCTCATTGACAAGAAAATCATAAATGTGGAACAACCTACCGGAAATCAGGATCTAAAAATCTACACGAATCTGATGTCAAATCATGGCAACAAAGGGAATAAAAATGATAAAGGGAAGGGCAGTGTAAATCATGTGTATGAAATGGTTGTTTCCTCCCTAAATGAAGATTGCATGGTCATCACCATCAAGGGCGCCCATGCTGAAGATTATGGATTCACCACAAGAGGCGGCAAAGTCACCATTGTGGGATCATCCCAACCTAATAGAATCCCTTCATCTAGAGCCGTTTCGCATAGCTACAATGTTGTAGAACAACTCAAGAGAATGTCGGCCCACATCTCCATCATGGAGTTGTTAAAAATCTCATCAGCGCATAAAAAGATTCTCGAGGAAGCACTAGCCTCATCCACTATCCCCGCAAATCTTGATGCGGACCAATTCCAAGCTATGGTCAGAAATATCATAACGCCTAATATCCTTACATTCTTTGACCAAGATTTCCCCACCCAACCATCTCACAACCGTGCACTTCACTTGGAAGCCATTGTAAAGAAGAGCAAAATCAAAAGGGTCCTGGTAGATGGAGGTGCAGGTTTGAACATTTGTTCTCTCAACCTCATCAAGCAGTTGAAAATATCAGAAGATTCCATCGACAAAGGTAAGGGCATCACGATAAGAGCATAAGATGACCAAGAAAGAGTGTCTCAAGGCACGATTAAACTCCCTATTCAAGTAGGTCCAATGCTCATGGAAACCACTTGTCAGGTCTTGGACCTCGACTTGCCATATAATATCCTCCTAGGATGCCCATGGATCCATGTGATGAAAGCTGTAGCATCAACCTTCCACCAATGTGTGAAATTTACACATAATGGACAAGAGGTCACTTTCCATGGAGATCCTGAACCATTTTCATATTGCAAAAATATGGAGGCAAAGTATTACAAAATCCCCCAAGTGCCAAAGAATGATGAGGGCCCATCCGCACCATATATCGACCCCGCCACTCTCGCATCCACTTCTGTGATAGAGACACCCACCATCCCCACCATCCCCACCATCCCCACCATCTTTGATATCAAGCTCATCATCTAGGAGGACGGTTGTGGAAGCTACAAACTCCCTAACAATGCTTTTGTGATAGGAGAGTTACCACAATCTCCTAGATCATGAGGATGCCCACAAGAAAACCAAGCTTCCACATCACAAACCTATCCTCAAAACTATCTCGAATTCACAAGATGGGGAGATCTTGGTCATGAGGTTATTGAAGCAGATCCATCTCACATGTTGTATCAAGATGAAAGACCGGCAGCTAATTTACCAATGGACGAAAGAAGCAAGGGCCTACACATGATGCTCGCAATGGGCTACAATAGAAATCAAAGACTAGGACAAAATAACAATGGGCTCATAATACCTATCATGCTAGAGATGTGACCCATAGTCATAGTCATAGGTAGAGACACATAATTTTATCACTGAGCCCTATATTAGTAGCGATGACGAGGATACCATATCCAATCTACCTAGGTTATTTGAGGACACCACCCTGTGTATGATTAGCACCCTCTCCTTTGAAACAGACCATCCAAATCATGAGATCTGTTTAGTGTACCCCCAACTGATTGACTATGACCAACGAGGACCACCAGTTCTCAATACATTCAAAAATGATGAGGCGCTCTCAGAATTCATGGGATTGAGGGATAACATTCCAGATGGAGATCACAAGGCAGGGTTTATAATGGATTTGGACACACACGCCTATTATGGGGAAACGATTGAATCCTTCAGTCACAAAAGTGAGAAACTAAGAATCATATCCAAGTCCTTAAGTGAAAACCACACTATGGCACTCTCTGACAAGAAAATAGTAAAAAGAAAGGACGTATCCAATGGTGAAAACCTCTCTGAGGAGCCCGAGGATGAAGGATTCAATCTTCCTCTAAGAGCTATTCATCAAGAGAAGTCAGCAGTCTTGGTCAAAAAGTGCAATCTTGTCAACCTGGGAACAGAGGAGACCCCACATATCACATTCTATGAGGAATCACTATTATCAGAAAAGCAAGAACTCCTAGCAGCATTCCTAAGGGAAAGACAAATAAACTTTGTATGGAGTTATGCTGACATGCGAGGACTTGATCCAGAGACTGTGGTTCATCATTTAGCAGTGTACCCAGAAGCAAATCCAGTCAAACAAAAGCTTCGGAAAATGCATCCTCAAATCACTTTGTTAGTCAAAATGGAGCTCAAAAAGTTGTTAGATGTAGGATTTATCCGACCAATTGATTATCTAGAATGGGTATCAAATTTGGTACCTATTTCAAAACCTGACGGAGCCATCAGAATCTGTATGGACTTCAGAGATCTAAACAAAGCATGTCCCAAAAATGATTTCCCATTCCCCAACATCGACATGATAGTAGACATGACAGCAGGGCATGAGATGCTATCACTAATGGACGAATTTTCATGATACAACCAGATCATGATAGCAAAAGAAGATCAACATAAGATAGCTTTCACTTGTCCATGGGGGACATACTGCTGGAACATGATTCCATTCGGCCTAAAGAACGCAGGAGCAACCTATCAAAGGGCCATGACATTAATATTCCATGACATGATTCATAAAACATTCAAAGACTATGTCGACGACATTCTAGCTAAGTCAAGAAAAAGACAAGATCATATAGCAACCCTAAGTGCTAGCTTTGACAGACTGGAGGAATACAAAGTTAGATTAAATCCCAAGAAGTGCGTCTTCGGCGTACAATTAGGTAAATTGCTAGGATACATAGTCTCCATGAGGGGTATCGAGGTGGATCTGGCAAAAGTAAAAGCAATCCTCGAGATGGAAGCACCAACGACATTAAAACAACTGAGAGGTCTCCAAGGTAGACTTCAATCCATCTGATGGTTCATAGCACAACTGGAAGACAAGTAGAACCCATATTCTCACCTACTCCACAAGGGGGTAGCGTACAAATGGGATACAAAGTGCGAAGAGGCATTTAACAAAATTAAGGAATATCTACTGACACCACTAGTTTTAATGCCACCCATCCCAAGAAAGCCATTAATCTTATATGTGTCAGCAACAACAACAGCCCTTGGAGCTCTCCTAGCTCAGCATGATGAAAATGGAATGGAGAGGGCTATCTACTATATCAGCAGGACAATGGTCGGTCACAAGCTAAATTACTCATTCATCGAGAAAGCTTGCCTCGCAGTAGTGTTTACATCCCAAAAATTTAGACATTACATGTTGGCACACAAGATAAAGCTCATTGCGAAAATTGATCCCCTCAAGTATCTCCTATCAAAGGCAATGCTCACAGGAAGAATGGAAAAATGGGTAATGATACTGTCAGAGTATGACATCGAGTATGTAGAGTGAAAATCCATTAAGGGACAAGTTATTACAGATCAACTAGCAGAAGCACCCATTTATTCTAAGAACCCTCTTGTCTCAGAATTTCCAAATGAATCCATCTTTAACCTCAATGTAATTGACCATTGGAAACTATACTTTGATAGTTCATACACACAACATGGATCAGGAGCTGGTGTCTTCTTCATCACCCCATAAGGGGATTGCATACCAAAGTCATACAAACTGGCATTTCCTTGCACTAACAACATCGCAGAATACGAGGCTTTGACTATAGGCCTCAAGATAGCAGTGCAATGGAATATCATAGCTCTCAAGGTGTATGGGGACTCTCAGTTGATCATAAATCAGGTCAATAATGAATATCAAACTAAGGATGACAAGCTAACTCCATACAAGAAATTGGTGGAGACTCTCAAGGAATCCTTTATCGACATAACATTTGAGCATATTCTAAGAACCAACAATAGAGCAGCAGACGCCATGGCTACAATTGGGTCTCTATTAGACATCCCTCATAACGTACCGAAATATGAATTTTTGATTGAGCAGCTTCTCGTTCCCACATTTGAGGTACCAGAATCGGAATATGTGTGTGAAATCGTTGGTTCTGGTGATCCTTGGTACCATGACATCTACACATATCTTCGCATAGGAGTCATACCCGCTGACCTACCATCGAGCCTAAAGCGAACCTTTATCAAAAAGGCATCTAGATTTTTCATCTTAGGTGATACCTTATACTGTAGAAGCATAAAAGGTACCTTGCTACACTGTTTAAATGCTGAGAAGGCATTAACCGCTCTAATCAAGGTTCATAACAGTATCTGTGGCTCACACTCGAGTGGAATGACCATCGCCAAGAAACTGCTGAGGATGGGGTATTACTAGCCCACAATGGAAAGAGAAGCACATGATCATGCTAAAAGGTGTTTACAATGTCAGCAGCATGGGGACCTCATCCATGCTCCAACTCAAGAGCTTCACCCGACCCGATCGTCACACCATGGCCTTTTTCGCAATGGGGCCTCAATCTCATTGGAAAAATCACACCCACCTCATCCAATGGCCATAAGTTCATCATAACTGCAACTGAGTACTTCACAAAGTGGGTGGAAGCCATACCCATGACGTATATCACTGGGAAGTAGATCTCAAAATTTATCCTGAACTATCTCATCTATCGTTACAGTGTCCCACAAGCCATTATCTCAGATAATGGGACACCATTCAAGAACCAGGAGGTTCGTGACTTGTGTGAGAAATTCAAAATCCAACATTGCTTCTCCACCCCGTACTATCCCCAAGGCAATGGCCAAGAAGCCACAAACAAAACCATCCTTAAAATCCTTAAGAAAATAGTCAATGACGCAGTCGGACTGGCATCTACAGCTTAATCCCGCCCTTTGGGATTATCGAACTAGCATTCGCACACCCACCGTGCCACCCATTCTCCTTGGTCTACTTAATCAAGTCGTACTCCCCATTGAGATTGAGCTCCCATCCCAAATCATTACAAAACCTCATCATGATGAGGACTACCGGGTATCAAGACTAAACGAGTTGGAGCTACTGGATGAGAGATGCATAGATGCTTTGAATCATCTGCAAGTCTATCAGAATAGACTCAAACAAAGCTACAACAAGAAAATCGGAAGTAGGACTTTCCAAGTCAGAACTGGTCTTAAAAGAAAATCAAAAGAATGTCCCAAATCCCAGCAGCAAAGGCAAGTTCGAACCTAATTGGTTAGGACCTTTCATCGTCACAACAAGCTACAAATCAAGGGCATATCAGCTATCAACACCCGAAGGGGAACCTCTGCAGGAGCCATGAATAGCTCCCATCTCAAAAAGTTTTATGCCTAAATCTTTCAAGGTATAAAACCAAAAAATCAGAAAAAGTCCTAAAAAATGGTTACTTCGCAAAACCTGGCAAATGCATCTTGGTGACAAAAAAAATAAAAAAATAAAACACCCAAAAAAATTAGAAAAAGGATAAAAAAATTGTCCTCTAGTGAAAACCACTTTGGTGGCACTTTGGACAAGTACCTCGGTGAAAACCTGGCAAACAGGCGCCCTGTGTAAATAAGCACTTTCCATCCACTAGGATCTTTGCAGCTTGTTCAGCATCATCCATCCATTTTGCTTCCATCACATTCAGGTCTCCATCCATCACTCATCCACTCACATCTGCACCATGGCTTGGTCCTACGTTCATATCATGATTCCTCCTAGTACTACTCAACCCATCCTCAAGGTCAGTTTGTCTTGCCTTTATCGGAGTAGTCTATTGCATCATGCTAGGGGCATGTTCTCATCAGATCAGATTCATGTCAGAAAATCCAAAAACATTAAAAAATCAAAAAATCCAAAAACATTGAAAAAAGCACAAAATCCAAAAACATCAAAACATATCAAAATCCAAAAACAGGTCAAAAAGTCATTCAAAATCCAAAAACAGAGTCATCTTGTCGAACTACGTCATCTCTGAGCTTGAACGTAGGCAAGGTTGATCTTTGATCATCCCCCAAGACATTTAGGTTAGTCCTATAGGAGTCCGTCATAATAAACTAACATCTCATCATGTATATCGTCATCTGTAAATTGGTCAAGTTGTCAGTCAAACTACGTGGTCTCTGCGTATATAACGTAGGCAAGGCTAGTCTGTCGACCAGCCCTCGAGACCCCTAGGATAGGTCTTTAGGTTAGTCTCTTGGTCAAAATCTCAGAAAATCCCAAAAACATTGAAAAAATCAAAAATCAAAACATTTGCAAAATCTCAAAAAATACCAAAAACAGCCTCAAAACATTGCAAAACATCCAAATATTTGAATAAATCCATCCATCTCATCTCGCTTACACTCATAATAAACACCACTCATAATAAAATGATCGTCATCCTCAACCTTTGGTAAAACAATCCGAAACAAGTCTAGCAGATTAAAAGTGAAAACTCAAAATGTCAAGTCTTACGTTTAAGTTAGTGAGTTACAAGCAAGTTGGTAATCTCTTCGTATTGGTAACTCATCATCTGAATAGGTCCCATATCAATCATCCCTTATAAACGAAATGGCATGCCGCCATCCACTAACATGTCCTAGGATGAATCCTTCCTACAATGGGCATTATCTTTTGGCAATAAGTTTCAGTTATCATCTTAGAAAACACATCCTCTTTCCGTTAGAGGTATTGAAGAGCATCAGTTTGTTTGTTTACTTGGTCTTTATCTTTTGACTTATCTTATTTTGTGCTCATTCCAAGGAGGTCTCGATGATATCCCAAAACAATGGATTTAGAGAAATAGGAATGGGGCAATGATCATTATCTTTTGTCTGTTGTGCTTGTTGGACGTTCTTGTAATATAACCTCGGCGAATACTTGCTTTGTTAGGCATGTATGGAAGAAGTCTAGGGCAACTTGTTGACTATTACAGGGATAGGTTTACCTTTTCGTGTTTTGGTCCAAGGTGTCTGAAACTTCTGAAATACATCCTAGCAAGGATTTCGTATGTCAGGTGTGAATAAGAATACTCCTATCTGATTGTTGAGTCAAAGTCCATCACACTAGGTACGTCATCCTAGTTCTCTATACCTTGATGCATCGTACCACGTGTGTTATCAAACATAAGAAAATTTGGCCCTTTGAAAATCCCAATTCCTCGGCAAGTAATCATCATCATCATCATCATCATCTGCACTTGTGTCATCTTGCATCTTGTTGAAATGACTTCTTCTTTTCTTACTAACCGCACTAACAAGGTACTATGATAGTTGATCATCATCACCATCATCGTCATCGATCCTGCATCCACAAATCATTAGCATATCACATGCATATTGCATAAACATATCATATAGAAATCATAAGCATATGGCGTAAAGGAAACGTACGCATTGCAGTTTACCATAAACATTCTTCATAAATAGGTGCATCCATGTCATTGCATTTCACCCATTACATTGCATCTCATCGATCATTGCATAAACATTGATATTACCATCTAAATCATCACATAGAATCTACAAAACATTCCATAATCATCTTTGCATAATCATAAGCAATAGGTATATAAGCATTTAATTCATTAGGCATACATACTTGCATAACATTATGACATAATATCATCACATTACGCATCATCATACCACTTTGCATTTGCATCACATACATCATCATTTAGGATAATAACATTTGTTATTCTAAGCATCTCAATTTCATTATGCATTAGCATCATATCATGACCATCGCATCATATCACATCCATCCATAAATCATCTCATACATAAGCATTTCCACACATCATTGCATATACCATAAATCAAGTCATTTTACATATCGCATTGGCATAAAATAAATCATCATATAGATAACATCATTGCACATCATATCATAGGTTAGCATAATATAGATATGTTAGTCATAATCATAACGCATACATCATTAGAAATAAATGCATCCATAGAACATCACTGCAAAGCATATAAAAATAAACCATCCATGCATAAATAAAAGTACTCATTGCATCGCATCAAAATCGACTCATATATCATATCATATCATCAACTGTCATAGTACAAAGAATAATCGGATCACTATACATATATGTCAATCAATACAAAATGCCCATCAGGCTATCAAAAATGAGCCCATAAGGCACAAAAAGTGTGTATCATCTGGATCACGCTCGATCTCCGTGAATGCTGCCCTCACCCCTATCATTGTGACCCTCTGGTGGTCTCTGGCTAGCCCGCTCTGAGTACTCAGGGACCCAATCTACTCTAGGTATAGTCTCATGGTAAGCCCGACGGTAGTACTCTATCTCCCGAATAGCATCCCTGTAGGATCGCATCGGCACTGTACCCTGAGATGAGGAGGCTATCATGCTCTCAATCTGCTACTTGCAGCCTAGCTCTGTAGCTGCTTGTAGCTCTGTAGCCTATCTCTGCTACACCGCCTGATCCCTCTCTGCTCTGAGCTGCTCCCTCTCAGCCCGTGCCTGGTCTCTCTCTGTTGTCACTTCCTGAACCTGGGCCTGCAGCTGTAAAATCAAGGCATCCCGTGCATCTGCCTGCTCTGTTGGTTGTACCCGTGGCTGCGCGTGAAGTTGGTCCTCACCCTCGGCTCGTGGTGGTGGGACTGGCAGATCCTACTGCTGATCCTGCATATGGATGTCCTTATGACCTGGCAGAACAGGGGCACCCCTGGTGGATCTTGCTGAATCTCGACCCTCGGTCCTCGTCCTCGTCCTCTCCCCCTGCCTCTAACCCTGTGTGCCTCTAGATTCTCACTTGGAATGGTCAACCGTAGGGGAGGTTTGAACCAATCTCTGAAGGCCTGTGTGGTGCTTGGATATGCTGGGCCTTGATCATAAGCCCATGGTTGGGCTACCAACTACCGAAAGCTATCAACTGCCTCCACCGTAGGAATGCCAGGCCCCCATGACACCTGTGTCATGTTGTGTGCAAAGACGACCACATAACTGTTATTGGGTTGATCCTATGGCTCTCCAAACTGACATTGTATGTGCCTAGACATGTATCTCTCAATCATAGTGTGCTCCCACCCCTGTATGTATCAATCCTGATGGTAGTAGAAGAACTGAGCAGCATCGTTGGCCCACCCGGGCCGACCAAGGTATGGACACCAAGTAAAGACAAGCATCTCATCCAGGACCTGCCTCCAATAGGGGATCCCATGCTCGCCAGTGTGTGTGAAGGACACACCGCCTCTATATAGTGCCACGAGGGCATCCTCTACCCCCATCAGAACCTGAACGACCCGTGGACGTAGCACATAAATGTGCTCCCACGCCCAAACATGCAGGAGTGTCACTCTGGCCCCCAGCGCTCTGCCGTCAACGTAAACATACTCATGTAAATCCCTGTAAAGTGAGGCGAGAAGGACAAGTCCCCATACAAACAGAACCAGCCTATCCCAGACCATCCTCTCCTAGCAGTATCCCTAGTCCAGACTGAAATACCGCCCTCATCTATTTGGGGCAACCAAACCTAAAATGATCGCCGCAACTGCCCAGCGAAAGGGGGTGCTATAACCCTATATTGCTCCAGCTCAATCTGACCCTCACAATAGATAATATCTCATGTAGTGAGGACTCTGACGCAATGCTCACGTCCCTCCTCCATATCATAGATCACCTGATGGCCATGAATGGGCAATCGTAGTATGTGCCAGACGTCCTCCAAGGTGACGGTCGCCTTGCCAATGGGAAGATGAAACGACGATGTCTCGCTGTGCCACCTCTCGGCCAACGCTGACAGCATCTCGAGGTGTGTGCGCACGGGTGCTGCATATGCAATATGCCATAGGCCAACGACTCCTAGTCGGTCCTGGTCTCGGTCGCTCAAGTCTCGTAGGACACTTGCCAAATCCCGCGATCAGTGCTCCCGAGAATAAAGCTCTCTAGGCCCGTCTTGCATCAAGGAAAGTCAGCATGTTATAACTTTTGAAAAAATCCTGACCTAACGCTCCAAGCTCGCTCCCAGCGGCACAGTTTGTGATGGCGTCGCAGCTTGAGTTTCCTCAAAATCCAATGTTGGACCCTAAATTCAACCAAAAAGTGCCGCTGCAACGCACTTTTCCCAAACCAGCCCGCCAAGCCTGAGCCTAGCGGCAAAGTTTTTAAACTCAAAACTGCACCGCTGCGGTGCTAAGCAGTGCCACTGCGGCACAAAAAGGTAATTAGCGGTGCACTTTAAACACCGAGCTGGGCTATAATAGCACCGCTAGAGGCGAGCTCTCTTTTAAACATGTAATAAATGCATTAAATGAAAAAATTAAGCTTAGGTAAGGGTCACATACCGGGGCACCGATGCCAGGTGGCCGTTGGTAGGTCCGAACTCGGTCCGAAATGTGTAGAGGAAGCTATCGTTGTGCCATATCGTCGGAGGGTCAGAACTCGAATCTCAAGGTTTGCTAGCAGAGGTGTGTGAAAATGACTTGAAAGTAACCCCTGGGCCCCTTTTAAGCCTAAAAATTAGGGTTTTTTGACCCTCTAGGGCTGTCCTGCTAGGGTTTCGGTCCCCTAAACCTATTTTTGTCTATTTGAGGCTTGTTTTTCATTGTTTTATTGCATTTAGACACGTTTTTAGCCTCCCAGACCTCTTTCGGACCTGTCAGGGCACTTTGTTACCTTTTTCGCGAGATCACCCAAAAAAATTTGAAATTTTTGTCTGATCTCTCGAGGGGGCATTATATTGGCATATTTATCTCACCAGGCAGCATTGGGGCAAGTTTTAAAATATCAAATTTTTTTAGCTTTGATCAAGATCGTTTATTCTTTGAACCAACGCAACGAGTGCATTGCTTCAAAGAGGGGCAAAATGTAGACATGTAAAATATACTGATTGACATCATGCATCTGATCCTGACTTACTAACATCGTTTCTTCCTGAATCATCCCTCAGTCTAACCATTTAATCAAATTCCCCTATCTGATTAAATTCATCAATAATCTTCTCTTGATTAAATAAATCACTTTATCTGAATTAAGTCATTTCTCTTGTTAATTAAATCAATCCATTTGATCTAATTATCTCTATTTAATTAAATAATCAATTTACTTGATTAAATCTCTAAAGTCTGTCCATTAAATTAAATAAATTAAAACCTTATTTGATTTAATCTAACACCATCCCTTTTAATTAAATAAATCAAAATCCTTATTTAATTAGCCTCTTATCATATTCCTCTCTTATTTGATTTAAATAAATCCATAAATCTAAGTCAAATAAGTCACATCATCTAATCTCCTATTAAATTAATTAAACCTTGATTAATTTAACCTCATCTCATGTCACATCCTCTAGATAATGCAAGTTGCACATGAAAATAGATTTAATTCATTTATTAAATCTCTATTTTCCTTACAAGGCATCTTTTGGAATATTTTCTCAATTTGAATTCAAAAATTCCAAGTCAACATGTACATCCAACAAGGCATTTAAAACCTCTTACATGTCCTTTGCCTTGAGCCAAGTGGCATTTATTGCATTTTCCCTTCCCTCTTACATGTCATTTCAACATATTTGAATTTCAAATATTGGCATTTATTGGCACAAACCCCATATCTTGCACAACCATCATCCATTCATAGCTTGACAAGTGGCACCATATCATTGGATGAATGTTAGTCCCACATTGCTCAAATTTGGGCATTCATCCATCTTGAAATCCTATAAATGAAGAGCTCCTCTCCTCATTTGATCATCCACAAACATTGCAAAGTTACCATGCTAAAATACTTAGCCATTCTCATCCATCATTTGAATTCTTAGCTAGGCTTTTTGTAGATTTGGCTTGGAGTTCTCATCATTCATCAAAAGTGGATCAATATCATCTTCAACACATCAAGATTTCATCATAAGAATTGGGAAAGGGCCAATTTTCACATCAAATTGGCACTAATTCCCCCATGGGATCAAGTGTTTGCTTCTCTAATTAGGATTAAATCTAGTTTTATCTTTTGTATTGTGTTCTTCATCAATTTATTTCCTATTTTGAGTTTGCAAATGGATTTCATGGGGAATCCTTGTTTTAGCTTGTAATTCCTTGTCTAACTTGTTTATTCATGTTGTTTTGTAGGTACTAGGAAAAGGGTTCGCACAGTACTAACCAGGATTTGGAAATGATGTGTGTTATCAGCTTCTGCCTACCCACATCCTTGTTTCAGTAATGGGTGTTGCACCTAATCCTAACAATCCCCAAGGCCTCAATCCCAACAATCCTCCTAGTCTTGGTAATCTGCAAGGCATGAACATCCCTCAAGGTCCAACCCCTATACCATCCGCACCACCTCTCCCATCGAATCAATCAAGTCAACTTTAAGGGAATACGAGGGGCAATGCTTATAATTCTTTAGTTGTGCCACCTCCACCTCATGGTCCCACACACACATCAAACTTACCCCCACCTCTGTTCACATCTCAACAACAGCCTCAAGGAACCCTACCACCTTTGCATCAACCTCAGGGTAACCCACAATAGGCACCACCATTGCAACCACCTCATCAACAACCACTTCAGCAACCCCCATCGCAACCTTTGTAGCATACCCAAATTCCTTCACAACCCCCACATCACGCACAAATTTTGTCACAACATCAACAACCACCTCTGCACCAACCATAGGGTAAGCTGTCACAACCTCCTCATCAATCGCAGGTCCCTCCTCAACAACAACCACCATCCTACCAACAACCCCCTCATCATTCACAAATCCCATCTTATCAACCACCACCTCAACAATCCCAAATCCCATCTCAACCTCCTCAACAACAACCACCATCCTACCAACAACCACCTCAACATTCACAAATCCCAATGCAGTCATAGCAATCCTCCCAACAAATTCTAGGCAACCCTACTTCCCAGTACCTATATCATCCTCAAAGCACCTATTATCCACAAACCACTATATCCAATCCCAATCCCAGTTATTCTTACTATAATCTGCAACAATCCCAACAACAGTTGTCTTACGCTACTCCATCGCAATCACAACAAAACACCTCCTATCAAAAATCCAATCCACAACAACCTCCATATGCTTCCCAACAACAAACACCTCACAATTACCAATCCAATCCATATTACTCCCAACAACCACCATCATATCAGTAGGGTGCCTCTTCCTAATATTACCAAGCCCCGCCATCATACGAACAACCTTATGTCAATCCTCAATCCATGTATCCTAATCAATACCAACAAGTCCCTTCATATCCACCTCTGCCATCATATGATCAGTCCATCCCGCCTCCACCTCCATCACATCAGCAATATATCCCATACGATCAGTCCAATCCAATAGGTCCTCCCTCCTCAACACCTGTCAATAAAGAGTGGGAAGAGATAAAAGCTGCCCTCAAGGACTTGTAGGCTAGTACATCCAAGAAATTCTACAAATTTGAGGAGATTTTCCCTTACCTGTTTGATCCATCCATCTCACTTGTCCCCTTCCCTAAGCATTTTGAAATGCCAAAATTTGATAAATACAAAGGAAGGAGTGATCCTAGAAACCATTTGCAAAAATTTTACACACATTGTTAGGAAGTCATGCATAATGACAACTACCTTCTACAATTTTTCCCTAGGAGCCTAACAGGGCAAGCTCTAGACTACTTCATGGGTCTTTTAAAGGGGTCAGTTTCTTCTTTTGCAGATTTGTTAGAAAAAATTGTTGCACACTTCTCCTTCAATATGGAGAAGGACATTGATACCTTAGATCTCCTGAAAAATAAGCACCATGAGGGAGAAACATTTGCAAGCTACCTGTAAAGGTGGCGAGCCTTAGCTAGTCGGCTAAAATCCCATCTCAACGAGAAAGATTTGGTAACCATCTTTGTTGCTAACACCCACCCTGAACTAGCTCATAACCTACGCCTTCATTGTGTTACCACTTTTGTCGAAGTCATTGAGAAGGGTACTACCATCGAGAGGGCCCTTATTGCTAAAGGCTAAATCAAAATCTTTAATCAAGATAAAGATAAATCTCCCTACTAGAAAAAGAACAAAAATGTTGTCAATGATGGCATCATTGACACCAAACACATCCAAGTAGCTAACACTTCGCAAAGATTGAAGTATGTCCCCAATCCACAATCAATTGCCAACGTCATATCTGTACCACATGGTGCACCCCATCCTCCCCAATAGTCCAATCAATACAATCAAGGAAATAATAAATGCTCATTCACTCCTTTGGGAGAATCCTTGGATACAGTTTTCAAGAGGTTGCTGCAAGCAAATTATTCAATCACTTATCCTATGACAATCCTTTTGATAAGTCAAACCCCAAACCTGCTTGGTATATGGAAAATGAGTATTGTGATTTTCACATTAAAGGTCACTCCGGTAATAAGTGTCAAGGACTTAAAGGTTATATCCAAGATCTCATAGATCAAGGTGATATCGTAGTGGATGCAAATCAGGCTACATTGTCCCATGCTCAATTACAGATATATCAAAATGCCTTCCCTAAGCACAATCAGGGTCCTAGTACTTGAAATGCTAATCCCGGGTCTAGCAATAATAGACAGAATAATAGCACAAATAACATCAGTTATAAAGTTGTGCCCTACAATTATGGTGACATTGTTATGTGCATCAATCAAGGGGAGACACATGTATCCATGATTCGTGTCAAAGGAAAAGACCCTCAATGTGTTGTTACTACACGCCATACCTGCATATCATTTCTTGGGGCTTCCACTTCATCTCAACCCACTCCTGTGAGCTCACAATACAATATTCTTGACCATCTTGGTAAGACCCCAACCCAAATATCCATTCTAGATTTAATTAGGTCTTTCCCAATCCACCAATAAATCCTTACAAAAGCTCTTTAGGATACACATGTGCCCAATGACATAGATCCTACCCAGTTTCAAGCTCTAGTAGGACATTTTTCATCCACATATCAACTGGGATTTAGCCAAAATGATATGCCGCTGATTGGTTCATCCCATAACCGTGCCTTACACATTGAGGTCATTGTCGCCCACCATAAGGTAAAACAGGTCTTGGTAGATAATGACTCTGCCCTCAATCTATGTACATTAAAGTTCATAAAATAGGTAGGGTATACTCATGTTGACCTAGATAATCAAACCATTACAATAAAGACATATGATAATGCAGAAAGGGACTCAAAAGGTATTATTTGTCTTCCTATTCAGGTTGGCCCCATCATGCAATACACCACATGCCACGTCCTTGATCTGGATTTGCCATAAAACCTTCTCCTTGGTCGACCATGGATCCATGCCATGCAAGTCGTTCCATCCACCCATCACCAATTCCTAAAGTTCCCATACAATGGGGTTGAACTAACCATCCATGTAGATCCTCAGCCTTTTAAGTACTGTTGTGCTCTAGAAGCTGTTGGCATATGGCTTGGGGCAGATTGTCGGCATGTGGCTTCCAATGTTGTCATTGATGGAAACCTAAGTCATCCTTCTAGTCGGCAGACCAAGATTTATCCATATCGACAAGATAAGTAAAGATCAGAGTTTTACTGACATAAAGTATGAAGAGTAGGGTATCCGGTTAGCATATCGATCTATACACCTCACCAAATCATCATTTTGAGTTGTGGATCTCTGAGAGAGTTTGTTAAGAATCTATACTATCTTGTTGTTAAGTTTTGTGATGTTGCATTGATCAGTGTATGAGTTAGGAGATCTAGTTGATGGTTTGGATGAATGTTTTTCTATTTATCTGCTCATTGTGGTCGACTTAGTGAATGCCGCATGTCGCAGATGTATAAGGAGTAATTGATTAATTGTTTCTTGTGTTGGTTATTTTGGTTTGGGTCCTAGCTATGTCTTAGCCAACTTTTATGGGTGCACATTAAATTTAATTTGTGATTTGAGCCGACCATTGAAGGACATTTCATGTTTTGTTAAAAGCTGACTTGAAGCGATGAAATCTTTGTTAGCGGATATATATATGAGATTGGTAATTCATTTTGTAAGGGTGAAGCAAGTGTGTAAGTGTGTGAATGTGTGTGAAGATTAGAGTAGATGTATGTGTGAATATGAGAAGAGCGATGTATGCACAATTTCATAAGGGCAGAAAAATAGAGAAGAGCAGAGCAGAAATATAGAATCAGTCAAAAGGAATGAAGATCATCTACTAAGCTTCATTGGAACTGAATCCAGGCATTTGGAGATGCTATCCTCTCAGTTCAACTTTTTGTTGTAATCACAAACATTTTGTAAGGCAGTGAGCCTTCCTTATTTTGAGCAGTGAGTTCTAGGCAGTGTGCCTAAATGCATGTGCATTCCCTTTTATTCATACTTTTAACAGAGTATAAATTGTGGATTAATCTCCACTGTGGTTTTTCTCCTAACAGGGCTTCCACGTAAAAATATTAGTGTTATGGTGCTTTGATTATCTTGTTCATGTGCTTGCATCTCTATTTCTGTTTATGTGTTGTGGATTTTTTAATATTTGGATTTAAAGTTTAAATTTGATGAACATTGATTTACCCCCCCTCTCAGTGTTCCTTGAGTCCAACAACTGATGCCTTATTTAAAGCTAAGATATTGCAGCTTGTTCAAGAAAAATATGGGATGAAGAAAATTGCTGACTTATGGTTGGAGAGACCCTCATATGAGTAGGACTTGATTGAGAACACATTGATTTCTTACTTTGTGCATAAAAACATTGGTTTGGAGAGTTTGCAGAATGTTTTTCTAGAAGAATTGATTGAATGTATCAAGGAAGCTATGGTATCTAAGTCCCCGGATAAGAAAGAGGAAGAATTAATTCTACATCTGAAGGAGCAGTTTAGGTTGTCCCTTACCAAACTGAAAAGGAAAATGAATGAATTGAGACAATGCATTAATTCAGCTAACAACATCTACAACTATTGTCTTCGGTGGCCTCATGTTGTTGGGAGGTATAAGGAAAAGCTGGAGTAGATTGAAGCTAAGTTGGTCAAAATTGGTCAGGATTACAACACGTCTCAAGATAGGGATGGTGTAGTAAAGAAAAGAATTCAAGAATTGTAGTCTGAGCATGAAAAAATCCACTTCACCAGGAACAACCTTGTGGACACATTTTGGAAAGTCGAGGATCTGATTGAACACAGGTTGGAGTAGCTGATTGAGGTCTTGAAGAAAGGAGAGAAGCTAGAAGAAGCAATTACAATCCCAGAATCCCTCATTCAAATTATTAACAAGACATTTGAGAATAATAGCATGATCTTAATCATTGGCATTTCTATAGAAGCATGGAAGAAATTTCTTTCAGGTATGAAAGATAAGTACAAGTTAATTTTGTGACTTAAGTAGCAGGCGTACTTCAAATTTTGAATTTTTGAAAGGGCGAGAGAGCTTAGTGAAGAATATATATGTCATTGATGTCAAAAGGGGAGGAGAGCAGTGAAAAATGCTTTATCATTCCAAGGGGGAGTTTGGAGTTTGAGTTTTGAAATTTTGAATTCTGACACTTAGTCATTTTTCACTAAGTGTTGCCATCAATGCCAAAGGGGGAGATTGTTGGCATATGGCTTGGGGGAGATTGTTGGCATGTGGCTTCTAGTGTTGTCATTAATGGCAACCTAAGTCATCCTTCCGGTCCGCAGACCAAGATTTATCCATACTGGCAAGATAAGTAAAGATTAGAGTTTTATCGACAGAAAGTATGAAGAACAGGGTATCTAGTTAGCATATCGATCTATATGCCTCACCAGATCATCATTTTGAGTTGTGGATCTCTGAGAGATTTTGTTAAGCATCTATACTATCTTGTTGTTAAGTTTTGTGATGTTGCATTGATTAGTGTATGAGTTAGGAGATCCGGTTGATGGTTTGGTCAGATGTTTTTCTGTTTATCTACTCATTATGGCCGACTTAGTGAATGTCGCATGTCACAGATGTATAAGGAGTAATTGATTAATTATAACTTGTGTTGGTTATTTTGGTTTGGATCCTAGCTATGTCTTAGCCGACTTTTATGGGTGCACATTAAATTTAATTTGTGATTTGAGCTGACCATTGAAGGACATTTCATGTTTTGTTAAAAGCCGACTTGAAGTGATGAAATCTTTGTTAGCGGATATATATGAGATTGGTAATTCATTTTGTAAGGGTAAGCAAGTGGGTAAGTGTGCGAATGTGTGTGAAGATCATAGTAGATGTATGTGTGAATATCAGAAGGGTGATTGAGCGATCTATGCACAATTTCAAAAGGGAAAAAAAATAGAGAAGAGCAGAGCAGAGCAAAAATATAGAATCAGTCAAAAGGACTGAAGATCATCTACTGAGGTTCATTGGAACTGACTCCATGCATTTGAAGATGTTATCCTCTTAGTTCAACTTTTTGTTGTAATCACAAACATTTTATAAGGCAGTGAGCCTTCCTTATTTTGAGCAATGAGCTCTAGGCAATGTGCCTGAATGCATGTGTATTCCCTTTTATTCATACTTTTAACAAAGTATAAATTGTGGATTAATCTCCACCGTGGTTTTTCCCATAACAGGGTTTCCACGTAAAAATATTGGTGTTATGTTATTTTGATTATCTTGTTCATGTGCTTGCATCTTTATTTTTGTTTATGTGTTGTGGATGGTTTAATATCTGGATTTAAAGTTTAAATTTGTTGAACATTGATTCACCCCCCCTCTCACTGTTCCCTGAGTCCAACAATTGATGCCTTATTTAAAGCTAAGATATTTTAGTTTGTTCAAGAAAAAGATGGGTTGAAGAAAATTGCTGACTTATGGTTGGAGAGACCCTCATATGAGCAAGACCCAATTGAGAACACATTGAGTTCTTACTTTGTGCATGAAAACATTGGTTTGGAGAGTTTGCAGAATGTTTTTCTAGAAGAATTGATTGTATGTATCAAGGAAGCTATGGTATCTGAGTCCCTGGACAAGAAAGAGGAAGAAGTAATTCTACATTTGAAGGAGCAGTTTAGGTTGTCCCTTACCAAACTGAAAAGGAAAATGAATGAGTTGAGATAATGCATTAATTTAGCTAACAACATCTACAACTATTATCTTCGGTGGCCTCATGTTGTTGGGAGGTATAAGGAAAAGCTGGAGCAGATTGAAGCTGAGTTGGTCAAAATTGGTTAGGATTACAACATGTCTCAGGACAGGGATGGTGCAGTAAAGAAAATAATTCAAGAATTGCAGTATGAGCATGCAAAACTCCACTTCACCAGGAACAACCTTGTGGACACATTTTGGAAAGTCAAGGATTTGATTGAATGCAGGTTGGAGAAGCTAATTGAGGTCTTGAAGAAAGGAGAGAAGCTAGAAGAATCAATTACAATCCCAGAATCCCTCATTCAAATTATTAACAAGACATCTAAGAATAATAACATGATCTTAATCATTGGGATTCCTATAGAAGCATGGAAGAAATTTCTTTCGGGTATGAAAGATAAGTACAAGTTAATTTTATGACTTAAGTAGCAGGCGTACTTCAAATTTTGAATTTTTGAAAGGGAAAGAGAGATTATTGAAGAATATATTTTTCATTGATGTCAAAGGGGGAGCAGAGCAGTGAAAAATGCTTTATCATTCCAAGGGGGAGTTTGGAGTTTGAGTTTTGAAATTTTGAATTCTAACACTTAGTCATTTTTCACTAAGTGTTGTCATCAATGCCAAAGGGGGAGATTGTTGGCATGTGGATTCCAATGTTGTCATTGATGACAACCTAAGTCATCCTTCTGATCCACAGACCAAGATTTATCCATACCGGCAAGATAAGTAAAGATTAGAGTTTTACCGTTAGAAAGTATGAAGAACAGGGTATCCGGTTAGCATATCGATCTGTACGCCTCACCAAATCATAATTTTTAGTTTTGAATCTTCGAGAGAGTTTGTTAAGCATCTATACTATCTTTTTGTTAAGTTTTGTGATGTTGCATTGATCAGTGTATGAGTTAGGAGATTCGGTTGATGCTTTGGTTGAATGTTTTTCTGTTTATCTGCTCATTGTTGTCGACTTAGTGAATGTCGCATGTTGCAGATGTATAAGGAGTAATTGATTAATTGTTTCTTGTGTTGGTTATTTTGGTTTGGGTCCTAGCTATGTCTTAGCCAATTTTTATGGGTGTGCATTAAATTTAATTTGTGATTTGAGCTGACCATTGAAGGGCATTTCATGTTTTGTTAAAAGCCAACTTGAAGCGATGAAATCTTTGTTAGAGGATATATATATGAGATCAGTAATTCATTTTGTAAGGGTGAAGCAAGTGTGTAAGTGTGTGAATGTGTGTGAAGAGCAGAGCAGATGTATGTGTGTGAGCGATCTATGCACAATTTCAGAAGGGCAGAAAAATAGAGAAGAGCAGAGTAGAAATACAGAATCAGTTAGAAGGATTGAATATCGTCTATTGAGCTTCATTGAAACTAAATCCAAGAATTTGGAGATGCTATCCTCTCAGTTCAAACTTTTGTTGTAATCACAAACATTTCGTAAGGCAGTGAGCCTTCCTTATTTTGAGCAGGGAGCTCTAAGCAGTGTGCCTGAATCCATGTGCATTCACTTTTATTCATACTTTTAACAAAGTATAAATTGTGGATTAATCTCCACCATGGTTTTTTGCCTCACAGGGTTTCCACGTAAAAATATTAGTGTTATGTTGTTTTGATTATCTTGTTCATGTGCTTGCATCTTTATTTTTTATTTATTTTTAGGCAAATTGCTATCAGAGAGGATAGCACTCTTTATATTTCTTTGAAAACAAGATTACATATTCTTGGATAAAATACTTAAATATTTGTCCCAGATTTTGCTGACATTAAAGTCATTGAATGTTTAGTCCTTGAGGGAGAAGATTTATTTCTTTTTACTTCCGTCCATTCTTGCTCTAGATTGTTGGAGATATTTTGTTCGAAGAATTTTCCCTGCTTGATTGCTTCTTCAAATATTGAATTTGTTGAGATCACCGAAGACTCAGAAGTCTACAAATCAGATTGACCTTGTGTGGATGACTTGCCAGGGGTTGAAGAAGCACCAATTACCTCATGAACATTGTTTTGTGGAGCCATTGAGGGAGGGGACACTTCCTGTAAATATTTTGGAGAAGACAAGTTCAAATTATCCTTTGCAATTACATAGTGGCTTGATTCAGCCCCATCCCACCAAGAAGGTTGATAAGAGACTTCCCCTTGTGCCTTAGCTTGCTGCTTATTACATTATGAAGTACCATGGGTTGTTGAGAAGCATTTTCTACATCTAAAAGCAATTTTTTCGTAATCTACTGGTTGTTGCTAGCGTCTTTTACTAACATTCAATGAGATTTCAGCCTGTAGGCCTTTTGATAAATCAAATTCAACACATAAACGGGCACATGTAGAGTTTTCATAATTGATAGTTTCTTTCGAAATGCTATGATACTTGCCTAGACCATTGGCAATTGCAATCAAGCATTCAATTTCCCAAAATTGCAAAGGAAGGTAAGGCAATCTTACCCAAAGAAATTCCAAAGAAAACGTCTCAATTTGAGGATCAAAAGAGGGGAATCAAGGCTTCATGCATAGAAATACACTGTGGTAAAACCACAGACCTGTGTTGAGGATCAATTCCTTATCTTCCAGAGATTCAAATTCCAAAATAAAAAAACCCTTTGCACATGGATAAATGTTGATTTCATCCTCCATGTATTCTTTCCAGTTTTCTCTTATCTAGGCATGGAGGTCGCACAATTTCAGCCAAACTCGCATGAATCTACATATTAGGGCATGACTTTTCAAAAACTCCTCCCTGTCATAAGTGATGTTGTCCAAACATATTTCCAGGGCCGATTCAGAATTGCAGATGAAAAATGGGGGTTTCAAAGCACATGGGCGGGAAGAAAAAGGATCTTGGGAAGAGGTCTTCGACAACTACTTCCTTCCTTGCAGTGTGTCTGATGCATCCAGACTCAGATCAACTTTGTATGACTCTGATTTGCAAGGAGAACCAGCCTCCCCACCCCTCCCTGAACCCTGCGAAATTTGAGAAGCTCTAACTCCATTCTCGGTAGGGCATGAGAAAATGTTTGTCATTGTTGCGCTAGCATGGGAGCTCCCACCATAGTTGGTCCCTAGGCAAGCCGCAGGAGAAGTTGGGACAAAAGGCTCGAAGAAAATCTTAGCAGAAGGAGCCACGAAGTTAGTTGCAGCAGGAGCCATCGCGTCTCCTATCCATAGATTCTAAGACAATCATGCTTGCATCTTTATTTATGTTTATGTGTTGTGGATGGTTTAATATATAGATTTAAAGTTTAAATTTTTTGAACATTGATTCACCCCCCTCTCAGTGTTCCTTGAGTCCAACAGAAGCTTCTTTCCCCCACTCCCAATATTGTCCAGGAGTAGAAGTGGGGGCACCTCAGGCATCATCTTCCAATCCATCCTCCAAATCATCATCCAACATACCATCCACTCCATCCACTGCGTCCAAATCCACCATTACCAAGGTCCAAATCATTGATAAAGGCTGTGGAGAATATGAGATGTGTACGGCTCTTAATGTGGCAACCATGCCTCCATCTCCTCGCACCTACGATCAACCTTCCTGTTCTGCACCGAAGAACAAAGTGAAGACAAAAACTATCAGCTCTAAGAACATGGGTTCTACCACTTTCCAGACCCTAGAAACACTACAAGATTGGGCAGATGAGGACATCGGTCGATGGGTCTACAGAGAAGAACCTGAGCCATCACCTCCTCTCATTGAATACTTCCAAGAGGTTTATTCCCATGCATCAAAGCTAACAAAAAAATATAATTATCAAGGCAGAGGACTTGGTTTAGAGGAACATGGAAGATTGCATCCCATTGAGACATTTATGTGACCTAAAAATGTGGGCTTAGGCTATGAAAAAAAGCAAAAGGGTCCTACACCATCCACTAGCACCTCGAATAATGTCAATTTGGATAATGGTTTCCTCAAAGACATACCTGAAGAAGAATCCATCATACTCTCATACGATGAGGTTGACCTCCCTTCCTTCTTTGATTCCACATCTGTCTTTTCCATCAACCTTTCCCTCTACCATCCTGACCTTATTGATTGGGACCTACAAGGGAGCACACCTATAGACATCTTTCCTTTAGAGGACGCTTATGTACATCTGATGGGATTGGGGGAAGATGAACACTCTAACTACAAAATTAAAAAGAAACAAAACAAAAAATAGTCACCTAATGAAAACCTCCCCGAGGCACTTCTTGACTCGTCAAAAGTAAAAATAAAGGATGTATCTTCTAGTGAAAACCTCAATGAGGTGTTGGAGGATGGGGATGTTCATCTTCCCCTTATGTGAGCTCATTTATCTAAATGGTCTTCAATTCTGATTGAAGAGACACAAGAAGTTAATCTGGGAACAAAAGAAGAGCCCAAAATCACCTATGTGGCCAAGTCATTGTCAAAGGAAGAGTACCCCATCATTGTCAACATGCTAAAGGAAGGGATCATTAACTACACATGGTCCTATTTAGATATGCCAGGATTGGATCTCGCATTTGTTGTACACCATGTAGACATTCATCCAGATGCAAAACTAGTTAAGAAGAAGCTCAGAAAAATGCATCCCCGAGTGGCCCTACTTGTTAAGAAAGAACTGGAAAAATTGTTAGAGGTTGGATTCATTAGACCTATTGACTACTCCAATTGGATATCCAACATAGTACCTGTGGCTAAGCCTAATGGGAACATCATAATATATATAGACTTTTAGGATCTTAATAAAGCTTGCCCAAAAGATGATTTCCCGCTCCCTAACATTGACATGTTGGTAGTGTTGGCAAGATACACTACAAAAGTCATCTGGTGTTGTCATTGATGGAAACCCTAGTCAGTTATTTGATCCACATGTTAGAATTTGATCATACCGGAAGTCAAATAGAAGTTTTGTAATCTTCTATCAAGCAAGAACAGAGCATCTGATAGAATTGTGTTCATTGATTCATATGCAATTTTCTGTGATCTTTTTGAGTTGTGGATCTTAAGGAAGGTAGTTTGGTGTATAATTTGTGTTATCCTTAAATCTTAGAGCCTCGTATCAATCCATGTGTAAGTTAGAAGATCTAGTTGATTAATTTTTTGTTTATCAGTGCAAGAAGGCCGACTAAGTGAATATAGCATGTTGTGGATATTGGAGGAGTAATTGTTTAAGTGTTTTTGTGTTTGAGCATATTGATTTGGGTCCTCACTATGTTGTGTCCAACTTTGGTTGGTATGCATTAAAAATTAATTGTAGATTGAGCCAACAGTTTGTAAATATTTTCTATTTTGTTGAAGCTGACATGTAGCGATTAAATCCCTAGTAGCAGATATATATAAGTGATTGTTTATATCATTTTGATGTATGTACGAAGTGTGTTGATGTGTGTTGTGAAATTTAGAAGGATTGTAGAGCGATTATGCACATTTTCACTTGTGCATAAAAGGATTTGTGATGCGAGCTAAAGTAGACAAAGCAGAAGAGCAGAATCAGATAGAAGGTCAAGAAATCGATTAATGTGCTTATTCGGAACTATTCTCAGGCATTTGTAAATGATATTTCATAGTTCACCACTCTAGTTGTCTTTTGACATTGATTGTAAGGCAACAAGCCTTTCTATTTTTGAGTAGTGAGCTCTAAGCAGTGTGTCTAAATGCAAGTGCATTCCCATTTTGTAAACATCTTTTTGAGTATACTCAGATCATATTGTGGATGGACCTCCACCGTGGTTTTTCCTCTAACAGGGTTTCCATGTAAAAAATCCTCGTGTTATGGTGTTGTGGTTGTTTGTTTTATGTTCATGCATACTTCTTTTGGTTGAATGTTAGAAGTGCTTTAAAGATTAGATTAATAAGGTTAAAAATTGCAGAACATTGATTCACCCCCCTCTCAGTGTTCCTTGATTTCAACAATTGGTATCAGATCCTAGTTCCTCGGAAGAAGTTTAATAGCTTGGGGAAGATCTTGGAAAGTGTTTCAATGGATTCAAATAGTCTTCAACAACAAATTTTGGTGGCCCTAGATGATCTTGATTAATCCAAATCTGAAGTCCAGGAATTGCAAGCAAATCTCATGAATGTTGAGAAATTCATTGAGTCTTGAAAGATAAAATCAATAAGTCTAGGGAGAAGAGAAGGGAACTTTGTGATTAGGCCAAGTAGGAAGAGAGTAAAAGCATTGAAGATGAACAACTGAGTCAAGCCCTGAAGGAAAAGACTGAGGAATGTGAAAAGTTTTCCAAAGATAATGTAGTCCTAAAGCATGAGATGGAATCTATTATGGTGAGATGACAAAGGAGATTGAAGACAAAAAGAAGAATGACGAGAAGCTTGCTCAGTCCTTGAAGGAAAAATTTGAAGAATGCAGCTGAATTACTGATGGATTCAATTAGTTGGAGCTTGAATTGGAACAATCCAGAAATAATGAAGAAGAGCTTGAGAAGCAGATTGTTGATCTCAAAGATGAACTTGCTAATGCAAATGAATTCAAGGAGAAGTTCAAGATTAGCTCTGCCAAGCTTAATGAACTGATTAAAAGTTAGAGGATTGAAGGTGACAAACGAGGTCTTGGATATGAGCAAGGAGAAAGTTCTAGATCTGGACAAAGGAGATTTAGGTGAGGAAATCAGATGAATAAAGTTGGAAGGTATCCAGTAAGACAACCTAATGCTCAAAGGTTCAATGGTTATTGTTTTGTTTGCAATAAATTTGGTCATATGGCTACTCAATGTAGAAGTAAAATGAATCCAAGTGGTCCATCATTCTCAGGTCAGTGCTTTAATTGTAATAAGTATGGTCATAAGTCAAATGAATACAGAAATATGATGAACAAATTTTATAGAGATGTCAGATGTTATACATGCAATAGATTTGGCCATATTGCTAACCAGTGTAGATCAAGAGAAAATCAATGGAACAACTGGTCTGGACAAAGAAATGTGGTGTGCTACAATTGCAACAAATCCAGTCACATTGCTAGATTTTGTAGAAGCAGGAAGGGTCCAATAAATCAAGGGAAAAACATGCAGAAGGATGAAAAGGGGAAAGGAAAAGTTACAACAAATGAGATCAAGAAGAAAATGAAGAAGATATGGGTGAAGAAGAGTCATTATGATGTAGGAAATGATTCCACACCAGATCCTGGATCTGGTAATTCCTCCAGGAATTAGTTTTAGGCGTCTAGCCTAGGGGGAGTTCTCAAGAAAATTCTTTAAACCCCCTGCTGGTGGTTGGTACCGGGATATGAATGAGTGCAATGAATGCATTGATGAACTATAGATGCTATTGAAATAGTTGGAGAGAGTATTTATGCATATTTGAAGGTCTGCAGAAGAGTTATCTTTCACAAAGTATGGAAATAGGGTATCTGGATGAGTTAGGGAAAAAGCATTTATTGCGACAAAAAGTTAGGTGTGCGAATGATAAAAGGTCATTTGTATCCCTCATTTGTCACTTTGCACTTTGAGAAGAAGAATTTTGGAGAGCTCTGAAGCGAACTTTGGTGAAGATTCAAGTGTGAATGCGATTCAGCGATCAAACCCTAATCCGGCGAAAAGGTATTTATCCGAAAAACTTGTGAATTTGTGAAAATCGCTGCTCTGTTGGTAGTTGATATCAAGGATAGACCCCGTTTGAAATTCAAGTGGAATCCTTTAAAATCTATTGAGATAGAGCCCTTAGGTGCATTTTCGTATGTTTCGTACGACGTCTTGCATATTGAAGACATTAGGGCATACATTCATGCAAATATTGAGGAGTTAGGGAGGAGTTAGGGAGCTCGCAGTTGTTGGATTTATATACAAATCATATAGTTGGAGAATATTTCAAGGTAAAGCTCGAGTTCAAAACCTTAGAGGAGAAGAAATTCATGCAGATTGTAAAATTTCCTATGTTTGAAGAAAATGAGTGGGTCTAGTATATATTTTGATTTGAGTTCATGCTGAATTTATGCGGTTGAGTCAACCTTTTAAGATTCCAAAAGAAGCCATAAGCAATGTTATTGGTTTAAATTCCTCCGGTGGGTTGTCGATCTTGAAGTCTGTGAAGAATCAAACAGTTATTGATGCAATTGGTTCAATGTTTGATAAAAGAGCCATGACAATTGATGATATTATTGAAGTGGATGTTAGATTTGCTTCTATGGTCATTGGTTACAAGATCTATCATTCCAGCCAAGATAATTTTGTATCCGATATAACTATTTATGTAGCATATCAGATGGTGAAGGAGAATGCATAGGATGATCTATGTGAGTTACTCTGAAGCCAGTTAATGGAGAATCTTGGTAAGATCAAGAAAGATAAGAAGAATTCCTTTAAGTATGGTAATCTGTTGTTGTGTGTGTTCTTCTACTTTATGAATGAAGTTCTGAGTTCTGGAAAAGTACAATGACAAGCTGATAAATTGGTAGCTCTTCAAATTAGAGATATCTTGCACAAAGTTGGTGATAGTAAGACAAGGGAAACTGTTGTCTGGGGATATTTCAAGAGTTTTCAAAGTGAGATGCAAGCAAGAGACAAAATTCCTAAGTCTATTCTGGAGAAGTACAAGGACACTATTTGTTTTATGGTTGACATTGATTAATGCTTGATGGAAGCTGTAGATCCCATAACAGTCTGGATTATGCCAATGGGCTATGAAGTTGAGGAGAACATCTTGGAACTATATGCAAAACATTTGTTGAATAAACCTCGAGATCCAATAGAAGAGAGGTTTGGAACCTATGAAGAAAAATATATGCAAGTACATGAGTAGTTGAAGAAACCTATGATAGTACAAAGAGTAAGAAAGGAAGTTGAAGCTTTTGTAGAGAGCATGGGTATATCTGCAGAAGCTGTGAGAGAAGCTAGAAGAAAGAGAGAGCAAGCTAAACAAGAGCCTGCTAAAACTGAATCTGCTAGTCTGGCAACATCCTTTGCCTGATCTAGATCAACAAGGAGCTTTGCACTCTTATCCGATTCTATAGTGAAATCAAGCCCTGTGAAAGCTCAAGTGAAGACATCCAGTAGAGAAGGAAAGAGGAAGAAGGTTAAAAGCAAAAGAGTTTAATATGTTGCAGTTGAGGGAGATGAGGAAATAAAATCTGATGAAGAAGTGAAAGAAGTTAAGCATCAAGGTACAAAGGAAACAACAGTCTCTAAGGACAAGCCCTCTGGTGAAGAAAAGAAAGCAAAGAAGAAGATGAAAACTATCAAACCAGGTATGTCTGTAAAGGAAGTTGAGAGAGGCATCGTCAAGGATGGTAATCTTAAGCCACTATGTGAATGGTATGATGCCTTCAATGATGTTGGTCAAAGAATTCTTGAAGAAGCAACAATAAAGTATTTGAATAATTTCAATTTGGCTCTCATTGAGATCATGTCCCAGTTGCCTAAAGGTTTGTATGAAGTTTTGGAAATGAGGAGAGTGAATGCAGGAACTAAAGATGAGCAGTTGAGAGAGCGTATTCTTGCAGATTTATGTCCGTTGATGTCTATTGAGGAAATGAAGACAATTCTGAATGGTGCTAAGAAGGATTTCAAGAGAAAAATAAGAGTAAACAAGCTTATGATTGGTTGGACTGAAGAGGTAGCAAAAGAAACTGAAAGAATTCTAAAGGAAGTTTTGTTAAAGAACATAATCAATGTTGTTTCTAAAGAAAGTCATGATGAAGATATTGCATCTGGTCTGGTAACAAAAGAAGGAAAATAAGATACAGTTGAGGACAATCAGATTCCTCTTAATGTGCATGATACAAAAGTTCCTATGGAGACTGAAGCTATTGAAGATGTGACAACTGAAGAAGTTGAGATTCCTAAAGACAAGCAAGAATCTGTAGTTGAGGAAATAGTGTTTGTAGAAAAGAAGGTTGAAGTAAAGGAAGTTCCTCTAGAAGAAAGAGACACTATAGAGGAAGTGAATACATTTTTGGAAGTGCAACAGGAAGAGTTTGACCTTGAATTGGGTGAAGGTCCTATTAATTTGGCTACTTTGTCTCCGATGCAAAAATTGAAAGTTGTGTCATTTGCTCAAGCGAAGGCTAGGGAAGAATTGTTGAAGTCTCACATTGAGGATAGTGAGCTATTGAGTCTTGCATCTGACATCTTGGAGAGAATCATGCCTTCTCATGTTAAGGATCCATCCAGTTCTCCCTCCGGTGAGCTGAAGAAGCTTATTAATTTTGTAAGCACTCATTTTGAGTCCCTTGAGAAGTCAGCTGAGGACAAGGTACATAAGGAGTTTGATGATAAAAGGTTCAATAGGGTAAAGTGCATGATTGCTAATGACAAATCATTATTATCTACCTATGTGAAGAATATTCAAAGTGCATTATCTAAAGGAGGAAAGATCTATAAGTCATGTTTATCTTTGTCTAAATTTACTAAGGACAATGAGAAGAAGATTAAGGATCATGAGAAATAGTTAGCTGATATTTCTGAAGCCTTTGATTCTTTAACTGTTTCTGTTGGAAAGCAAGAAGGTCAGGTTATATCCCTACTTGAAAAGATAAAGAAATTGAAGCATGATAATGATAGAATTGTGGAAAGAGCATGTGAGCTTAGAGGCCTAATTGGTTCGAAGATGGAAACAATGTTGAGTGCATTGAAAGAAACACAAGATGTTATGGCGATCAGTGATCCAACGAACCTTGAATCAATAGAGATGCAATCTTATCTATTCTGTGATCACATGACTATCTTGGAGAGTCTCAAGAAGAGTTGGGACACTAGTTTGAGCCTATTGAAGACCAATTTTGCAGATATATTCAAGTTTTTGTAAGTTGTAGAAACAAGTTTGTACATATGTAGTTTGAAGTTTTTGTTTGATTTTTGGTATGCAGATTCCCCATCTTTGCCATTGATTTCAAAGGGGGAGAGTGGGACAGTGAAAAAATGGCTTAATCATCTTAGGTGGAGTTGTGTTTTTGGAGTTTTGAAGGTTGGTAGTGTAATTCATGTTGGTACTGATCCGACACTTAATCATTTTTCACTAAGTGTTGCCATCAATGCCAAAGGGGGAGATTGTTGGCAAGAGACACTGCACAACTCATCTAGTTTTGTTATTGATGGAAACCCTAGCCAGTTATTTGATCCACACATTAGCATTTGATCATACTGGAAGTCAAATTGAAGTTTTGTAATCTTCTATCAAGCAAGAACAAAGCATCCGACATAATTGTGTTCATCAATTCATATGAAATTTTTTGTTATCTTTTTGAGTTGTGGATCTCAGGGAAGGTATTTGGTGTATAATCTGTGTTATCCTTGAATCTTAGAGCCTCGTATCGATCTGTGTGCAAGTTAGAAGATCTGGTTGATTAATTTTTTGTTTATCAGTGCAAGAAGGCCGACTAAGTGAATATAGCATGTTGTGGATATTCGAGGAGTAATTGTTTAAGTGTTTTTATGTTTAAGCATGTTTATTTGGGTCCTCACTATGTTGTGGTTGACTTTTCTTGGTACGCATTAAAAATTAATTATGAATTGAGCCAACAGTTTGTAAATATTTTCTATTTTGTTGAAGCCAACATGTAGCTATTAAATCCCTAGTAGCGGATATATATAAGTGATTGTTTATATCATTTTGATGTATGTACGAAGTGTGTTGATGTGTGTTGTGAAAGCCAGAAGGATTGTAAAGCGATTATGCACAATTTCACTTGTGAATAAAAGGATTTGTGATGTGAGCTAAAGCAGATAGAGCAGAAGAGCAGAATTAGACAAAAGGTTGAGAAATCGATTAATGTGCTTAACTGGAACTATTATCAAGCATTTGTAGATGCTATTTCATAGTTCACCACTCTAGTTGTCTTTTGACATTGATTGTAAGGCAGTAAGCCTTTCTGTTTTTGAGCAGTGAGCTCTAGGTAGTGTGTCTGAATGCAAGTGCATTCCCATTTTGTAAACATCTTTTTGAGTATACTCAGATCATATTATGGATTGACCTCCACTGTGGTTTTTCCCCTAACAGGGTTTCCACATAAAAAATCCTTGTGTTATGGTGTTGTGGTTGTTTGTTTTATGTTCATGCATCCTTCTTTTGGCTGAATCTTATAAGTGCTTTAAAGATCAGATTAATAAGGTTAAAAATTGCAGAACACTGATTCACTCCCCCTCTCAGTGTTCCTTTATTCCAACAGGTAGATCTCACAATAGGACATGCTATGCTATCCCTCATGGATGGATTTTCTGGCTATAATCATATTAGAATTGCACCAGAAGATCAACACAAGACTACTTTCACCACCTCCTGGGGCACTTTCTACTACAATGTCATGCCCTTTGGCCTCAAGAACATGGGGGAAACTTACCAACGTGCAATGACCGTCAGCTTCCATGATCTCATCCATATCATAATGGAAGATTATGTTGATGATCTACTAGGGAAATCCAAGACAAGAGAAGATCATCCCAAGATCCTCAGGAAAATATTTGAGCAGTTAGAATAGTACAAGTTGCGCTTGAATCCAAAAAAGTGTGTGTTTGGTGTCACATCTGGTAAATTGTTAGGCTTCATAGTATCTAGAAGGGGCATTGAAGTGGATCCAGTGAAATTCGAGGCAATAATGGAAATGCCCTCGCCACACAATTTGAAATAGTTAAGAAGTTTGCAAGGAAAATTATAGTCTATTAGGTGCTTCATCACCCAACTTGCTGATAAATTCCAGTAATTTACACACCTCTTGTGTAAAGACATAACCTTCAAGTGGGATCCAAAGTGTTAGTGAGGTTTCGACAAGATCAAGGAGTACCTAGCTAATCCGCCCATTTTAATGCCTCCAATGTCAGGTAAACCACTACTATTATATATCTCAGCCACATCAATTGCACTAGGGGTATTGCTGGCATAACATGATGAATTATCTAAAGAACATGCCATCTACTATATAATTCGTACACTTGTGGGCTATGAGCTTAACTTTTGAACCCCATGGAAAAAATCTTGTTTGGCAGTTGTTTTTAGTTCACAAAAGTTGCGTCACTATATGCTCAGTCATCCTATCAAGCTAATATCAAAAGTCAACCCACTCAAATATCTGTTATCAAGAATGTCATTAAATGGTCGCATAGCCAAGTGGGTTATGTTACTGGGTGAGTTTGACATAGAATATGTGGATCATAAAGCAATCAAGGGACAAGTGATAGCAGATCAATTGGTTGATGCTCCTTTGGTGGACACATATCCATTAGTAGCTGGGTATCCTGATGAAGGGGTCCTTAAGGTTTCATAAGAAAATACATGGATGCTAAATGTTGATGGGTTGTATACTCATAATGGAGCTGGTGCAGGTGTCCTCTTTGTCACCCCTCAAGGTGATTACATTCCAAATTCATTCAGGCTAGCATTCCCATGCATGACAAACATCACTGAATATGAAGCTCTAATCACTAGTCTAAGAATCACAATCTAATGGAATATCACTCGTCTTTGCGTCTTTGGCGATTCTCAACTCATAATCAAACAGGTCAATGATGAGTTTCAAACAAAGGATGATAAGCTTTTACCTTACAAACTCATGGTGGATGACTTCAAGAAATATTTCACCTACATCCAGTTTGAGCATATTCCTAGAGTGCAGAACAAGGCAACAAATGCTATGGCTATAATTGGTTACCTCATTGACATGCCTAAAGATCGAACGAATTGTGAGTTCCTCGTTGAGCAACTATTAATCCCAGCATATGATGTTCTTGACAATGAAATGGTGTGCGATATCGTAGGTCCTGAATCACCTTGGTATCATGATATTTATGTCTACCTCCACGACAACATCCTACCACCCAACCTTACCCGTAATCAACACAAATCATTCATCCAACACACTTCCTGATACACAATCATGGGAGATACACTTTATCATAGAGGGTATGATGGCATTCTTCTTCAGTGTCTAAGTGAATCAGAATCTCATGTTGCATTATACAGAGTGCATAGTGGTGTTTATGGGTCTCATTCTAATGGAATGGCCTAGGCCAAGAAAAATCTCAGAGCAGGATATTATTGGACCACTATGGAGCATGACACTTGTGAGTTTGTGAAGAAATGTGTGCCATGTCAACAACATGCAAATCTAATCCATGCTCCTGCATAGGATTTGCAACATATCATTGCACTGTGGCCCTTTTCACAATGGGGTTTTGACTTAATCGACAAGATTTACCCTCCATCATCTAACGGTCGTACCTTCATCATCACTTCCACTAAATACTTCACTAAGTGGATGGAAGCAATTCCACTCTCCCAAATCATGGGTATTCAGATTTCCAAATTCATCCTTTTCCATATCCTCTGCAGATATGGTATGACCTCCACCATCATCCCCGATAATGGCAAGCCCTTCAAAAACTAGTATATGAAACACCTTTGTGAAACCTATCACATCCAACATCGTTGGTCAACTCCATATTACCCCCAAGGTAATGGCCAAGCTGAAGCTACCAACAAGACCCTTATCAAAATCCTTAAAAGGGTTGTCAATAACACTGGTTGAGATTGGCACCTCCATCTTAATCCCGCCTTTTGGGCATATCGCACATCCATCCGCACCCCTATTGGCGCTACCCCATACTCCCTCATTTATGGCATCGACACTATCTTGCCGATTAAGGTTGAGGTCCCATCACTCCAAATTTCTTTGAAGAATTTAATCAGTGATGAAGATGCTTGAGTCACACGATTAAGTCAACTTGAACTCCTGGATGAAAAATGCATCAAGGCCTATAATCATCTTCAAGTATATCAACATCGTCTTAAGAGAAGTTACAACAAAAAGGTTTGTCCCCGCCAATTCAATGTTGGTGATCTAGTCCTAAAAAAGAATCAACATACCTAGCAAGATCGAGAAAAGAAGGGAAAGTTCGAAGCAAATTGGTTAGGTCCATATATTGTCATTGAAAAATATGGTTTTGGGGCATATCGGCTTGCAACACCTGAGGGGGAACCCTTGGAAGATCCTATCAACATCATGCACTTGAAAAGGTTTTACACCTAGATCAGCTGGGTTATCCTACCTAGAAAAATACCAAAAAAGCAAAAAATCAGCAAAAACCCAAAAAAATCAAAAAGTAAAAAAATCCAAAAAGAAATAGTAAAGAGAAATAATTCGTCCTATGGTGAAAACCACCCTCAGTGGCAGCTTGGATAAGTACATTTTGTGAAAACCTAACAATAGGCACCATTCATAGAGGGCTTAATCATTATCTACCTTGCATCCTCTTTTTCCTTTATCCTTACATCCATCCTATTAGCATATCCTATCCTCGCATCCTATCCTCACATCCTATCATACCTATCCCCCCATCGACATCCCATTATCCGTTGCTTGGCATATTTTGATTGAGCATTTGATGATTCAAATCTACTATCCTAAATCTTGAGCTTTTATCCTAAATTTGAGCTTTGCATCGCCTGTATATTGGTGTCATTTTTTGGTCTTGTGTTCTCATTTGGAGTCTTTCATCATGTCGGTTATCATTAGGTCTCATCTTGTCTTTCATCCATTTTTTTGAACTACGTTGCCTCTGCACTTTCACGTAGGCACTCAGGCTGATCATTTGATCCACCCTTGAGGCATTTGTCCATCTAGTCTTCATCATCCAACGAGGTCTCCATTATCCTCTTTCCGCTTTTATCCATGGTCAGTTGTCAGTATTTTATCGAACTACGAGGGCTTTGCACTTTCACATAGGCCCCCTAGGTCTTTAGGGTGTGTCTTGGTCATGTGTCGTGTTGTCAAGTGTGTCCCTATTTAGCTGGTTCCTAAACAAACAAAATCCATTAGTATCATGAAGTCTAATCAGTTTCCAGTATCTTGAGTCATGTCGATCACCTAATCTATCCTCCATCCTTGTTCTTAACAAGATGTATCCTTAAATTAGACCGTGTCAATCCCATCCACCTACTGATCCTATGGAAAAGGACATTTGAAATTTGTCGTGATCTTTTGATGCTCTTGGCATTTTGTTTATCATTTGAGCTTCCTATTATACTTTGTCAGGGTTGCCACGATCCATCATATCATGGTGCACTTTGACAGGTAAACATAGGGGCACATCTTGATTTTGGTGTGTTTTTTTCTTCTTGGTTGTCTTGCGTAGTACCCACCAAGATCTCTATGGTCTTGAGTTATGCTGATGCATCCTTTGTGCTTGTGTTTATTCCAACATCAGGCCCAACCAAAGCCATTGTGGCTTTGGGGTGTTTGGATAGCCTTCTTGTTTGTTGTGTTTGTTTTATGCATTTGACACTAATCGGCCTTGGTTCTTCATACCCTGGTGTATCGTGTCCTATGCTATAGCAAAAATCAGTGCTCCTAATATGGAAAAATGACATTAGATTTGCATTTCATTTATCCTTCCATTGCATTTTCCTTCATCCCCATCCAATTCTTCCCCTAGCCTATGGTTAGTGATTTTTGGTTGTGCAAATGTTCTTCTCCCACCTATTCTTCTTATCAAGATTCCTATGGTTTTGACAGGTGCACTATCACACCCATCATCATTCATCTCACTACACATGTTCACTATCATCTAGGTTCATTCCATTTCATTATCCATTGCATTATCATCTTCATTATCGTCTTAAGTTGTTTAGATTAATATAGATTGGTTATTCTAAGCATCTTAAGTTCATTCCATTTCATTATCCACTACGTTATCATCTTCATTATCATCTTAAGTTGTTTAGATTAATATATATTTGTTAGTCTAAGCATCTTAAGTTCATTTCATCATTCCATTACATTTTCATTATCATCTTAAGTTTTTTAGATTAATATAGATTGGTTATTCTAAGCATCTTAAGTTCATTTTCATTATCATTTTAAGTTGTTTAGAGTTGTTATTCTAAACATATTAGTTCATTTCACCACATACATTACATTTATCACATCCATCCATAACATGATCACATATGCATATTGCATCCATCACATATTATCATCTCATATCATACATGAATTATTAACCATTATAATACAATCATCTATACATTATTCATCATCCATGCATAATCCATCGCCATTTCATATCTCATACACATACATCACAAATCACAATAAAATCGCCACATGCATCACACACCATTAGTATCATGTCCATAACATACATCAAATCATAAATAATGTCACATCACATCCTAAATCCACAAACGTTAGACATAATGCATATAATTCATATCATCCACATCAACATAAGCATAAACCATAATCATCATTATGCATACATCATAATCCTAACCATACACATGAGCATAATAAACATCTATAACATCATATATGAATCATCCATATCGCATCAATGTCCATCGCATAGCATATATATATATCAAAAAAATATAGTGTCTATCACATGTCCATCATAGTCCATAAAAAAAGATCATCAAACATCCATCCTAGAGTCCATGAAAATCCACCAAATAAGGCTACAAGTGCAGAGCTCTAATCAAATATAGATGACTACATCTAACACAACATGGTGTCCTGAACCAATAAAGAATAAAGAACAAATGATAAATAAATGAATGAATCTTCCCAATCTGTACAAAATAATTTGTAGTCTCTGTTGTGCAACCCATCCACCCTACACCTGTCAAAAACTAGGAATCCTATCTCCACTCCCTCTATCCACTGCTCCTGACATTTGACCTCTGTGGGGAGTCTGGCACTGAACCTCAACCGCGGGGAGGTGTCTCTCGATAATCACTATAACCACGTGTGTGAGTGGCACCTGAATGTGAGGGTGCTAGCAATTACGGAGCTGGACTACCATATGGATGCACCCTTCGTGCTAGATCAGGCACCTCCCTGAAATATGCTCTCATGTAATACCTAGCCTCCATCCTGGCATCAGTCTGTCCTACCGCCTGTGCCCTCACTACATCCCTCTCCATGTGATATTTTTCCCTCTTCCCACCTATCCTTTGCCTCTCCTACTCCCAGGCCTCTTGTGCCAACCTCATCTGATCCACCTGTGCCTCCAGTTGTGATATCCTCTGCATGGCCTCATCTCTCTCACTCTGTAGGGTCTGCACCTGGCCCTCCACTGCCTCAGATCTCTCCAATAAAGCCCCTGCCTCCCCAACTGCTGCCTCTGCACATTGTACTCTCTCCCAAGCCTCATCCCTCTCTCTGTGAACCTCCTCCAGCTATCTTTGTAGGTCATCTCACTCTATCTACACCTCCAACAATCACCTCCCTACTTCGTCTGCTAGCTCTCTGAACACCGTCTTTGCCTCTCTATGCGTCCTACAGCTGTTGCACCTTGGCCTGTAGCCTACCCACCTCTATCTATAGTTTTTCTTTGTCGGCCTCTAACTCTCTCAACCTATGCTTTTCTATCTATAGTCGGGCCAAGGCTCCTATCAATAGTATCATTGGGTCCTCTGTTGGTGGTGGTACAAAGGGCACCAACGACTCCACTAGAATGGTGTCTACGTCCATCGCCTGCTCCTCCCCTCCTCCATCTCCATGTCCCCATCTCTCCTCTACATGCCACCCCTCCTCCTCTATGGTATTGCTAGCTCCTGCTCATCATTTGACCTAAAACCCAAGGCACCTACGATTGGGTGTATAATAGTAATCCTCCCCGACCTGCGCTGAGCCCACCATGCTGAATACCGCACTATTGTGCCTGCATCTGCCTCTCCTCCCCTCCATGGCCATATTATGATCGGGATTGTCTCCCACATCTAGCATGCATACTTGACCGTAATATGCTCTCCCCATATGCCCCTCAACTCCCTATTGACCCGTCTGAACATCTGTGGCCCTGTGGGAATGTCCTATTGCATGCCATACTGATAGGTAACCTTGTCAGGCCTATGTAGCTCTATAATGAAGGGGTCTCAGCCAATCAAATAACATTGTGAGAACAAATACCCCCTCCATCACCTGTCATCATCCCGGCATCCTAGAAATCATTGTCCCATATAGGGTCTCCATGTAATGTCCTCCGCCACCAGTCCATCCAGTCTCTTCCACCACTCCTCCAAGCTCCCTACATCTTGGTAGTGTAATCTCCAACCATACTTCTCCCCCCACCAATATGCCACTAGAAATGTCTTATCTCTGGACCCCATAATTAGAATATCTGGCCCTGCTACCCGAATGTGCTCCCAAGCCCATACCTGAAGCAATGTCACATGTGTAATACTCAGTGCTAGTCTATAACAGACCACATGCATATCATAGTATAAATATGCCAATACACATTCACCCCATGCAAAAAATCCCTCTCGCCTCTCCACAATGTGTCTGACCACCTCAATCATCTTGAGGCTAAAAAAGCATCCACTCTTATTAGGTAGGAGGATCCCACTAATGAGTTCGCAGAGGTATAGAGGTAATGTTTCCATCTCTATCCCAAAACACGTGTCGATATCCAGCTCCTTCCCTCGGATGGGAAGGGCCATAGGTCCAAATACCACTCATACACTCCTATCCACTAACTGTCGGGATGTTGCGTTAATCAAGTGTCCGTGGATTGGCAACCGCAAGATCTACCATATGTCCTCCAAGGTCACCGTCATCTCCTCTGTCGGGAGATGGAATGTGGATGCCTCTAAGCTCCACCGCTCCATCAATGCTATGAGTAGAGGTTTGTGTGCTCTAATATTGGGATATCCCAACATATGAAGTAGTCCAGCCTGGTCCAGTGCTACATGATCCTCTGTGGTCATCACCCTCAGTGTCACCTCTAGCACGACCAAGTGCCTGTCCTGCATCCTTAGAATCTCGAAACTATGCATCCATGCCAACCATCCTATCATATTTTCTAACACTTCACTACTATTTTATTTCTTTTTCATCCCTACCATGGTTTGGCGAATTCACCTCTGTGTAAGGCGGGTTTGCCCATTCCCTTTCCTAGCGCGTTCACCTGTCCAACATACGCATTTGCTTCTATGTTTTCCTTTCACGAGTTTGCCAATTTTTCAAGCACACCCACCTCTTTCTTGTCTGGGCATGGATTCACCCATGTTTTCCTCATAGGTGAACTCACATTCGCTCCTTTTCCCCAATGGGCGAGTGCACACTCACCCCTGTGTTTCTTCTTCCCGAGTGGCGAATTCGCATTCACCTTTTTCCCCAAGGGGCAGATTCACATCCATCTATTCCCTTTTTGGGCAGATTTGCATCCGCCTTTCCCATTTTGGGTGATTTTGCATTCACCTTTTTCCAATATTGGTGATTTCACAATTGCCTATCCCGATTTCCACCCACCCCTATGTTATGCAGGTTCGCCCTTGTCAGAGAGAGGCGATTTCACAATCACCCCTCTCCTGGTGCATCCTCCCCTATGATATGCACGTCTGCCCCTTTCCTCGCCAATTCGCCAGACAAGTGAATGTGCTTGGCCAGAAGGGAGAATCTGCCCTTTTGTGGCGACTGCATTTTCCTAGCTACCCACCCCAAAATTAAAGCATGTGCTAAAATTCAAATCAAATTGCAAAGTCAAGATTCGATGCCTACCTAGTAGGGTATCGTGCGCTAGTAGTAGAAAGCCCGTACCTCCTCTCCCCGATGGATCAACTCATCATCGCCCTCCATGTCACTCATCTTGTCACCAATCCATGTCACTCTCTCTCTCTCTCTTTCGTCTAATCACACGCTGACAAGTGTGCAAATGAGAATTAGGTGAATAGTGAATTTTCAAATTTACTATTTATAATTTTCATTTTCGATCGTATTTAGCCTTTTAATTTTTGGGTAATTTTTACCCTTTAATTAACCCCTTATTAATTCATTTCCCCCTTTTTCTTCTAAGGGCTGCCATTTGCACCTCGTTTGTCCGTTTTCCTCTGTTCAAAAGCCATTCTTCATGGTTTTCCATGTTGTATCGTGTGGTACTCTGTTTCTCCATATTGAGAAGTCTCTTGGGGCCCCTTTTTCTTCCCCATCTACCCTCTCGAGGGGGCATACCCTACCATATTTCTCCATTCTCCCTTCCTATCCATTTTCTTGTGATACCGGGGCATCGTCTAACATTCTCTTCTTCTATCGAGTTGTCTGTGTTTTATTTTACTTCGAAACACTGTTATTATAATAGTATTTTGAAAAGGGGAAAAATGTAGACACTTGAATTTGACTGCCCCCATATGGTCAAATTCACCCTCATATTCCTCTATCCTGCATCCCTAAGCCACATTAATTAAATAATTTATTATTTAATTAATATTTCACCATAGCCTAATGTCTCCTAAGGTATTTGATTAATCAATTAAATACCTTACCCTATTCATCTCTAAATTAAATAAATAGACCAATTTATTTAATTTATTCATTAGCCCAAATGAATTAAATCAATTTTTAATTCACCTTTTTCTCTCTCCTCATGCCAACATCCTCCATAATCCACCTTAATCTAGATTAATTTAATTAATCTGTGATTAGGATGTGCACATCCTTAATCACTATTAGGGTCACATCCTCCATAATCTCCCACTTGCCTCTAATAATTCATTAGCCTACCTAATCCCACATTTGCACAACCTTAATAAAATAATTAAGCTAACCTAATCCTCAGGTCATTTATGGCATATTTCCTTAGTCAACTTTCATTAAATGCTTTCTTCATTTGGAGAAGTCATCTCCACCTTCTAAGGAATTTAAAATTCATTTTATTCCCCCTATGCAATCCTATGTGGAATTTTTAATTCCACTTTATTTCTCCAACACCTTTGGAGGAATAAAGGACTAATTTAAAATTCCTCTTCCAAGGTCAAATCTCCAAAAGCAAGGGAGATTTTAGAAGAATTTAAAATTCTTCTATTGTCACATCATCCCATAATATGGGTAGATGAGACAAGACTTTCCTTTTCCACATCATATCCACCTCATCTCCTCTTGTCCACCTCATCTGACACATGTCAGCATGAGATGGCTTGTGAGTTCTCAACTCGCCCTAGCCCTTGATCTCCTCCACCTTGGATGCATCTCAACCATCCATTAGTTTAGAGGCACTTCCCCTAAAAGTAGTGGAGTGGCCCTCATTTGACCATCACTCAATCACTCAATCTCTCAAGCAAACACTTAGCCATTTTCATACTATCAAGCATCCACCATTGTTGCAACATCTTAGAGCCACCGTATTGCATCAAATCAACTACCCACATCCACCATTACAATCTCCATCATGTTAGCTTCATTTTGAGTACATTTTCATGTCATTTTTTTAACAGAGGAGCACACAATCAAGCATCAAAAGAGGGCCAGCCAACTCATCAATTCAAGCAAGGTAAAAGGTTTCATTTCTTTGTATTTTGTTTGAATTTAACTCAGGCTTATTATTGAGTGTTTGCTAGTGTTTTCCCCTTCGCATTTCATCTTGTTTTTCATTTTTAGAGTAGGAATTTCACTACACACAATACCAAATATTGCAGATCACGATTTTTCTCTTAGGATAAGTAAGGCATAAAGTTGACTAAGTATAGTTATGTGTGCTTCCGATGGAGCTCAATTCCTCGCATGAGCCTGATTGCGACCATTTTTCGTAATTGTGATAATTTGAATTTATCAAGTGGTTTGTGTGATTTCTAATCATTCTCAACCAAGCTAAGTGTGAACCCAATGGGAGTTCCCAAACCACAAGGCTGGATAGAGGATGACCCCCCATAAAATATAGAATCAACAGGCAAATGAATGTCATTTTCTCGCAATTGACTAGAATCGCATGTTTTCAACTCAAAAGTGGCACCTTCAAGGTTGCCCATTCCTTGCAAATTAGAAATCCACAACACAATATCCTTTCATTCCATAAATTCCTAGCTATCCATGTTCCATTAAGAATGTCTCTTCCTTGTCTGCAGATCGGATTGTGTTGCCAGAGGTCTTTCCTCATTGTTTCTCTTCAAGTGATTAGGGAAAGTGTTTGGAATGATCCTTTTTTTTATGCTTTAGTATAAAAGAAAATTTAATATTCTTTGCAAGGGTTCTTCTCCTGATTCTCTAATAGACCTATGTAGATTTTTGCATCTCTATAACTATAAACAAGGTTTCATGCCTCTAGATTAATGAAATTTGTCTATTATTACCTCTCTTTCATTTTATTATTTTATGCATAATACATTACTTTCACGTTAGAATATGTTTTGTTGTTATTGTATGTTTGTATGTTGTGTTGATATTCATTGCAAAGCTAACTATGAATGAGTTCCTTTTCTTTTAGTCCTTGTCAAATCTAACCTTTATACGAGCTTATAGGAACTAGTAGAACATAAGATTGTGCAAATTTCTTTTACATTTCATTACTCCTATGTGTTGTAAAATAAAGAAGAATCACTCTAAACATCTAGTGCTTCATGTCTTTTAGGCTATAGCTTCCAGTTTTATGTTATTTTTCTCCCCTTTTTCCTTGTGAAGAAGTATTGAGATAGATTAGTTTAGGTGAGGCATCAAGGGAACCAACCCTCTATAGAGATTCATCTTTATCTATAGGCAACTCGAAAACCTCAAGATGTTTCCATGCTTGTTGACTAGGGAGAGAATTTGAATATCACTCCCTCTAGGATGCACTCAACATTGACAATAAGCAACAATTTTGTTTCATATGTATACATATTTAGTTAGTATCTTGTTTGATTTTCTTTTCTTTTTTACTTCCATCCACTTATTGTTAATTTTTTGTTAGTTCCCCTTATAGGTACATGGATACAAGAGGAATGCAATGTTGTGGAATTATTCTATCTATATCTACATTACATATATTTATTGTTTTCTTTTCTTTCTGTGTATTTTGGGGATAATGCAAAGTTTCAAGATATTTGAATCTTTTTCATGTTGAGCCAAAAAATATTTTCTTGCTTGATATGTTTCGTTCCTCATTTGTTATTTTAGTTATTAATGGTTGGGGAATGGTGATAATTTAGTATTTATACCCTAATTATCACTTCTATGTACATATACTAACCCTAAGCATGTAGATTCCTTTGGGTGCCTTCATGCAATGTTGCTTGTTTCTATGTGACATTGTTTCTTTTCTTGATATAATTCCACGATCATAATATTTAGGTGTATTATGCTAAGAACATCATATTTTGTGCCTCCTTGGGGGCATTTATTTATCTTTGTTAAATTTAGTATCATATCCATTCATATATGTCTCCTAAAGTTCTTTCATATTTTCCCATTTTTTGGCTAAAAATCAATTGCATGCTCCCAATTTAAGCAATTATTTTAGGGGTGGTGTACTTTTCACTTTCACATATTCATCCACACACATTGTTGGCACACTTCTACAATATTAGTAGCTTTTAGTTTCAAATACAAAGAGTTGCTTGGATTGGTTGCCCTTATCAGGGTTACCTAGCAACTAAGCACACTAGTCCATATAATCCCTAGTATTGTATTTGCATATGATCCATATAATAATTGAGCACGTTGGTACATGCAACTCATATTAGCTACCCTTTATACTCTTTATGTTCAACAAGCTACAAATCATGCTAGTGTCAATTATTCATAAAGGTATTGCATGGTCCCTAGCAATCTAGAGCATGCTAGACCTTGAACCATACCTTGCATTTTTCCTAACAACAAAGAATGTTAGGACTATGCCCTTCTATTTTCTAGCAACAAAGCATACCAAAAAATGCTTGCATACCTTTGCAATGTTCATGTTACTTTTTTTGTTCACTTTAGTGTTTGAAATCCTTATTGTGTTTTTACACTCATTTGGCACATGCCTTAGTCTTTCCCACCTCAATTCAAGTTGTGTCTAATGATTTTGTGTTTCCTCAACTTTTTGTTCAAACTAGTGTCTCTTCCTTTTTTATCTCATGTTTTTTCACATGTCAAACTTTCAAAATCTTGTTGTGTTCAAATGGACATACAACAAATTCGCTGCCAACAATTCACTGACGAAAAATTCACCGCTAGTAATTCACTACAGAGAAAATTAACCGTATTAATATTTTTTTGATATGAATGTTTTTAACATGATAATATATTAAAAATTGATTTATGTAATGTGGTTAATTTTTCACCGCGGTGAATTGTTGGTGATGAATTTTACTTGGCGGTGAATTTTTCATGGCCGTGAATTTTCCCACGGTGAATTGCTGGCGGTGAATTTTCCTAGAGCCATTCAAATGCTAACGTGATGCACAAAAGTTGGTGTGATGCACTAGCATCCACTAATTTTCAATCATACAATCTTCATTTTTTAAGATTTTTTTCTACCTTTCTCTTGATAACCAAGCTTGATAACTAAACTAGATTGAATCTTAAAGGCCAATTTAGGATCCTAGCCTCTTCATCTTCCCTCCTACTTCCATTTTTTATATCTTTATTGATCTCACTCTTAGAGCAATCTATCAATCTCTCTTGTAATTTTTTTACTTTCAAGATCTTATGTGATCTACTACCAATAATATTACCAAAATATAAAAGGTTTTTGAGCACCCTATTGTCCAATATTATTTCCTTAGCATTCTTTGTATATTTGCAAACATATAGCCTATGATTCTTGTAGAATTTGCTTACATTCATTATTTGAGACAATAATGTTCAAAACCTTATTTTTATTTTTTGTTTTAACAATATTTGTGAATACATTGGTGTTTTCTTAGCACTTGTTAGGATTTCCATTCCTACTTAACAATAATACACACTAGATTATTGTTGAAATAATAGACCTAGAAGTAATTTTCATAGAATTTACACTTGTTGTAGTTATAGACACACATAGGCTAGTAGCACACACATATCTTATTTCCTCTTTATCAAGGGTTGCTTGTGGAGCTTAAAAGACCATAATAGGGGCTTGACCATTCTTAGAAAGCTCCTAAGTAGCCCCAACCTTCCTCTTTGTCCAAGATAATAGGTTTTGGAAAATTATGAATCCACGAAGGTTTGGTTTTATTCTTCCATTCTCTTTGTCATTTCATTTTTCTATCTATTTAGATTTATTTTAACGTTTTTATAATATATGGTATATCTTGGAGTTTTCTTGTGTTTTTCCTTTGTCCCCTATGTACATGAAGTCTAGAGATATGTACAATAATTTGTATTTTGAAACAATTTTGGATGATAGAATATAACCTAGACTACAATACGTAAGTTGGATGATAATTCATCACCAGAACATTTGCACATATGGTCACATCCTAATCAAAGAGTTTCAACTTCAAATACCAAGTTCTTTATCTTCTATACTTTATGGTTCTACTTTATATTTCATATTTGAGCAAGTATATTCCATGTAATTTTCAATTTTAACCTAGATCTCTTTCTCTTTCACTTAGCTTAAGTAGGAAATGAGAAAATTTATCTAGATCAGATTTCATGTTATCTTTTTGTTTACAATAGTAGATTTAAATTTCATAAAACTATGTGAGGAAACTAGGGCACAATCTTATCTAGTGTGTGATGTATAAAAGTTAAATATTTAGGTGAAAATAACTAAACCAATTCTACTAGCATACTCTTCATGGATTTTTCCACCTATTTGAAATGTTTTCTCTAGTAGCATTTGGTGCAATGGTGTATGCCTTGTTTCTTTGGTACTACTTAATTCCTTACTATTTTCAAAACATTAGAGGACAAGGATAGTGAAATTTTTTGTTAAGATTGAGCATAGAAAATCCATGTTTGATGTGCATTAAGATTATAAACCCAATGTTTATTGATCAATAAACAACATAAAGGTAGGAAATGCATGGAATCAAATTTGACACAATTACTAAACCTTGTTATATGGCTCCATTGCATAGGGAATCAAGGCAAGAAAAGAGTTGATTAGAAAAAAGGTTTTGCATGTGACAACATATCAAAAAGTTGGTTAAATCTATTCATTACATCCAAATGAAACATAAACTAAATTATTATCAAACAAAATAAAAAAAATACTAGCAAATTAAAGGTCACCCATTAATATAAATGTGAATGATTCTAGAAAATTAAGTTGTCGTATATAAATTCAATAATTTGAAAATTTATAAGAAAATTGAGAGTTATGGACAAGTAATCAAGAGACATAGAATATGCAATCAATTTTGTAACCAAATTAGGTAGTTGAGTGCAGATATTGGAGGTTTGAAAATATAATGTAAAATCTACATGGAAGGGGAATGAGTGAGGACAAAGGAAGAAAGTATCTCAAAGGATAATTGATATCTCAATTTCCACAAGATTCAACAAATTGTAGGTAGATAAGATGGAACAAGGAATAGAATTTCATAGAATGGATGGTGTTACGTGTTAATCTATGCACAACTTTTTTTTTTATGCATAAGAATTTTTTATATTTATAATAATAAAAGCTTCAGAATAACAAGCATCTGCCATGCAGGAAAGAGGGCTAATAGAAAACCCATGTAAACTAGCCCTCAAGAGCCACCACAAAACCGAACCAAGAGTTTATCAAACCACCAAATACTGCTAAAACTGATGACCGCTAACTACTGATAAAATTAACAACCACTAGCCACTTTAATGGCGAAAAGATTCTAGAACCAAATCTAGATCGACCAAAAGGACAACCACTACCCAAAAAGAACAAAACCCCCCAACTTACAAGAATTTATTTAAAACTGCAAATTCTTTGAACTCCTCCTTCCAATCTTCTTTGTCCATCGCCATTAGCCCGAAAACCTTCTTCAGATAGATAATGGCAATTGCCACCATTGCTCTATGCCTCATTAGTCCCAGACCCTACAAATCCAAAAGGAACGGGTAGATTTTCACCGTATCCTCTGAACTAACTCATTCCACATCACAAGGGTGTGGGCATCCTATGCCTTCTAGCATCACTCTGAGCACCTCATCAATGCCTTTGACCAGGTCTTCTTTGAACAACTTCAACAACAATTGCTTAGCCTCTGCCTTCGGCTCCAAATTATCCAACAGAGAAGTAAGGAAACAGGATGAGACATGCAAATTATCTCTCTCGTACTCCTTGGACTCCAAATGTCCAGTACCCAACACCATCTTCACCGCCGCAAGCACCAATGGGTCATACTTCACCAAAATCCATTTCAAACACTGGTCAGTGACTTCCCTGAAAGAAGCCTGTCTATGCAAGGATATTGGCGTATCCGCTTCGAAATGAGCAAGGACTACAACAGAAACCTCCACTATAAATTTCATACTCTTAGCCATCCTCAACCTCCTATCAGAGACACTTGATAGAAGGGAAGGTGAGAAACCACAGACTCCTCACATCAAAAAAATACATAATGCGAAAAAGAGCCAAGTTTACCATAAAGAGACTGCGATACAAAAACGTCGCCACCCCTATTAATCGTACCAACTCCTAGTGTGCGAGATGTCACTCCAAAAAATGCAAGCACGAATATCATTAAAAACCATCATCAAAGAACTTAGCGACCAACTAAAACCCTGACAACCCCCGTACTACCGCCTTAATGTCTACAACATCGTTTGCCACCCTGACTGCCTAATTGCTACCACATACATGAAGACCACCTTTCGATCGCCACCGTGGAATACATGCCACCCCCCTCCACCTACCTAGAGGGGACGCCCACCCAACCACCCACTAATCTATGCACAACTATTAAAATATATGATCACAACCACATTGCTTGAGTCTTGGTTTAATAAGATAGTAGCAATTTAATATTCAATATTTATTTCAAAATGCACCTCTTTTAATTAGTCTATGCTAATGATCATTTAATTGAAAAAAGGTTATTGTAGGAATTATATCTCTACTCATCAACTTGCACTTTAATGTTAGTAAAATCTCTTTTCTTTATCTTTTTCTTCCAACCCTTTCATTTTAACCTTCTATCTCTCTCTTCTAACCCTCCCAAGCTAGACAATAAATGACATGGCCTAATGCACAAGGTTAAATCTGGGATATGAAATTTTTATTATCCCTATATGAGTGGTAGGAAACCCATGCACTATAATTCATTTTAGATATTATAAAGTGGGAGGGTTTTCCTTGAAAAGGTTTTAAACCCTTACCTATTGAAGTGCATAAGAATTACCTTAACACTTACCATATCCAATAAAATTAAAATGGAAAATACAAGAGAAAAAATGAAATATATTCCCACTATCAAAGGTAATATCCAATAACATGTTGGTAAGTTCCCAAAATATCAACAATAGAATAAAATAAAGACTAAAAAAATTAGTTGTCTATGGGGATACTTCCCTTGAATTTGAGGAGCATCTCAAATGTTGTAGGGACTTGGGGACTTAAAGGGGACATGCTCTACTTGTCTCCCCTTTTTAATTTTTTAGGGACAACCCTCCTTTTATAATCTTTTTGGGGGACTTTTTAGATGTCCCCTAGTTGTCCCAATGCCCCTATCCTTCCCCCAAGACTTTAGGGTGTAACCCACACTAAATGTATAAAAAATAATTTAAACATTTTAAAATAATTAAAACCCTAAAAGGTGTGGCTTGCTATTCTTTTTCATTCACTAAAAGAGGATAAAAAGAGGAGGAAGAGGAAAAAAGAGAAGAGCATCAATTTATAAGACCAATAAGATAAGAACTATTATTATGAGTTTTTTTGCAAAATGTTACTATGCATGATACACCATTTTCTTTTTTTGGCATCTCCCAATATAAATCATATTTCATGTTATGTTTATGATCATTGGTGTATCTTAAGGATTATGGAATCAATGAATTGTCGTTGTACCTACAATTTAGAATTTTAATTTCAATTGTTTTGTGTATGTTAGTTTTACATATTTTTATCTCCACATAATTTCAAAAATATTATCATCCCCATACCCACGTCTACTTGTCCACACTAGGAAAAATAGATCTTCACGTAGAAGTGAAATGTATGAAGTGTAATTTTAGATCTTAAATTCTATATTAATGAATTTTCCTGTTAGGAATCCTTTGTTAAAGTCAAATTTAAATGAGAAAATCCATATTGTGATTAGTTTTAAACTATATGGAGTCAATTATCAATTAAGAACATAAAAGAGTAGGAAAAAGTTATATATCTTCATATAAATGAAGACAAAAAGCATTATTCTCAAAATCAAGACTTTACGTATATAACCAAAATCTATGCTAAGATAGTAGTTGCTAGACTTGACACAAAGTCAAATAAGGTAATTGGTTATTAGATTCAAGAGAAATGAAGATTCATCAATGATATTTGATGATGTTCCTTTCTTTTAAGAATCGTGCTAAACACCATATCAACTTTCCTCCTTTTTATGCATTTATTGTTCTTCCTTGAAATTATTTTTAATATCATTTGTGTGCATATCATTGAAGATTGCTACAATTAACATTTATTATTATATTGGTGACAACATTGATTCAATAGTTCAAATTGTTTCCTTATAATTGTAGTATACCCTACTCCTAGCTCATAAGTAAAGGTCATAAATCTCTTATAGGCCAAACCCAAAACATATACCCCAAACCATACCATTCAATAACTTAAAGTACATATTATGATCTCTATTTCAAGTATTGTTTATCATGTTTATATTAGCCTACCAAACTTAATCACATCTTAGTTTTTGGTTGTCTTGTGTTTTAAAAATATATCAATGATTCTTTCAATAGGTTTGTTTACTACTCCAAATGAACATTATAGGGACTAAGAAGGGTCAAGGATGCTAGAATGGGAGACAATGCATTTGTAGATACTCACATACATAACTTTCAAATGTGTTAGCAACTTCCAAAGAAAGTTGACTTCCTATTTGAACTAACAATTAAAGTAATAATAAACTAAATGATTGTAGAGAAAAGAGTTAAAAAGAGCCATAGAGTTAGAAAGAGATAAGACTTCAAAGAAATAAAATAAAAATGGTGGCAAAAGTGGTGCCAAAGAAAAGTGATGAATCAACCCTAACTTCAACACACAACCAACCTTCATTCATGAGAATGCAAATGTATGTGGTGGGGATGCCTCAACTTACATTACATAGACCTATCTATGCAAGAACACAAATAATTAGCTTTCATCTAGGGTGTATAAGTAGACAAACCCACAAAATTTTCAAAAATTAGACCAAGGGGGCACTCTTTGGGAGAAGATATTAAGAACAAGAAGCTTAAAACAAATACTTTCATTAATCAAGAATCAAAAGAATTGTGATCAATCAAATATTTCTTACAAGAGCACATGATAGATAAAATTTCAAAAGGTATCCAAAATATATTTACATGAGAGGAAAACCCTCTATAAATAAATTTCTAAAAGAGAGATAGGTAAGCTCAATCATTAATTAACTAAGGTGATCTAAGGGACCAAAACAACTAGCATGCTGACCCAAAAAGAGATTCCATGTTTGGTAACTAACCTCATGTGCCTCACAAGGGGTGAGGAAGTTTTAAATTAAACAAGGGGGAAGCCACAACAAACGATTATTTGATAACATGCTAAAAATCCAAAAGGATTTAAAAATATAGGAGATTTTATGAAAATCTAAATATAGTAAAAAGTCACTAAACAATTAAATAGAACAATTGTTCATATTTGTAGTTATGTGTATTACTTCCACATATGTGGATTAGCTCCACTTGTGTAGATCTAAACCAAAACAAAGTAATTTCAATTTGTATATTTTGAAGCATTCACCTAGACAAGACTTTATTTTTCAACACATTAGTTTATGGTTACTTTAATAGTATATTCCTCCATCTAGAATCCAACCAAGTATTACATTTAATGTATTTAAATTCCATACCTTTAATTCAACATTTACTATCTCGGTCCTAGATCGATTATGCAATGTCATATTTGTTTGTCATTGTGATTTAATTAATTGACCTAGTATATTTATGTGGTTGATTTATCCCTTTAAATTTTGGTGAACCATACATTCCAACACAACCCAAGATTTTGACCTTAGGCTATATCCTTTTTATTAGGATTTTTATATTTGATTTTCTAATTGTATATTTTATTTTTCAAATCTCATTAGGGTTTGGATTCCCTTTCTTGTGTCTCATTGATACACCTTTCTTTAGGGTTATGTGATTCCTTGTGTGAACGTATTTCCATCCCACCCTACCCATCATTATTTTGATATCTACTTTTTCATTTGATAATTTATTTACAAATGTGATCGTTTATTGATTTTTATTTTATATCAAACTTTGCATCCTTTTCATATTATTTATCGTTTAGGTCTTTGTGATTGTTTGTATGGTAAGTTCTCATTCACATCCTCACTTTTCCTTAATGGAAATCCTTGTTTAAATCCTCGAATGGCTAGATCTTGCAAGGATGGTGTTTTTGATGGTCTTCATATGCATATTGTTATTTTTACTACTATTCAACTTGAGGTTGAGAACATTGATCATAAGGAGCATTTTAAATAACAACTTGCACATGAGCTTGCTAATTTGGCTAATGTGGAAAGCCCTACGCCTTTTGTTATACCTTTCATTTGGAAGTGCTTCAAGGTATTGGTGATAAGGTTACATATTCTAACTATTTGAATGGTGCATATTCCTCTCCCCGTCCTACCCCTTTTATGATTTCATTCATATTTTGTTCCTCACTTTTGTATGCCTCCTTGTTGGCCCACAGTTGCCATTGCACCAAAAGATTGATCTATTAATGCTTGATACAATTGCTAGAGTTAATGGATCCACAGGAGGCGGTTAGTCCATGTCACAAATCCCGAGGGGAGCACTGAGCATCTGCCAACAAACTCCCCCTCAACGTTACCCAAGGGGATTCGAACCCAAAACCTTTGGCTTGATACCACTTGTTGGCCCACAGTTGTCGTTGCACCAAAAAATCAACTTGTTAATGCCTGATACAACTGCCAGAGTTAATGGATCCATGGGAGGTGGTTAGTCCATGTCACAAATCCCGAGGGGAGCGCTGACCATCTTCCAAAACTTCCAACCCCCTCCCAATCATATTAAATATTATTTTTATTCCTATATCTTATTTTGAGCTTTATTCATCTGCTCCTCCTTTCATCCCACTATTATTCCACCTATTTTCAATGTTATCCCTACTCGTGGCATGACTAACCACATCCCTAATGTAACTTTTTCTACCAATTCTAGTTCTACCATTAGTATTGCATCTTCTTCCAAACCTTTCTAGTGTTATTCCTACCTCCATTGTTACCATTCTTCACTCTATTACTTGATCCATTCATAGTGTCACACCTCATTACATATCTTCTTCCATACTTTATTCAATACAACATTTCATTCATCCCACCATGACCATGTCAATGACTTATCACCCTTTCTCCTATTAGCCTACCCATACCCCACCTTTTGTGTCTCATGTTTGTAGTATGATTGTCTCTGCTAACTTGGATGCACTTATTGAAAATCTAGATAGAGTGGAGTGTAAGGTCAATAACATGCCTAACATTCAAGATAAAGATGCATATGTTGAGGTACAAAATACACCACTTACATTTCATATTGTTATTTGTCCTTTACCTAGTGATTTTGTAGCACCTTGTTTCAAAATGTACAATGAAAAAGATCATCTAAATACACATTTGAGATCCTTTGCTACTACATATTTAGAATATGTATCCAAGGATAAGGTTTTGAGTAAGTTATTTCCATTTACTTTAAGTTATAAGTTAATTCTCTCTTTACTTTATATCCATTATTTTTTGAAGCTAGCCAAAGTATTTCAAGTTATTATGGACCTAAAGACCACTATTAGTAATTTATTTAGGTGTTCCCAAGGACCTAATGAGCACATCCATAGGTATGCTATTAGATATCAGTCATTATGTTCAAAATTACACCATTAGTTCCATGACAATGTTATTGTAATATATTTTTATTAAGGGCTTGTTGCTACCTCTTCAAGATAATGAATGTCTAAATAGCTTTACATCTTTTATAGACATGTGTGCTCATGTGAAGAATGAATTCAATTTGTTTGTTTTTAATGGGCTTAAGAATGGGTTATCTTCTCATGGTTTTGTCAATCTTCTTACCCTTCTAAGTTCAATAAGTCTTTATATTTTTTCAAAGGTAATAATCAAGACAAAATGGATAATGTGCATCATGTTGTTAACATTTCCCATGAGTCTTCTTTTAAACATCATACTTTTAGAAAGTTTACCAAGTTACAAGAACCCTTGGATGCATGAATTCAAAACAAAGTTAAAAGGTCACCATACTCAAGGACGCAAAGATTTGAAGCATGGTGCAAGATTTGATAGGTAATATCACTATTCATGTTGAACTTATTAATGATGACGACAATCCTTTAATTGCTCCCCCTAATTAAAATTTGAAAAGTTGTACTAATTTATTTCCTATCCATTCTAACAATCTTCATGCACAACATGGACATGATCCTTTTTCTATGGCACATACACATGTTGAAAGAGATGCTATGGATGACTATCATAGTGATTCTCATGCACTTCATGTAAATACTTTTGTGGGTATGGTACACTACATAACATATTCTTCTCATGCTTCTCAAGAGATTACATTTTTTTTATCATGAGATCCCAAAGAATAACTCTTATTGTCCTTTGTATGTGCATGATAATGTTGTAATATTTCACCTATTTTCTTTCTCATTGATTCTATATTTCAATTCAATATATGCACTGAATAGTTTTTGCTTAGTCATCATATTACGCAACATGCTTACATACAATCTAGTGTTTTCTTGAAAATAACAAATAGAGTTTTGATTGAGGCCATGGGTTGCATCATTTTACATTTAACAATTGGTCCTAATGAGCTTAATGTGTTATGTCACATTATTCCAATCTTTAGATAGATTGTGTATGTTACATGGTAGACCATGGATAAAGCAATGCAAAGATGTTCCTTCTATTTCTCATCAATGTGTTATGTTTGATCATGAAGGCAAAGTGGTTAAAGTCAATATATCTCCATATAAGCCATTATGTTATTTGAGTCATTTTAAACCAAATACATTTTGAAGAATTTATTGGACCTATAGAGCTTATTGTTATTCAATCCAAAGCTACTTATGCACCTTATTTTAAAAATTATGAAAATAATGGACCTAAGGAACCTCAAGTTGCACATCCTACAATATTTAAGTATAAAGGTTTAATATATGCATGCCTTCAAATGATCCTTATGAAGAACAAATTACTCATGTATCAATAAAGCAAGAGAAGAATAAAGGCATTATGTATGATAGACCCATGTTTCATTCGAGAGGCACTACTTCATGGGTACCTAAGAAAGATGTCATTGTTAAGCAAGTTCAAAGGAGACACCTCCAAAGAAAGATCCATCAACACTTGCAACTATTGATACTATTTTTACTAAGAGTGCCACTTCTTATCAAGATAGAAGTCATTTTCTTGAGGGTGAAGAACTTGACACTACTTGTTGGGATGAAGGTGACGACTTGGATGATCTCTCCAATGTTGTTGTTTAAGACCTTTATTTGTTTATTTATCTACTTATATAAGTATTTATGTTTTCTTTCTTATGTCCTTACACTTTAGTATTGTATGTGTGTCATGTTTGTTGTGCATTTCTTATTCTCATTTCACCTTCTATATTATGATTTACGTTTTTCCCCACTTGGGGGAATCTTTCCTCATTTATTCTTCTATGTTTAGCTCTTATATTTTCCTGATTGTCTTGGATGAGTTTTATATGTTTCTCTATTTCCTTATTAGCACCTACTTTTTCCCATATTCCTTGTTAGCTTATAAGTTACTATGTTACATGTGCATGATGTCCCTATACTTCCTATGTTCAACTTTCCTCATATCTAGCTCATGTGTTCTCTATATGTCATGCTTATCATGTTTTATCTTTATTATGCTCCTAATTTGTGCATGTTTGTCATGTTGTCTTGATCATATGCTTCTCATGTGTACGTCTTATATTATTTACATGTTATATGTTTAAAATTTCAAATGTTTCCGTATGGTTATCATGCTCATATATCTTATAAAATCATGTTTATGCTTATATATCATAATCCCATATCTTCCTTATATCTTATGATTATATTTTATGTATGTTTATGCTATCCTAATCTAACATTCAAGGCTATCATTATCTTAGTATTTGTCTCTTCCTTATATCTTATGATAACATTTTATGTATGTTTATGCTATCCTAATCTAACATTGAAGGCTATCATTATCTTAGTATTTGTCTTCAACGGGGACAAATTGCTTTCCCTTCTTACATGTACTTCATGATCACATGATATATCCTAACCAGTTTACATGCTTTATCTTGATCATATCTTTGTTCCCTTACCTTCAGTTCCTTGCATCTTTTGTATGCACCCAATTTGAGGGGCAAGAATATCTATCACTAGCATTCCTTTTGTCAACCATGTTTTGCAATGACAAGCTCATAACTATTCTCACGTTAAAGAAACTTTATCATACTTTCTACACTATCAAAATCTTTGGCATAGTCAAGCTCCAACTATTTTTGCACTTAGTCAAAACTTTTACTATTTTTCGCAATGAAAAAATCTTACTTTTCTGCTTTTTACTTTCATTATTTTCAAAGATTATTTTTATGCAAGTTGTAATTAGTGTATATTTTAAATGTCTAACAAATGCCATTCATTCATTGCATATATTTTTATTTTACAAGTTTTTTTATGAAATTTTAATTGCAAGGAGAGTTCAAAATCATCACATATCTATATCCCTTAAGTGTTTGAAATATTTAGTTTCTATGCTAAGTACTTATTTTACTTTGACATTTGCGTGCACGTAAAAGTGGAAAAAATGTAATGGTAAAAATTGCATGCCTATGACTTTTTCCTTATGTTTTGGACTCACTTCAATTAGTATCATTTATGCAAATATCAAATGTACAAATGACGTATTCTTGTGTAAATTCAGCTCATGGCTTGATCTTGGTCTAATCCCATCATCACTCATCCCCAAGAACCACTTTCGATCCCTAGATCTCCTATTTTTCTCAACTTGGATTAGATCCATGAGCATAGAATTATAGTCATGGATCTAAACCTCAAACTTTTAAATTCAAATTTCAGATTTGAATCTTGTTAAATTCATCCTCCTTGCCATTGTGAACCAACCTAACACACATTTGTATGTATTTATTGATATGTTTCTATATTTAAAGACATTTCTCATTCATTTGGAATCCTATACACATGCTTGCTTATTGGCTGCAGTATTGGCTCATCATTGTTAACTGGGCTTTGCCAAAGGCGAATAAATCATTACCTAACAATTTCTCAAACAATATTTGTAAACCTGCCCTGCCTTTGCACCCCCCACTCCCCTTCAAACATAGGTACAATGCATTGAGGCACATCTATTCAAGTTGCCAATTCTCTAACAATTCATTTTTGTGGGTCCAAGTTCAATTTCATCTGTCATATTATTTTCAGGCATAGAGATCATTTCTACATTTGCAGATCTAAACCAGAGCAAAGTATAAGTAGTTTGCAGATTTTGAAACATTTGTCTATGTAAGGCCCTAATTTTCAGCACTTTGTCAAATGATTTTTTGGCATCTTCAATAATATATTCCTCCATCTGAAATTAAGCTAGTTATCACATTTAATTATTTTTAATTTCATAAATTTAATTGTGCTTTTATTGTTCCAATCCCAGCTCAATTATCCTGCATCAGATTTGTTTGTCATTAATATAGAACCTTTCAATAATTTAGATTAGCATAGATTAGATTAAACTAACTAATTATCCTAGTTTAATTAATTTGCCTAAGATACTAATATAGAACCTTTCATTTCACCTTAAATGCACGCAAACATTAAATGTGGATCGATTCAAACTTGAAGATCGTCATTAATCCAACCAAATACAAAATCAAAATCAAATACAAAATTTTAGAGACGAGAGAACGAATATTGTCGCTTGAACTTCAATAATCCTTTTTCGGGGCTCTTGGTTAAAAATAAATAGAATGCTTACTAGAGTTGGATCAGTCACACTATAAATACAAAGTTCTTTCGCACATTATAATGATTACAAGGATACAAATTTGGTCTCCTTTGGGCCTGTTTCTCAATAACATTTTATTCCATGAATTTCCAAGCACAAAAAAGTGTATGGCAGAATTGTTCCCTTCTGAAAACAATGCTGTTTGTTGCAGAAAATTTTTGTGCTTGAGAGTGTGTTCGAAACATGTGGGATCCAAGGGAAATATATTTTAACGGTAGTTGGCGTGATTTAAACTTCATTGCAAGATTTGGGTTATAAAAGGGCTTTGCACATAACTGATTATTTGCACCCTTTGACATTAGAAACGACAAGGAAACTGCAACACCTTGTTCTCTATGGAAGATTAGCTTTAGATTATAAATGCACGAAAGATTTGCATGTTAAATATCATTCTCTATTTTCTTGTTCCCGTTTCTCTTTTCCTTTTTTTCTTGTGGTCCTTACTGAGCAATCCCCTTTCTACAAGCATTTTTAGTTTAATTTCTTTCTTTTCTTTTGCTTTGTCTTCAAACCCGTCATCAACCATCCTCATTGTTGCCATCCGTTTGGCTTTATACACCTGAAGAATCATAAGCAGAAATTTAATTGCTAAAGCAATCTACAATCTTGTTTTACTGCCCCTCAAATTCAGGAAGTGAATGCAATATTGTAGAATAAGAACCGCTCACCTTTGTGATACCTTTGAGCACCTCATCCTCTTTGCAGTCATATTCCTCCAGCTGTTTACCAATCACAGCCTCTATTTCATGAATGAGCTTTACTTGATACTGTAGAAAATTTCAGACCCAAAATATTAGGATAGAGTTGAAGAGTAAATATTGAACAACTAGCAGACAAGCCTAATGCACTAGAAAATGTGAAATAGTTCAGTAGAACATGTAAATTATAAATTTATAAGTAGTTTAACAAGAACGCGCTAGAACCCTGACCTAAACATGCACAACAAAAAAAGAAATTATCATTTATGAGTGTTAATTGAACTTAAACTAAGCAACCAATAAAAGCATTTAGGATTTTGTTACTTAATACACTAATTTATTAGTTACTGCCTAATGTATAGACGCATGTATTTTCCCTCATACTAGGGCAAACATGAATGGGAGTAAAAATGAATGCAGTAGAGATCCATAAAAACGAAAGCGGTTGAGAGCCATGCAAGTTAAAGCAGAGGCTAATTGTAAAGAAAATGAAAGGATTACTGACAATAAATGTTGAATAATTATAATAAGAAACCACAAACGGGCTTGCACAGCTGGAATGTTTTCATGAAAACAAGTTATGTATAGCTCAAAGATCATAAACAACTGAGGTATTCACCGAAAATGCTTGTCATATTATAAAAACTACTAATACAACATACTTAATATGGGCCACCTTGCCAATGCATGTGATTCTGTCAGAAGACTGCTTGAAACAAATTAAGAGGTCTCAAAATCATCGTATTCTTTATCACTGGTAAATATATATACTGTCAATTAATGTCATTTTCCCACTAAAGTGTGATACCACTACATGCTTTTGCATTACATTTCTTTAATAGCGTATCAAATTGGTCTTCAAGCTGTGAAACTTAACCATTGATGATACAACTTATTTCTCTAGTGATCTTTTTGTATTAGCATTTTAGTTTAAAGTTTATTCTTTTTGTCCATGAAAGCCTCATCAACTCTTCATTCTGTCACTTTTCTCTTGTAAGACAACAAAAACAAAGGCCTGAAACATACAAAGCATGGAGTTTCACCTGCTGATGAAGGATTATAAACTTCTACACTTCCAATGTTTCAAGTACCTCTAAATTTGAAGCAAACTGACTGTTTTCAGTTCTTTTATTACATTAGGGATTTGAGACCAGTTGATTGAATACATGGCTGAAAGGAACTTAATCTTCTACTAGGATCTCAGGAACCAAGCTGATTAATGGACGTCAAACAAAGACCAACCATTGAAAAGTCTTAGGATTTGAGGAAAAGTACTAATAGGTTTTTCCTCTCTACAATGTGGCTGCGAAATTCCCATGTGTTCTGGTAGCGGTGAAATGCTTTGCTTTGTCTCTCTTGTTTTGAAATCACTTCTATATAGGGCTCGTGACCCAGATCAATTCTCATCTTATATGCTAGCTTTCATGATGCTCTTTACACTTCAGGATTTTGCTCTTCTTCAAAGAGGATTTTAGTCTTCAACTCTCTAAAATTCATGGACACTATTACCTTGCTTAACCAGTCAGATTTCTGTAGTTATTTGGCCTTCTTCAGTAGCCATCTTACAATGTCCCAAAACCAAGTTTTGTACTGTTTTCAGCTGTCAACAGAAATATATTTCTCTATACAAATAAAAAAGGAGGATATGGCAATATTTCAGAACTCAAACAAAAAGATTCCTGAACAATAAGATTAGAATTAACAGTAGTAGTACTATTCCCAAAACGGAGAGGAAACCATGATCTTTCTTTTAGTGTAAAATGCAAAGTTATTCAATATTGAAGCCAAAGTAATCCTAAGTCATTAAAGTTATTATTATTGCAATCAAAAGTAATCCTATAAAATCCAGAAACTGTCCCTTTCTAGACAAGGAAGGAAACCTTTTTGACAAATTTCATGATAATCTATGATTCCCATTGTACAGACAAACTATATTTATGTCCATGTATGAACAAAGTCATAGGGACACAAAACATATAGCAAGTTACAATAACAAGTAGGAATACTAAGAAGAACTCGACCTACCAAAAAACAAATGTCTATAGACAAGTCATATGATACAAATAATCCTGAGAAAAGAAGGCCCTAATGATACCCTAATAGGATTGACCTAAGCTACGAGAGAAAATCTGCATAAGCATCTCCCACTATAGCCCACACTCAGAAGGGAGAAGAGAATACAACCATCTCCTCTCCCTAAGACTAGATGACCCCTCATGAGACTAAGAATATTGATGTATCTTGGAGGCTACTAGTGAAAAAGTTTTTGTCCAATGGATCTAGCATCATCTTTGTACCTACTTGTACTTAACAACTCCCCTAACCAAACATGTTCACTCGGGAGAAACTAAGTTTGATGATCTTGTGAATCTCCTATGAAGCCTATCTTATGAAATTGATAGCTTCCTGAAGGTAAAGGAACAAGCACCTATGGCCAGTACAAGGGAAAAAGGTAGCTAGGAATTTATTCTATACAAGCCATGAAAGGTCACTCTATTTCATAAAATAGGACATTTGATAATGAATTGCTCCTCAATCTCCACTTTCTAGAGAGCAAGACAATAGATCCCATTGCCTCACAGAATACATTAGTCTGTTTTGGCTTGTAATTGGTGAAAAAAGACCTCAACAGGATGGGTAGCCACCGATAAAGAAGCTGACAGGACCGAATAATTCTGCCATCAATGATCTACACAAAATGCTCAATACAGAAAGCCTTAGGGCTGAAAGGCAGTGAGGGTGAGATCCAAGTGACCTGAATATGTTGTTGATAGTCTGCTTGAAGCAATCTCCCCTTCATTTGAATTAAGAGAGGAGGAAACCCAGTTCAAACAGCAGGCAGCTAAATATGGGTATTTCTTTTACCCTATTTATTTCAATTTATTTTAAATCCACATATTTAAATTTTAGCAGGCACGAATTTGACAGTGAAGTAATCGTCTATTTCAATAATAATTGCATTTATGATTTTATCTAGTTGCAAAATATCTTCTTCATCAGGTTCAATATTTCCCTCTTCCAACCTACAACTCTATTGCTGCTCTCTAATCACATTATTCTGTGTATTTATTGTCATCCTTGTTATGCCACTTTGACCATAAATTGTATTATATTTCCACTTATGAATGACTTCAACTTGTCCAAGCCAAGGTATTCTCATTTTAAAATCACAACACAATAACAAAACTTTCCGTTTTAATCACCACAAAAACCTACAGGTAGGAGATTCACTGAAAATATATAACTTTTTGATGGATGATATTCCTGTAGGTTCTATTACTATTTAATCTGGCCTTCCGAATGTTTTGACAACTAGATCTCCGGATGTCATAGCTATTCAAATATGGCACCAGGTCCCCAGTGGGAACAAAGTCATCAATATGCTCTAGCTAAACATGCTACTCACCTCCTACAAAATTGTAAATCAAAATTTGGCAACTGAAAAAGTGAACCCCATTGTCAGCTAAATGAATTCAAAATGATAAATTTTTAACATTTCAAAAACGAGTCACTGATTTGGGATTAACAGTTTGTCAACATTTTTTTCTCATGCTCAGAATGGCTGGGCTCAGAATATCAAATGTTAAACATAAATCAAAAAAGTTTATATTAGTACAACTACATGTGGAAAATCAATACAAATCATCATATTGCTCTTCATGAAGAGCATCAACATTATCAGCTGCTTCATTAATACAACAAACAACGCCAGTGTCACTCCCACTAGTTGCACCATGCACGTCTTGCATAGCAACATTGTGCCTCGCATACTCAATTGATGCTAAGGAAAGTTACGCAATAAAGGTATTCAAGTTGGGATTCTCTAGCGCTCATCCAATGCCTCCTCATCCTTGTATCCTTCACAACACACCCCTATTCTTCCAAAATCAGGGACCCTTGTGTTTTAATTTGTCTTGATTTAGTTCACAAGGAATCAAACATGTTAGCTATGTATGTAGGATACTAGTTTTACTTTATGTAGTTTATTGTAAATTTCCATGTGTCAGGTCAAAGATCCTCAATTCGGGTCTTGATTAATAATTTGTACCAAATATTGTAAATTAAAAGAGTTCACTTGCTTAGATGGTCTTAGAAAAGACTGGATCTCAAGAAGGTAAAAAGAAAATCCTATCAAAAGTGCAAAATAGCAGAAATCTAGACTTTTGTTGAAGTTTTGTAATTATGATGCAACTGCATGAAAACCCTGAGAGTCCATAGAAGAGTGGAAATCTGGACATTTGTCGCAATTTTGCAGTTAGTATACAACTACATGAAAACCCCAAAAGTCTACATTGAAGCTGAAATCTAGACTTTTTTTGCAATTTTGTAATTATTGCAGGAATACATAAAAAGTTTGAAACTCCCTAGCAACTCCAACACTCCCTTACAACTACACAAAAATTCCAAAGCTCCCTTGTAGTAGTACAATTGCATAAGAAGTTTGAAACTGACTCACAACTACACAACTCCATAAAAGTCTGAAAGTCCACCATAAAAACAAAATTACAAGAAAAGGCCTAAAATCCCACCTATACACTACAAAGAACATTCTTAATGTGAATTCAAAGCTTGAAGCTAGTCAAGGATCATTTACATGAGTAAATTATTTCAAGATTGTGCAACTGATATCTCAACTTGTAAGAATTTTCATACTTCTTTTTATGTTTGCAGGGGTTCACATTGTCAATGTAAAGCATTGTAAGTATGAAGAGAGAATGTAATCAACTATTCACGTAAATCAAAGATGATCAAAGAAAGATTTTTGCTACCGCAAGGGTTTTGTTGAAGATTTGACATATTCAGGGAATATTGTTGTTTGATTTGTGTGATTTGGATATTGCTACAAAAATATAAGCTAAATATTTCAAATCTAGTTCAACAATCAAAGTCAAAATTAATATAATTATTAAGGCCTTGTAATTTTAAAAATTAAATTTCATGCCACTTGACCTTCCATGTATTGTCTTTATGGTTTATTAGAGACAAAAACTCTTCATATCCCCTACCAATGTAAACCTATATATATGTAAAAGCATGAACATTCAAAGGATTGAAAACCAATGAATTTGCTTCCAATAATACAATTCGACTCCATTTTTGTTGTTTCTTCTTTTTTGTTGGTTTTCCAATCAGTGGATTTTGTTATCTTGCACTCTATACATTAAATTCATGAGGATGTGATGAATTCAAAAAGTGCCATATCACTAAGGCTTACTGATAGCAAATTATTTTATGTATTCAACCCAAACATCTTCTAGCAGTCTTAAACACAAAACATATTTCTTGCACAATGACTGTAGCAGTGGTACTTGCAACCTGCACCCAAGATAGGGTGGTTGCCAACAAATTCTTTCATGGTCCCCGTTTCCTTAAAAGATGCACCCTCTTCCATATTGTCTACGAGTTATCAACACAAACAAAGGAGTGGTTATGAATCAAATCTGTCTGCCTACTAAATGATGTTTGAAGAACAAGATTTACAAATTCATCCTTACTTTTTTCTTGCTCACCTTTCTTTTGCAATTTTTCTCACACTAGTTAGATTAGAATTAGTTTAGAGTCAATCTAGGTTTTTTAATTTTGGATTTTATGTTAACATTTTGGTACAAATGGTGAATCGATATTAATTAAAATTGCCAAGAGATTAGTGCTAGCAGGAGCACTAGTAAGGGAGATAAGAATAGGTAGTACATTGTTTTTTGAAAAGAGTAGGGGCCAGGTACTTGGAGATGCCAAATTATATATATAATTTGTTAAAATTAAAAATTTAAAAATGTGAAATACATAAATTATAAATATTGAAGTTTTGAATAGATGTCAAGTTCAACAAGAGGAAAATATTAACTATTTGATGCGAGGAGATAGACGGTGCCCAGGTGAGAACTAACTAACAATCGATGTCATGACATAAATTATTAACTCTTAAACAATTAAAATTCAAATTGAACTTTCAACTTTAAGCACAAAGACTAATATTAAATATAGTGTCAACTTTCAATACACTTGAATTGCATTCATATATTAATATTCAAATGCTAATGCACATACGAAAAAATAAAAAATCAGAAATCTAAATTATCATGCCATTCAATGGATGAAGTTCACTACTACATGAACTATGTCATCAATTTCCAAGTCCTCGACAATGATGCTCTCCATATACTTATCACTCTCAAGCTCAAGTTCCTTTGGTAAATCATTGAGGCCCTCTATGAAGTTGTCAACCAATTCATCATCCATGGGTGCAATTGTTCCATCACATAGAATTTGGCCCCATATTGTTGAAAGACCCTCCTTGTACCCAAGGTGTACAAAAGAGAGAAAGCGAAGCAAGCTATGAATGTAGACTAGGTTCTCTACCTTCTTCGACAATAATTAGTTCCTCTTCAATGAATGAATGAAACCATGACTACTCCAAATCCTCTCACATGATGAAGAGTTGACTACTTGCAAGAGCAATCATATTGCAAATGTTTGCAATTTAGGTTTTTCACTTCCATGGTTCCACTACCACTCTATATCGTCTTTCTTTGCAAGCATATTATATAAGGCTTCCACCAAAAAAAAAAAAAATCACCTTGACCATGTGAAAACTTGGTCCAATGAGTCATGATAATTGAAGCATCCTCACCTGGACCATAAATCTTTTTTATTACACCTCTCTATCCTCATATGGCAACCTCTTCTTGCTCACTTCTATATCATACCACTTCGGAGTTAAGGCATAGACAACACAATGAAGGGGTGTCTTAAATTCCTTCCATCTTTCATGTACCTTTTCTTCTATCGAAGGATATAGAGAAAGATCTCTAATATCTATTAGTTTCTTAATTTTTGTACATAGAGAATCCATTTCTTCATAAATTTCTTCCAAACATGACTTGTCTAAATCTACAAATTTAATCACCTCACAAATATGTTCCATCTTCCATATACGTTTTCTTCTATCAAAGGATATAGATAAACGTCTCCAACATCTATTATTTTCTTATTTTTTTCACATATTATAGAATCCATTTCTTCATAAATTTCTCCCAAACATGACTTGTCAACAAAAATTTAATAGCATGTCACAACCCTCTTCTTTCAAGGATCTAATTAATTTGGTTCAATTCTAAAATTGGTATGTATTAAGTAAGCAATATTATCAAGGTAATATTATTTGATAATCAAAATAGTTTAAATTCTTTAAAAAAAAAAAATAATTATCCAACTATTCTCACTAGGTAATAAATATTGTAAATATATATATATAATTGTAACTACGGGAAATAGAATTAAATAAATAAATATGATTACTTTCCTCTTATTCATTTGATCTACTAATTTAAGATGGAATACAAACATTCTAGAATAAAGTGTCAAAGATGCTCCATCTCCTCTTGAAAAACTACCTCGTATGCTAAGACTGCAAGAAAGATCATACGGCAATTCCAATGTTTCAGTTAGGTGTGGATGAGCTCTGTGGTTTGATGTGATTATGCTGGTAACACAAAGGGACTTACGCTAGGCTTGCTCAATTTACAATGAAGGTCTAGACAATGAAGTAGACAATGAAGCTCTATGGTTTGGGTCATGGATCAAACAAACTGAAAAAGGAGATAAGGGTTCAAAAGTTCTAATCTACTTCTAAGAATTCAAGAGACGGTATTGACTTGGTGGAACCAATAACCATGCTTTGCTTCGCCACGCTCAACGACAACTACACAAAGGGGGGTGCAATCTTCAAGGGAGTGTGCTTATGATTTTCATGTCATGAATAACTACCATCAAATCGAACAATATTTATCCAGACAGAAGTTAAGCATCCACAAAATAAGCTCAGGCTAACTTTACGCATTGAATGAAAATCATCCATTCAAAGAAAGTATGAGCAAAAGTTTCACCATAAATCAATACTTATCATATCTTGCATTCATCTAACATACATGAAAAGAAATCTAAACTATGATGAGGGATAAGAACCATGACAACTCCAAAGTAAGAGAAGTAATCACCATCAGAACAATGCATGCATTACTTATTACTTTGGCAATCTTACAACAGTTGCTTATCTCAACATGTTTTGCAACATGCTCCCATGCTTTACAAATGAGGGGGTGAGCTCAATTTATAGGCTCCCCAATTACAGTTCAATGGCCAAGATTAATTAAGGATCAACGACCGAGATTACAGAATAAAACCCTAATTAGGGTTTGTTACAACTAACTACTCCTCGACCAATGAGAAAATTACATTCGAGGACACTTGTCCTTTTTACCAAATATGAACCAACAAATAAAATAGAAAGTTGTTGAATCTGGATGTGCTGACTTGGAACAATCTGATTGGTCGAGGTAGGTTGGATGTCCTCCTTGGTTACTTTGTTCTTTTTCCATCTTCTTGCCTTAGAATATTTTTTCCTGCCAATGATTCTGTCCTTTGCGCTTTGATCTTGGATTACTTTGGCTTCTTCTTCTCTCCTCGCCTTGGAGCACCTATTTAGACTTGAAGTTATTAAATCTTTCTTCCCGGATTGCTTTGGAATTCCTTCACGTGCCTTGAATTTGGAGAGGAACTCCCTTATGCTTTCACCGCAATGGAGGAAATTGGAACTTTCTCCGTGGAGAATTTCCCATACTTAGCCAAATTTTGGCTATTCAATTTCATTTTGTAACATCTTCGAGATTCTGGCCATTTTCGTGCTCAAATAAACCTCGCCGATGGATTTGTCTTCAATTTGGAATTTGGCTTGTGTAAGTTGGCTGTACTTGACGATGTGCCTGCCATTGTCTTCATGATGCCAAATTCTTGGCAGACTTCCTGTTGGTCTTGCCATGTGCAAGGGTGGACTCCCAAGTTTTTTTTCATCTCCCTTCAAGTCAGACTTTACACTTTCTTTGCCATTTTCCTCTTTGAAGATTCGCCTTGTGTAGTCATCCACCTGCAGTAAAATAAAACAAATTTATTTCAGATTTTCTCTCTCCTAGAGATAACTTTTTAGGATAAGCTTTGAAAGATTTTTATAAATTTCATTTTCAAGCTTTTAATTTTCTCCAAAATGGCTAATTTATTTGATTTTATCTTTATTTATTTATTTTTAATTTAGCCATGGCAAAAATTATTCATTAATCCCAATGTTGGATGAAGATTTTCATTCCCTCTCTCCTGAAATCTGGCCTCGTGTTGAATTTTTTAACACTCCCTCTCCCAATATCAAAGTGAATTTTGTTTCGAATTTAAAGCAAACTTCATACTCTTTTCGTCATTTTCATCTTGGCACGAGCATATTTCACATTTAACTCTTCATCTCTATCTCCCAAAATCGGACTTTCATTGTTTGCCATACTCTCTCTCTACAAGTTGGGCTTGGTGAACACTTTTCCATGGCGGACTTTGAGAGTCTTTTTCCATCTATCTTCAAATGTTGGAGGACTTCATGTCAAATTCTCCATGTCTCTCTCTTGAGGTCGGACCTCTTATCAAGTCTTTCATATGGCAAACTTTCCGAGACCTGTTCCATTTATTTTCCTTTCAAGTGTCATGGCGCACTTTCAAGGTGATTTTCTTTTGGTGATCTCTTTGGGGTGTTGAAAAATAAATAATTAAAATAATTATTTTATGTGTTGTTTTCAACCCCTTCATTTTATGGCATTTATTTTCTTTTATTTAAGGCAAATTTGATTTTCCAAAATTTTTCTTGCCAATGCCTTGGGCAAAAAAATTCTTTCCAATTTCACTTTGCCATAATTTTCTTTCCATCCAATTTCATTTTGCCATAATTTTCTTTCCATCTTCCTAAGTCATTGGCATAATTTTTTGAAGCACATTAATGCTAGACTTAGAAAAATATTTTATTTTCTCCAAGTATGGCGAATTTTCTCAAGGCCAAGCATATTTTAAATTTTCCAATGTCCACACTTAGGCAAAATTTTAATTTTTCACCACTTCTCTAAGTATGGCGGACTTCATTTGTTATTGAGCCATGCCTTTTATCCCAAGGCGGACTTTTCAATTGTTTAGGCCATTTCCAAATGCCCATGGCGTACTTCCCATTTATTCAAGCCATTTAAAGTTGCTAAGGGCGGACTTCACTCATCGTCAAGCCACTTCAAACTTTGCCTAGGGCGGACTTGTCTTCATTTCTTTCCATTCTTATTTTCTAGGCGGACTTTGCATGTGTTCATTCCATATGTCTTGGGGCGGACTTCACTAAGTGTTGAGCTATCTTTCCTTTGTCCAAGGGCAGACTTCATACTAACTCATGCCACTCATCCATGTGGCTGGGCGGACTTTCCATCAGCTTATGCCATCTTAGAGCGGACTTTGCTCACCTTTGTGCCATTCTTCTATGTGGCTGGGCGGACTTCACCCTACTCCATGCCATTTCACATTTTGTCCAAGGGCGGACTTGGCACATTGTCATGCCATCCTTTGCTTCTAAGGCGGACTTGTGTTGTCTTTATGCCATTGCTGGGCGGACTTGACACTCCTCCATGCCATTGTTTCTTCTGGCTGAAACTTTTTTGCAATTAATTTCTTCTCTCCATGCTGGTTGGACTCCCATGAATCCACACTTAGGCAAATTCACCATGACCTCTCAGATTTTTCATGAATTTTCCAGATTTTTTCACCATTTTCTGTGATTTTTGGGACTGATTTCTCCAGATTTCCAACATTTTTCTGATTTTCATCATGAATTTCACAAATTTTCAAATTGATTTTCTGAGATTTCTATTGAGTTTTTCGAACTTCTGAGTGGATTTTCGAAATTCGGGACCCTTCCAAATATAGAAACCCTGACCAAAATAGAAACTTTTCCCAAAATAGCAACTTTCTAAAAAATAGCCCCTAAAAAATAGGAAGTCCAGAATAGGCCAAAAATGCCAAAAATAAAGTCCCTAAAAAATAGGGGGTCCGGAGGGGCAATCCCCAAAAAGTAGATGTCAGAATTGACTGAAACGACAGTCAATCTTCGTCCCTCGGGCCTCCTAAGCACTGTGGTGACGTTTGGACAATGATTTAGGTTCAAATTTTCAACTTGGCTCGAGCGACTCTTAGAACTCAAACTCCTCATTGTAAAGAAACATGGTGATAAGCAGTTGTGACGCCAAGGCAAAACTCAAAAAAGTAAAAAAACAAAGGGTCCCCATTTGCAATGGGGCGATGTGTGAAAAGGTCACAACAAAATGGTAGTTTCAAAACGTGGGTCTTTGTAACGGCAAAGGACAAAGGTTACATTTTGCATGGCATAAATTTAAATTTCTTTAATAAGGAGTCGTTACTCATTAAGAGGGAGGATTCTATTTATATACCGAGATCCACTCTGTATTAAGAGAGAGAATGATAGGGAGTTCAAGTAAATTTTCTTCTCCTAATGATATGTTCCTTATATATATACAAATACCATTAGGAAATTCCTCTAATTTAGCTTATTGAAAGTCCTATTCAATAAAGATAAAGTTTGACCAAAAGACCCATCTAATATACTTTATTGATATGCCAACTAGAGAGTCGAAGCTTGTTCTATATAAATCGGTCCTTTACTACATTCCAATTTAAATACTTCTTCATTCTTACTAAAGACTTGCATCACAAGCTCTTTTGAAACAAACATAAGTCTTACTTCAATTAGTATGGATCGAATCCACTACTTTTGGCCTCTGTAATAAGAGTGCAGGCAAATACGTATAGTGCAATTTCGAAGATCGTGTATTTTCTTTATGGTATTGATGATTTTCTATTGACTGTGAAGGCCGACATTTTGTTTATGTTTCATTGCAATGGTTTAGCCACACCTTGTGATCTTATTTGCACGTAGCCCTCGTTGTTACATTTGATTTAGTGTTGAAATTGCACGCATTTCTTGCTTTATTGCTGAAATTGAATCTTCATTTGATATTTATTTATGACTTTGGTGGCTAAACTAGTTTATCCTTATTGTTTTCGATGTCGGCCATGTGTCATATTGTGATTCCTCGCCAAGGACATATGAGGCGGACTTGGTGAGTGTATACGAGGAAGCAGACACAGGGAACCTTGAGAATGGGCGTATGTGAGGCTGTTACAGAGCTAGGACCCACTACCCACCCATGTGTGATGACTATTTCTTGAAGGCTAACCACCTTATACAACAAGAGATAGGTTATTGTGGTCTTGTTTGGATGGTCTCACCATGTGTGTGTGGCCTAACACAATCAAGCCACTGAGTGTGAGGTATGGATTATGTGAGATGGATATTGGCTCTTAGCTCATGGATTATGTATCATGGATTAGTATGTTGTTTCCCGGTGTCCAGATGGACCCTTGTGTAGCCTTGTGATGTGAATTTGTGTGTATGTGAAGAATGTATGTTAAATCATGAATATAGTACTTATGAAAAGATAAATTGTGTTTCCATGCTTCTAAAAAGGTGTAAAATCATGATCTTGTGTTGAATATGTTATGAGATTTAGTATTGTAAAATGAATATAGTGGAATGTCTTGTTTGTAAATGATGGAAATATAATGAATAATGTGTGCTTTGCGTGTATAATTATGTTGTGTTTTATGGAAAGGTAGCATTTTGATGTATTGATTGCTTAATAGTGTATTGGAAGAGGAATTGTAATTTAAGGGTAAAGAAAATAAAATGGTAATGCATTTGAAATTGAATACTTTTATGGTAATTTAATGGTACTAGGCATCGACTCCACCTAAATTGACAGGTTTGAGCGTGCCTTGAAACCCAATGGATTAGTTGATCGGAGATAAGACGTTGTCCCCTACCTTAGCCATCATCCTCGAAGAGGATGAGTATCTAGTACGATACCTTGTCAATTTCGTCAGTTTTGTTAGTAGTCAATCAGTGTTGCTTGAGGTTTTGCTTTTCGACCCTGGATAGTGGCCAGGTAATTATTTGGCATGTGGTTTTTATTGTCTGATAATATGCCATGGTTATCTTATGCATTAAAATAAATCGTTAAGTAAAAAGGTATACCTTTGATAAATAAATAAATAAATATATATATATATATATATAAATGTTTAATTTTGGGATATTATTTGATGCCCAAATTAGAACTAATGTGCATCGAGACGATGCACTAAGGGGGGAAGGATGTCACAACCCTCTTCTTTCAACGATCTAATTAATTTGGATCAATTCTAAAATTGCTATGTATTAAGTAAACAATATTATCAAGGTAATATTATTTGATAATCAAAATAGTTTAAATTCTTTAAAAAATAATAATAATTATCCAACTATTCTCACTAGGTAATAAATATTGTAAATATATATATATATATATAAAATCATAACTACGGGAAATAGAATTAAATAAATAAATATGATTACTTTCCTCTTATTAATTTGATCTACTAATTTAAAATGGAATGGTAGTTTCAAAACGTGGGTCTTTGTAACAGCAAAGGACGAAGGTTACATTTTGCATGGCATAAATTTAAATTTCTTTAATAAGGGGTCGTTACTCATTAAGAGGGAGGATTCTATTTATATACCAAGATCCACTTTGTATTAAGAGAGAGAATGATAGGGAGTTCATCGGTTTTTTTTTTTTGGCATATACCTTGAGTAACCCGCATGATTATATGAATTCCTTCTATGGCATGAATGTTTTCAAGACTGCTAAACCGTTCCTTTTTGATGATTGCGTGAATCCTACGTAAAGAGGATCACCATAGTGGTTTTGGGAGGATGGGAGGAGCCAAGCTTAGGAGGGGGATTCTGGCGTGGAAATTTGGACTTGGAATCTCTCAATTCTTTAGTCATTATCCAGGACTAGCGAATTTGCAAATCTAATCCAGTACACACCCCTGTTGCATGAGATTATGTCGAAGGCAAGCAAGCATACATTGTCTTCATTCCACGCATGATGCTTGTTGCATCATCCTTAAATCTGTATACTTCGGGTATAAGTGATTTGAACGTGATGGCTATGATATGGGACTCAACCCCATGAAGGACTTGATGGAATAACGAACAATGGCGGAAAGAGAAACCCTAAGGAACAACCTATGCAAATGTCAATCTCACGAATAACCACCCAAGGCTTAGTTGGAGCCCTATACTGCCAGGTACACATCCTTTGAGATTGTTAGTTTCTTAAATTTGAGAATAACTCGAATCCCTCTCTTATCCATAACTAAGAACGATGCCATCCCTTATAATTACTATTGTCTCAACCGATTTCATGTGGGTTTATCTTAGATTTCATAGAACTTGGTCACCCCTGTTGTTTTATGTTTAGTGATAGTTTCCTTGAGATGGTTTTCATATTCTTGGTATATATACAATCCTTAGGCACTGAAAGTTGGATCTATCAGTTTTTATTTCCATTGAAATCATAATAATATCCCTCCTAAATTTGGAACGAGAGGGTTTAGACACTATGAGAATGGTGCTAGTGGGTGTTATGTTTGATCTAACTAGGACAATATTGAGGCCACCTGAGAAGTTCTTAAAATAGTCTTAAGTATAGCACTGCACATCTAGTATTTTAACCTCTCCCATATAGTTAAGGAGCTAGCATTCTACATATACATCGTTGATCTAGCAGTTTGAGTTGTCTTATTTTTGAGTCGACGACTCTCCTCAAGACCATCCGTCTGTAGCCTCCGTGAAATCAACTAGGATTCACTACAAGAGCTCTTTCGCTAGAATGGGTATACTCCTATAATAGGATTTACCTGTGGTTTGAATGGTAGGGGTTTTTTTTAACCAACCTTCTCTCTCTATGAAGAGCATCCTATGTGATAAAGAAGTCTCATGTCACCATAGAAGAGTTCCTTCCTTAATTTAATTATTGTTTTGGTAAAACCTCTCAGCACAATAGTCGCCATGTGTTTTGGAGCAGACCAAAACCTGTGAGGCCATCACTCCCTCTTCCTTTCTAATTAATGTTTCTGAGCTTGATCCTTTTCCCACCTAAAGACCACTGTCAACCGAGCTCTTTAAATAGTATTCTAATCATCAAATATAAAGGGTCTATAAACGGTCTATATAAAGGGTCGATAAAGGATACGCGGGGAACCGTTATGATCTCCTAAATACATAAATTCGTCAAGCAAGGAAGAATCCTGTAATCTAAATCATTTCATGATGTCATTGAGAGGTCTTAGGGGATAGCCTTCTTGTTTTGTGAGCGGAACCAACTATTAGGAAATTGATATGGTGTAAGAAGGCAGATCTCAACTCTATCTGCTGCATCCCAGAGAAGAATGCTCTCCCTTGATTCATAAAATGACAAACCTAGGGCATAACGCAACTCGTTCATATAATAAGTCTCGCATGCATTCACTTCATATACTTTCAAACCGAAATAAGAATCTTAGCTCGCAGATTCGAGCCATATCTTGGAAGACCACTTAGTACGTATTGTTGATGTTATAAAGCAGCGTCGAGCTGCTACTTCCAGTGTGCTTTGTCTCCTTGAAGGCAATTCAAATGATAGCCTTAACGGCTACTTGAATTGCGAGATTACATCTTTGAAATGGCACAATTTTTGAAGGCACAATTTAATGAAGTAATGCAATCTCTCCTTGGCCGACTTCATATATGTTAATGAATGCGATTTCATTAAGAGGAAAATTAAGATTATTTAGTATGCATGGCCGACCTCATGAAAAGACACGATTAGTTAAAGAATATATCTCTTTGTTGGAGGCCGACTTGAAGATCAAGGGATGTGTCCTTTCACTTCCTCTTGTATTTATATTCGATGTATTTCCTTGTTGCTTTTATCCATTCATTCAGTTTGATATTATTCTTTGGAGTTAAAGTGTGAATCATCTAGAGGAGATAGCGATTTCTGTAGAAGAGCATTTTGTTGGCTGAGTTCTAATCAGTGATATACATCTCGTTGTATCTGAGTTACATCCGAGTTTGCATCAGTTTGTGATGCTTCTTATTGGCCCTTCAATCGGCTCATTGTAAAGGAGACATTCTTTGTTTTTGATCAATATATAAGTGATATATTGTTGCTGGGTTTTTCTCCCTCAAGTGGAGGGTTTTCCCAGGGTATCCGTTATGTTATTGTGTCTGAATTTGAATTAAATTTCTATGCTATTAATCTGATCATAAAAACAACACGTATTTGCCTGCACTCTTATTACAAAGGCCAAAAGTAGTGGGTTCGATCCATACTAATTGAAGTAAGACTTATGTTTGTTTCAAAAGAGCTTGTGATGCAAGTCTTTAGTAAGAATGAAGAAGTATTTAAATTGGAATGTAGTAAAGGACCGATTTATATAGAACAAGCTTTGACTCTCTAGTTAGCGTATCAATAAAGTATATTAGATGGGTCTTTTGGTCAAACTTTATCTTTATTGAATAGGACTTTCAATAAGCTAAATTAGAGGAATTTCCTAATGGTATTTGTATATATATATAAGGAGCATATCATTAGGAGAAGAAAATTTACCTGAACTTCATGATTCTTGGATTTCATTATCATTTAATATATTCTTATGGTGAATAAAACAACCATCATAAAAACATAGAATGATGTATAGAATTAAATAGATACCATTTCAATTGAAATATAATGTTTTGTTATATAGGTGACTACCTATCAAGATATTGGTTTAAGATGGTGAGTGAAAGGTTGGAAAAGTCATAGCCTTGACAAAGTCTTTAGGAAAATTAACTAGATTCATATCTGTCTCTTGTAATGTGAGCATTACTATGATATGGATTAATGGATTGAGAGATTTGAGGATTGATTAGTAATAATATAAATAATTGTGTAATTAGATTTTAAATTGTTAAATGGTTATGTTTCATTGCATGAGTTGAGAATGTCTTCATGGTCATGATTAATTGGTTGTATTAAATAATGTGTCTTGATTAAGTGTTTATGTAATCATTGTCATTTGTGTAAAGTGTGTTCAAGGTTATGTGTTGTTAGGAAGTGTGTTGGTTTCCAAAGGCCTAGGAGGGAGTATTTTTGTATGTATGGTTTCACTTTGGAAGTGGTTTGGCAATGTTTTGTGTTGGGTGCAAGAGGGTCAATGCCTTGCACTATGTATAGATTCTTGTGATTGTGATAAGTGTGCAAGATGATCAATGCCTTGCTCTGTGTATGGATTCATGTGATTGTGATAAGTGTGCAAGATGGTTAATGCCTTGCTTGGTGTGTAGGGTTTACTAGTTGCAAGTAGGGGGAGTGGCTCTCAATGGGGGCTAGAACCCAAAGTGGTGCCCAGGATAACCCATTGGAGGGTTTCTTAATTCATTGATAACCTTAATAATGAATTAGGGGGAATGGGTGGAATTCACATTAATCAAGATAATGTATGTCTCATTCATGGCTCAAGTGCTCGTTTAGACTTGAGATGAGATGGGAAAGCCTAGAATGGCAAGTTCAACTGCCTTGTCCTCATGAAAGGTACGTTGATTCCGCATGAGTTTGTATGGGGGGCCAAGGATCAAGAGAGGTTGTCAGGATGACCCAGGATGGGGGCCGGGGCCTAGGAAGATCTACCAAGATAACCCATATCAAGCTATGGATGACACTCCTCCCTATTGTAGTCTAGCATTCCCTAGTTGTATTTCCTCTTTGATTTGTGAGTGCCTCTGGAAATGTTGGAAGTGTTGTAAGTGTTGTAAATGTTGGAAGTAAAGTCAGTGTTGTAAGTGATGTTTGTGTTGCGAGCAGTGTTGTGTTGGAGTCCATGTATAACCCTTGATTGTGTTAGCCTATTGTTTTCCCTGACTGTCTGTTGGATGTGGGACCTTGTGTTATCTCCTAGCACGAGGGGTGGACCTAAGGGTTCCACATGGTCGGGAGGTTGGTGTTTTTTCCTTCATTGGGTATTCTTGTTGCATGTTCGTGTGCATGGAGATTGTTCATTATGTTGTGGGCTCCAAATCCTATTCCTGTTCATGAAGGCAACCTTTCATGTATTTGTATATTGGATTGTATATCAGTTGTATCTCTTGATGTAATCTGATGTATTCTTCCCTCATGTAGTAAGGGAAGCATTGTTGTAATTATTGTAACAATGTAACAATTATTGATGAATTCTTCTTGTAATGAATATTGTAATGTAATGCATCTTGCATATGGTGTTTTAAAATGAACCTTGCACGTTAAATTGTTCATGTTATCTCCTTATCGTTAATGAAATGTTTTTAGTAATCTCGATTGTTGATTTGTGAGTAGCGCAGTCGAGGAACCTTAGAGGACCTATGATTAGTTATGTTATGCATTCTATTGTTATTTCCTTCCAAAAAAAAAATTGTTCCATTAATTTGGCATAGTTAGTGTTGTCCTCTGGGGTTCATAGGTGGGGGCGTTACATCTTCTATGTACGTTTTCTTCTATCAAAGGATATAGAGAAACATCTCTAACATCTATTATTTTCTTATTTTTTTCACATAGTAGAGAATCCATTTCTTCATAAATTTCTCCCAAACATGACTTGTCAACAAAAATTTAATAGCAACCCAAAAATGGTCATCAAGGACCATCCCTCTCAACTCAACTACAATATCAAATGTAGATTGTCTCCAAGATGCCCATGCAACACTGGCTACTATGGAACACAAAGCTGTTTTGACTGCATAAAGATAGTCAAGAAATGTAAAAATAAGAAGCAAACCTTGTATCAATAGGTTTGAGGAGTTCCACATTTTCAAATTTTTAATATATAGATTGTGTGGGGTGATGATTACATATGAGCATTTATATTTTTGTCTTTTTCAATGAGATTTGAGATCCATTGAAACTTACCAATATGTTTGAGTGCATCATTCAACAAATGCACACAACATGATGTCCAAAATATAAGCTTGCGCATTTTTTTGTATTAGCAAGTCAAGTGCTTTACAAACAAGGGCAACATTTATAAAAAATTCAGACTACATGTGATGCACCCATCTCCTCAATGGCCTCACCCAGTTACATCTGAAGCAATTCTACATTTTTCTCTTGCCCTAAATAATCTATTGCTTTCAAAAAATAAGGGCGTTTACTACATGTTACAATGATACTAAGAAGTGGATGATTTCTAACATTTGTCCACCCATCCATCACAATGTTGCATCTCTCTATAGACCACACTCTTTTTATTGATGCAATTTGTTGCTCTAGTCAAACTTCTCTTTATCAACTAGGGTAGTGTAAAGCTTCTCATATAATGGTTTATAAACTACTTGTCCATTATTAATAGCTTGGACCATATTCTTGTAGTAAGATGAGTGAGCGAAATCAAATGGTATTGCACTTCTATAAAAGAAGCGTGTGACTGTTGCATCAATTGCATCTCGACCATTCACATCAAACAATTGCCTAATGGGGTATGGACTGCCAATGTGTAGTCTCTTGCAAGAAGACTCTACACATTGTGTTGTCACATCTCTCAAAGACATGTTTATCTTTGACTCTATGTTGACCCTAAGTTGCCCCTATTGCTAAAGCAAGAGAGCTCAAATAAGCCAATTTCCCATCAACCCTTTTTTTGTGTTACACAAGGACGCATCCCCACCCCTCAAACACATGTCCCCGTCCCTTAAATTGTTTTGAGGATGATAGGATATTAGGGGATGTCCCCTTGCCATCCCCCTTAAACTACCAGAAACCCAAAACATCATAAAATGTGTCTCAAAATTTGGGCACGTCCGAAAACGTAAAGTGGATGCCTAGTGTAATGAAGTGAATTTGCACCCCTAGGCAAATTCCCCATTTACATTACCCCTACCTTAGAAAACGAAAATCCGATGATGAAATTCCACATCTGCCACCTTTCTCCACCCACTTGGCAGGTCGTTTTGGCATCAGTGGAGGAATCCTTGTTGGGGACGTGAATGCTCCACATGGACATCTATGCGTCGCGTTGCCATCTTGACAAGATTACTGCCTCTAGAATCCGTAGAGGCATTACATTTCTCCATTGGCGACGAAGTGTAACGTCTCTGTCTCCCTTGACTGACAAGAAATGGGTCTTTTGCCTCTCTTTGCAAGTTCAAATGATCTATCTCTCCATTCTTTCATTCCTTCTTGATTCTCTTCACTCTATGGGCTTCATTCTCACACTTTCAAGCTTCTACATCACTCTTTTGTGGCTGCAAGCCGCTGGTTCTTGGCTCCTACACTCCATTCGTTGCGACAATGTTGTTGTTGGAGGACTTGCAAGCTCTCTCCTCCCACTACTTGCCTTGAGCACTCATAGTTGTGGAGGTGGTATTGCCTTTTGCTACTACTCTTTGCATCACTTTGTGTATTTGCATAGCATACTTCTTGTTGGTGATTTCTCTTAGCATTATTTCCCTTATGTTTCTACATCATTTTCAATACAGTGTTGCTATCTAGCTGTATGTGGAGGTGGAAACACCAAAGTGGGGAACTGATTGAGGCAGTCCTCTAAAAACAGCCTCAACATTTTCCTTGGTCTTGTGTGTGTAGGTGTTCTCAAGTGGTGTTGTTTGAAGAATCGAGTTGTAAGAAGTTTGGTATTGCTTTCTCACCCTCTTCGTCAATCCAAGCATAGTTTAGATATAGTATTCTCTTTGTTATATTTCAGTTTTGTATTTTCTAGCATTTGGTTGTAGTATAAAATATCTAGCATTCAAATAGTTAGTAGGTTTTCTTGCGTCTTAGTTTACTCCCTGGACCTTCTATCCATACGGACGCCAACGCATCCCTAAGACTCTAGCACGCCGCGCTAGAGTCCGTTATCTGCGTTGTTGTCCTTAGACAGTGAGTTGTCTGGGCAGTAAATCGAACCTCAGAAACTGGCTCTTTTGACCTCGTAAGCATTCAGTTTTAGCAGAAGGAAAGCGGCAGACCATCTGTCCTTCCTTTTCAGCCTTAGTACCTTATCCATTTCAATTTGCTTAGCAAACTTGAGGTAGATCAAGGCAGACTATTGCTTAGGACTCTCTCCTGACTTGGAGTCCCGAAGCAGCCGGTTCCCCTCCCCTACACCTAGTAATCCCCAAAATGACTAAGGATGTCTCAAACATCCACTAACCATCCTAGGGACAGCCAAGCATTCCCCTATGGTAAATGCAGTATATTTCATCATTTAAAAAAAAGATACCTAGCCCATGGCCATTAGACTATAAATGGGCATGGGGGTCCCACAAACCCTCCCACGCCCCTTATACCCCCTAATATGTCAAAGTAAAAAAATAAAAAAGTATGTTTTTATCTTTTTATTGATTGTTGCTATGTCATTATTGCTAGAGAAAATTCAAATTATTTATTATCATTGAAAAATAGTTATGGGAAGGGGATTTGAGGGGAGTGGACGCCTCCAAGGGACACAAACTTGCATTAAACTTTACATTGTGATTGTTTACAAATTTACAATGAATAACAGCTGAAAACTTGAAACCTAGTTGCTTGAGTTGAAAGTTGAAACAATGAGAAAAGTTTAAAGAACATATACAACAATAACCTATAAGAATTTATCACTGATTACAAACAAGTAAGAATCCTACAACTAAAAGATTTAAAGAAGCTTAGAAAACATCAACTAGTTCAACTGCAATCTTTGCATCAAGGTATGTCATTTTTCATTTTTCTATTTTTAGTTTTTTAGCTTGTTAGAGAGGGTTTGTAATTAGTTTTAACTTTAAACTTTTTTAAAAAATTGGTTTTAATTTGTTATCACAAAGAAACACCACAAAATGAGCACTAGCAACAATGATGACAATGTGAATAAGGGCAGTGAAGAAAATGAAGTAAACAAAACAAACCTTTCTTCTCATTCTCAAAATCCAAACACGGGTTCTATTAGAACTTTACAAGAGTGTTTTGCATGCCCTTCACCCTCTCTTCAAAAATTTACAAAAAGCCCTTTCAACCACAAAAAACCCTTGCTTCAATTTTCCACCAATTTAATCGTCAATAATGGTAAAAATATAGGGGACAGTAGGCATTGGTTGTCACATTTGCAAAACTAATTACCATGGGAGCTATAGCAAAGTTACACACCATTTATTGGGTGAGAATAAACATGGGGTTAGAGTTTATGCAAATATAACATTGGAACAATAGGTTCAAATAGCAAAATTGGTTGGAGTGAGTGAGGGAAAAATTTACTAGTACTACTCAAACTAAGAAACGGTTATGCAAAACATTGCAATCTATTGATCAATATGACTATTCTAATGTATTAGTTGGAGAGAGTTGTGATAGAGGCAGGAGAAAGGTCACTTCTACTACAAGTGAAAATAATACAGCGGTAGGGTTAATGAATTTGCAAAAACGTGAGCAAGCGGATGATTTATGAAACAATTTATTGCTTGAAATTGCTTGTATTAACAAAGGAAAAGATTACAATATATAGAGGAGGTAAATTACTGTAGACATTTAAGATGTCTAACTACCTCAACTACTATATACTGTAGAAACAATATATTATTGACCATTAACAATAGAGAATTATTATTCTAACACCCTCCCTTAATGGTCAATCGTCTAACTAGCCTACAAAAAACAATCTGCAAGTCTTTTGGTCACAAAATCTTCAGAACACTCTGTTGCTGCTGAGACCCTTCCTGGATCTGCAGAATGTTAGTACCAAAAACCCATAAACCGTCCAAAAAAAAACAGAGAAGGCTGCCCCCTTCTTTAGAATGCTCTACAACAAGAGACAAGAGCCTGCCACTGAGATGAGTCTGCCACTAACCCTCCCAAAATCTGCAAAACTGCTGACCAGAAGTCATCACAAAACATCCAACTTGATGTTGGGTAACAGAGTTGTCCCTCCTTGTAGCCAAAGACACATACTGAGAATCGCTGCCACGATTTTGAGGAAAAATCGGCAAACCCTCCAAACTTTTGCAGATGAGCATGACGCCCAATAACAGACTACAAGAAGCCAGTTGTGCAGATGTTTGCCCCAACAACTCTAGGTATGAGCAAAACAGACTGCAACAAACCACGATTTTTAAGGAAAAAATGGCCAAACCCAGAAATCTGAAGATTACAAATCATCGTTTTTTTCAGAAAAAAACAGTAAAAACCAAATATTAGAGAGCCCTCCCGAACAACAGAAACCCTAACTAGGGTATACAGGAAAAAACTCTTAATTTTTTAGGAGAAAATTATAAACCCTCCTGGAATTTTTTAAGGGAAAAAATTATGAAAACCCATACAGATTTTTTTAAGGGAAAAAACATTAAAACCCATACAGATTTTTTTAAGGGAAAAACTATTAAAACCCATACAAATAATTTTTGCCATTGAATCATTGATTGCCCTCCAACATAATGTTGTTCAAATTGGCCATCTTCACGTTTTTCAAGGCACGAAAAACAAGGTACTGAGAAGAGGCTGATGCACAAAACCTGAGGCACGAGTTTCAATACACTGAGGCGGGTTCAGGCACGCAAAACAATGCAAATCCACTTGCACAAAATTCAAGGCACATAAAACGATGCACCTAGAAAAATCGGAGACCAACCCAGTTGAGATCTCAAAAAACCCACCAAGAATCTGCAATCGAAAAAAAAATCACCTTGAAACAGAGGGGTCAAAACCCTAGACGAATTTTCTGGAACCCTCGGTGGCCATGAGAGCTTCAAAAAATTGCAGAAAAATACTGAAACCCTTCTAAAATCGCAACACAAAATTTCCAGAAGCTTTGGGAGACCACGATCTCCCAAAAAGAATGAAAATAACATCTCAAAATAGGGCTGGAATCGTGTTTTTATTCAAGAAAAAAAGGCAAATCAAGAAAACGTCAAACACACGGTATAGGAACTCTGAAAATCACAGCCTTAAGAGCCACAAACACGCATTCAAAACAAAGAAACGTGCCAGAAGAACAGAGAACATGTTCAGAGCAAAGAAACACGCATTTAGAACAAAGAATGTGCCAAAAATGATACAAAACGTGTCCAGAAACACTGTAGAGAGATGCGTGCAAGGGTTTACAAAGAACGCACAACCAAAGCCTACAAAAAATCGCGACTCAAAAGACTCAAACACTACAAAAGGTCGCAATGCCAGGAAAAACACACGATTTTGAAACTGTGTATTTTTTTAAGAAAACGATGCCCAAGAATAGCCGAAATCGTGGCCAAAATAGGTGAAACACATGCCCAGAATGCAAACGAAGATGCGTCCAGGAAGAGGAAGAACGTGGGCAGAAGGAGAGTAAAAACGTGCTCAAAAAAGCTGCGAAAAACCCTTCAAAACGCAAGTAGATTCAAAAAACGCGACCTCATACCCAACCTTTGAATGCAAAGCCCACGATTTTTTCTTTTCACAAAATTTTTGAAAGCCTCCCAAAATCCTAAGCCCTCCCGTGAGGGAGACTCAGACCTGCTCTGATACCATGAAACAATTTTAGCTGGGAAAATTGCTTGAAATTGCTTGTATTAACAAAGGAAAAGATTACAATATATAGAGGTAAATTACTATAGACATTTAAGATGTCTAACTACCTCAACTACTATATACTGTAGAAACAATATATTATTGACCATTAACAATAGAGAATTATTATTCTAACAATTTAGTGACCAAACTTTTTTACGCCCATGCTATCCCATTTCATTTGGCAAGGTATCCTTAGTTCAAAGGTATGTTGAGAGATGCAATGGTAGTTTGACCCTCTTATGCTCCCCTTGGAGAACATAGATTGTGTACCTCTCTCCTAGACAAACAATATTCAAAGGTGAACATGTTGATTGAGGAGATGACACAAACATGGATTAGGACTAGTTGTTCCATTGTCATGGATGGGTGGACTAATATTCAACATCAACAACTCATTAATATTATTGTTACATGTCCTGTTGGTTTAACCTTCTTACTGCTATTGATTGTCTTGGGAAACATAAGGATATTGATTACCTATTTGCCATTTTGAAGGAGGCCATAAAGGAGGTTAGGTCTTCTAATGTTGTGCAAGTTGTGACAGATTCATCTTGTGTTTGTAAGTTAGCCGGTTTGATGGTTGAGAGCACTTACATATGTTTTTTGACTCCATGTTGTGTACATGCTTTAAATAATGCTTTGAAACACATTAGCAAAATAGATTGGGTGAAGAGAGTAGTGGTCAAAGCTAGAGACATACAAAGGTTTGTATGTAACCATCACACTTCACTTGCACTATCTAATCTTATTCAAAGAAAGAATTCATCAAACCAGTTGAAACTAGATATGCTGGCTATTTTATTTTGCAAGAGAGGATATTGGAGGTGAAGGATACTCTACAATCCATGGTGGTTTGTGGAGAGTGGAAAAAGGTGGGCTCAATCAAAGACAAAAGAAAGGAAGGTAGTGAGAGAAAGGGTGCTTAATGCTTGGTGGTCCAATATAAGGTAAGAAATTTTTATTTAATAGTTTAAATTAATATGTTTGAGTTTCTACTTTGTTTTACTTTTATTTTTAAATTTTAATTTACATTATTAATAGTGTTAATGTTGTAATTTTAAGATGTTGCTTGCAAATATATTTGCTCTATCATATCAGCTATTATGGGAGTAATCAGAGATGTGGATACAAACTCTCCTAGCCTTGGAGAGATTTATGAGACTTTTGATAGCATGCTTGATCAAATGAAGTGAGCAATTCATCACAAGGATCCTACATTGCAATTCTATGAGGAGCAGATCAGGCCTATTGTCGCAAAGACGTGGAACACAATGAACACCCCTCTTCATTTGGTTGTCTATGCTCTAAATCCCAAGTGGTACACACCTATAGTTGATCGAATTCTTCCTTTTGAAGATGAGGTAATGGAGCGGTTTACAAAGGCCTTTAGTAAGATGTATAGCAACGAGGAGGCAACTGTACTTCGAGAGCACGAGCTTCAATGTTTCAATCTTTAAGGTCCTACATTCAACAAACTAGAGGCTAGGATGGATAGAACCACCATTGCACAGAAAAAACCTATTGGATGATGGAAATTTCATGGGAAGAACACACTAGAGTTGAAACAACTTGCTATTCGTCTACCCTCATAGATTGCTAGTTCCTCTGCTACAAAGAGGAAATGGTCCACCTATGGTTTCATCCATTCAATCAAGAGGCACAAGCTTATCTCTAAATGGGCAGAAAAGCTAGATGCAGTTCTTAGTGCCTTGAGACTTCAAGATCGGCAAACTACTGAGTATTGACAAACTCCAGCAGCACGTTGGGATATTGATCCTGAAGATGTTAATCAGATTGACGAGGAGGTGCAACTGGGATTGGTCAGGATTCTATTGAACAAACCGCAACTTCAACCAGAGAGTGACACAGACTCTTCGTCTTCTGATATTGATAGCCCAGATGAGGAGTAGTTATATATTGAAGTTTGAGTATTCAAGACTTGAATTTAAACTTTAAATTTTATTTTAATTTCCAAACTTTAAAATTTAAACTGCTGTTATGCCATTAACATCATTGAACTGCTGTTATACTACTGCCATAATTAAATTTTATTGCTGTTATGCTGCTGGTATACTGCTGTTATGCTATTGTCATCATTGAACTGCTGTTATACTGCTGGTATACTGTGATCATGATTAAATTTTATTGCTGTTATACTGCTGTCATGATTAAATTGCCTTCCCCTTGCCACCCTTGGACTGCCATCCCCAAAACACATCCCCTCGTCCCTGTCCCCATCCCCGAAACATTGTGGAACATAGTTGAAATATGATCACAATACTTCCACAGTTGATGCAAACCCTCTTCTAAACCCAAAAAGTTTTAAAATAGTAACATAAAATTTAAAATTTACATAATTTAAAAATCAAAATTAATAAGTAATTGTATAACTTTAAAAAAACAAAAAACTTAGTTTTAAAAAATTAAAAAAATCACACATATACCCTCCCATTAAATATGAAATTTTAACAGAAAATGAAACTTAAACACTGAAATTAACTGCTAAAGTTTTAAGTTTTAAATTTCCACATTGATCAAGGTTTGAATGCCATGCCAAGGCTTGCAGACATCTTGAAACCAAGGCATCTTTGGCCCAGCCTAAAACTATACACCACCCCCAGGGGGCAGTAAACAGTGACTTCCAGTTCTATAGATCTTAACTTAGGGTAGGGTAAGGGCAGCTATAACATAGTTTTTTTAATATATATTTAAATTTAAATTTCCACCATCTATGACTCCGAGTATAAAATATTATCAATAACACTTTAGCTTTTAAAGTTTTAAATAGCAGACATTTGAAACTAAAATATAAAAATTCAATGTTCACAGGATTAAAATTTTGAAATACCCAGGCTTATGGGAGGCAAAATACAGACATGGTTGGATAAATATAAAGGGGAACAGAAAAATCGCAGAATCACAAAGAACATATAAGTATTACAGTACCTGCCTGAAACTTGTTGATGGTTGCAACTCTCTGCAAACTGTTGAACTCATTGCTCCGTCTCTTGCAATTCCCACTGCTCCTTTCAAAGTTTTGTATGTGGTGAATAGAACAACCAACACTTTAAAAATAAATAAATCAGGGGTTTGTTTTTACTTTTCCTATTTTTCCAAGGGAGATACCTTTGATTTAGGGTTTCTAAAAAGGGAGACCCCTAGAGATGCTGGCAGGACATCTCATGTGACAGGGGATGTCTCCAAACTTGTCTCTAGTACAAGAAATGTGCCCCAGGGATTAGAGATGCATCTCCCTTACTACCTTGGTTTTAATAAACAAATCTAAAATCTAGAATGTTATGGTTAATTGGCAATTGCAAAACATATTTAATTAATTACATGCTCTCTGAACATGTGAGGAATATCTTTTGCAATTAGTATAGTGAAGAACTTGTGCAAATAACAAATTATCTTTAAATTGCAATCTAAAATTTGAATTTGTTGTTTCAGGGTGATCTTAAAAAGTGAAAATTTATAGAATTGTATACAATTTTTGGAGAATTAATGAACATTTTCATAATCAAAACAGTTAACAACCTCTTAGTTGTCTCTTAGAATTTCACTGGAGCCTCTTGAATGAAAAATCTAAAATGCTCACCTACTAGGTTACACAAGCACTTCTAAAACCCATAAAATCACACTGAAGACTCTTGAGAATAACATCCTACCAAGCATGGGAACGATTTTGTTCTGCGTGTGTCTAAACAAGCATCAACAGAGTTGGCATTAGGAGGGCTTGGAAATGGAATCTTAATAGATAATCATGAACACAAAGCACTACTTGAGCTCTTTTAACTGCCAAAACCTCACTAAAATGCGCAATAGAAAAACAAAAAATTATAAAAACCAAGATAAACAACTAAAAACATGCACAAAGCAGAATTTGTCTGTGCTGAGGTGATTTGCTGATCCAATGTGCTGCCATGGGCTAGGTGGCTGTCCCATAATCATTCCTAGGGATCCCCATGAACTCCCTTGGAATTTTGTGGGTGACTCCCTTCTTTCAGCCCATGAGGTCATCAAAAGCATCAAACCATGTAGAGACATTCAAGAATCTGATTGTACAGCACCGAATTATGCATGAAGAAATTGCCTGTACAATTATTGCATATTCTTTAAATGATGACACATACAAGTGACATAAGCATCTTGCCCCTAATTCAATACTCTTAGGCAGAGTTAGAGGCAGCCTTTTTGAAACAACTTAGAGAGCACATAAATTAAAAGAGGTTGAGAGACAACTGCAAACAATAAGACAAGAACTTAATGAGCCAGTTTCAAACTCGTAGATTTTGCAAAGCGTTGGAGAAAGTAATTAACCCATACACGCATACGAACAGCAAAATTTTAGGATTTGCTTACAAGAACTCTATGCTATCAACTAGCCATCATCCAAACACTAAGAATTTGGACTACGGAAGATGAGTGTAAGAAGGCTTTAATGCTGGAACAACAATCAAAATTGTGTGCCCTCTTACACCACTCACCATCGGTTTCTCAATCAATTAATTGCAACAACCAGCTAATACAACCCTGTCCCCAAGTGACATCAACAAAATCAGATTGTGTACTCATTTCAACAAAGTCCTGTGAATGTCGTGCCTCAACTGAATTAATAGGCTTAACAACAAAAATTATATACAGCTCCTTGCATAACAAGTTTGAATTCTTATGGAGCCTATGTTGTTGCAACTGCCCACAATAAGAGTGAAGAAGCTTTCTCATTTGAATCTAATGACAGCTCCGATTATGACATCATAAACACAACAAAGGTAGTTGGAAGTTGGAACTAGTCTAGAAGTGGCTGAAAATGATCAAACAATTGTTAATTACAAGTAGTTGTAAGGGCATTCTAAATGAGCAAATGGAAATAGTTGAAACATGTGCACCCATGACTGAAGAGTACAGCAATTTAGAGATGTATTCACCATTTATAAATGAAACGAATGAATATGACTGAAGCCAAGACACTTTGCTTGACACTGAAACAACTAAGAATTTCCAAACAAGTGAGGAGGAAACATGTCACAGTGACTCCGATCCAATACTCGAGCTTTGTCAACCATTGATACCAACTTTTGAGTGCGACATACCAAAAATAGTGGACAAGCTGAACCATGATATACAGATTTTAGGATTTATGTGTACCCTAGAAGACATAAGTTTACATGATAGCTATCAGCTTCACAATAAAACTGAGCACAGGGAAATTGTTTGTCCTGAATTCCTCATAAAACTAGACTTGGCCTTCAAGGAGATGATGAATCCTATGATGTCCATTGCTGATAGGACCAGTAAATCAGTAGATTTAGAACCCAAAAATCAAGGCAACTGTAATATCCTGCTTTGAAGAAGACGGTCAAGAACATACTCCAATCAACTGAATGGGAGGACATTATGAATATATCAGCTGCTCTGAAAAGAATCATGGCCCAACAGACCTTGAAGTTGAAACTGCAGCAGCATCCCATGATATTGATTTGCTTTGGCATGAAGCAGAAAATGCAATCAAGTTCTTATAAAGTCTTAAAGACTCTTAACCGTAAGCTCTAGGAAGAAGTACATAAATTCATTCAAATCAACGAAAAAGAAGAAAACTTCAAAACCCTGATTACTTAGATTTCATTGATAGGGTGGGCATGTAATGTCCCCTTCTCAATCCTAAGCTTTTCAGTGATCGTTAGCCTATTTCTGGAGTCCTATAGGCAATTCAGAGGCATTTGAGAGGATTCCAAGATTCTTGGAGGATTCTTGTCAGCATTTCAAGGGATAATTGCAGAGGTTTGCTAGAGTGGTTTTCGGGAATTTTTGGGTTTCCTGAGTTCCTTGGTGGGCAGTATTGCTATTGTTAGCAATGTCTATTTTTAGCAAGTCACAGCTGCATCTCAGTTTGAGCTAATTTTGAGTTTGGCCACACTATTTTTAGTAGTATGCTATTTTTAGTAAATGCTATTTTTGGCAATGGTCCTAACAACAGTTCGGTGCAAGGTTTTATTTCTGACAGTGATGGCTATTCAATTGTTGGAGTTCTAATATTTTTGGCAGTATGTGCATCCACCATCTTTGGAGTTCGGAAAAAGCCAGTGTTCCACGGGGACACGTCCCCCCTCGCCCCCCCCCCAAAAAAAACCTCACGTTTCCTAGATGTCCCCATCTTGGAGACTTAGGGACTTGGGGGAAGCGTCCCCCCACCAACCCACCACCAGTGCCACCATCCCACCACCAACGTAGTCATCTCCAAGACGTAACAAGGACTTCGAGGATGTCAAGGTGTCCTCAAGACGTCTAGGGGACTCCTAGTTATCTCCAAGATGTATAATTCTTATACTTATACATCTTTAATAACTATTTTTTCAAGTACTATATATATTTCAGCACCCTGCCGCCACCGTTCCCCCGTCGTCCCCCCCGGTCCCCAAACTTAGGCCCTTGGTCCCCCCGTCCTTGCATCCCCTTGTCAGGAAACTCCATGGAACTATGGAAAAAGAAAATAATAAATTAAGTTATAAAGTCACTTTTGGACCCCCACGCCTAGCATTGGCGACTTAAAGTTGTTTTAAACGGGGGAACTTGAACTTGGACGCCCAAAAGGAGGACTTAAGCAAAAATTAAAATGAAATATCATTTCCCAAGGTTGGCATCCCATTCGAAGGGAAAAGTTATTTGAAATTTGGAGCCCTAATTCTTATTTATACTCCCCTCTTGCTCTCATTTTCATTATGCAATCTTATGATAACGAAGTGTTGCCGAATTGGTGTGAGAATCCTTGGGCTTTGATGTTATACCCACTGAATAAGCGGAGGATCTTTTTTTGATTGGTCGGCTTGCCGCCAAGTGCTTTCTTGCTTTATTGCAATACTCGCTAAACAAACAGATAGTTTCATTTCATGCACTTGGATTTACATACTTACCCCATTAAAGAAGTGGTTTTACTCAGAAGCTAAATATTGTAAACCTTACCACCATATGCTCTCACCTTGCCCACATTGGGATCTGGGTGATTAGAAAGTGGAAGGTTGCTTTACTCAGTTGTTTATCATTATTATTTGGCTAATGCTAAAGGGTGAAGATTTGGAAAAAAATTTGGGGTGGATATTACAAGGCAAACCAATGGAGCTTGAACCTAGAAGTACTACAGCAGCTCATAATGCTGATTTGCTTCGTTTTAAGGCTGAAAATGAAGTTTAGGTATGAGCTGGGGTGTGGTTGTCTGTTCCATGTTCGGCTTGATTCCCCAAGATAGAACTTAAATTTACATCCTTTGGGGCATGATGTCATGCCCCTGCCATCCGCAACACAGCATAGCATCGAACATATAGATGATAATAAATAAATAAAAGAAATAATTAAAAAAATGGCACTTTTAACAGGAGGCCGACCTCCACTAACATCACCACATTTTAAACATTTTGGCCGACTTTCAATCGCTTATATTTGGCCGACTTGAACCACCCAATCACTCATATTAAAGCGAGTATATTTAAGGAGATGGTGGCGATTTGCTAAGGAGGATCAGCGATTAAGGGATAATGTTAATAAATTAATTATCCCTAAATGATTAGTTAAGCCATTAACAAAGGGACATGACTATTGATGAAGACATAAGCATGAAAGGAGGCAACCTTCAGCCCACGTGGGTATGATGAAGAAGATCTCAAAGGCAAAGATCAGCATAGAATAGAATACAGAACATTTTATATATATAATCTGCAAGGATAAACAGGAGCAGAGTAATCAACCACCAACATAAGCCTTCCAAGTATACAGCAAATTCAACCAGTGCAAGAACATAATCAGACCCTGTGGTATGATGCTTAGTTGATCAGAAATCATAAATATTAAGCACTGGCATCATAGCATATTTATGTAGCATATAATTATTGATATTATTAACAAATGTAGCATATAATTACTGATATTGTAAATAGTGATATTATTCTGGTTTAGCAACAATTGGTCTTGAAGGGATAAGGTAGGGTTGCAAAGGGAAGAATTGCTAAAAGGGCACCCTATCATGCAAAAGGGAGAAATGCTAAGAGGGCACCCTATTAAGGGAGAACTACTAAAAGGGCACCCTGTTATAGGGAGAACTTGAAGGGCACCCTATTATGCAAAGGGAGAGCTGCTAGAAGGGCATCCTATTGTGCAGCCTCCCAACTATCCTCGAGTGAATCAATTGTTGAAAAAAAGTAAGGTGATCTTCAATCATAAGGGGAGGATACTTGGGGCACCTCATCATATCCTCCTCATTATGGTTGAGCCCGCATAGTCCTTGGGATTTGTTATATTGTTATATATAATCTTTCTTAGACTTAGAATTAAATGTATTTCATATCATATTCATCTAACATGGTTGCAGGTTTCCATGATCAGACTTACATCATTTCAATTGTGTCGGGAATTGTACCTTTAACTATAATCTGCTATTGGTTTCATTTAGAATTGTGAGTTCAGGGCAAAGTATAAGGTGATCCCAAAAGGGGACATTACAAAAGAAGTTGATACAAGTGGCTGTACTTTATTTAATGCTGAAATCCATAATTTTCATACTAAAAATGCTAAGTTTGATAGTGGAAATGTTTATAATCATGAAAATTTAGAACCACCACACTTTCCCAGAGTTGGAGAGAGTGTTGATGTTTAAGTAGAAAATGAGAACAACAATGTCTTCCTTAACTAAGATACATGCCAAAACACTAAAAAGGAAGGAAATGATGTGGATTCTGAAAAGTCTAATTTAATGACTGAAAATGACAAGCCATTTGAAGGTGAAACGTATGAGTGCATTCAAGGCATCCCAATCTCATACCCAAACTTGATGGGACTCCATTGAACACTCATGACAAATCAGCAAGTTTGGAGTTTCAAAACATTAACAAAGGTAAATAACTTTAAATGTATGGATAATCATGAGATGTCTGCAGAGGATGTATCTCAAGAATAGCTTGGTTATGAAGAGAATGCTAATGAGTGAAATTTCAAACCCCGCACATCGAATGGAGTTGGCACAATCCAATGTATGTGAGACAGAAAATCGTGAGGTTTTTAAGTGATTTTAAAGGTGCTGATGTTATGTCACATATGTATAAACTTAGCGCGTTGCACACATACACCTCAAATCTACCAATGTAGTTACAAAATTGCCTCCTGTATGAACCCACAATTGCAGAAACTATCAAGGCAATTAAACTGCCCCCTGCCACAAGTGGCAATTTCAACAACTATAAAATACTCTAGTTCACCTGCTCCCTTGTTTTCTAATTTCCCTAAAATGTTCTGAATCATCCCAAGGTCATCTTCATCACTAAGGACTGATTGTTGGCTTGAAAACCATCATAGCAAGGAATTTAAAATGATCAATGACTTTTCATTAAAAGTGACAACATTTGTTGCTCCAACAACTATCTTGATCCAATTTACAGAGCAAACTCTTAAGATATTGTTTTCCTATAATTTACAAGTAGTAGAGTTAATGTACCGTGTTAGATCATCATTTGTTTGTTAATAATGTCTTCTACAGACTGAATTGTATCTCATGTTCTTTCTCTCTCCACTGACAATGCAAAACACTAGCTTTTTCTTAGCTGCTTTGTGAATGTCCATACTTCTATGTTTATCCATCTCAATCATGTTCACTGATTTTGTTCACACTGAGAAATTGGGAATCAAACTCCATAACAGAGGTTTGAACAGAATATTCAAAATCTATTCCTGCATCCGAATCTCAATGAACAAGCTTTAGATATAACATTAACCTGTTAAAGGCCAACCAACTACAATCGACCTTCGAAGGAAACAAATTCCCTTTTTTTGCATGCAAAAGCAGCAGAGCAAGCAATTGGAAGGTGGATTTGGCACATATAGGGTGGATCACCTTTCCTTCGTCCATGCATTGCAGGCTTCAGACCAGCTGTGAATCAATTAAATTCTAATGTTTATTAGTCCATCACTCTGCTTAAAAGATATAACATCCTTCACCACTTCATTTGTCATCTCCTACAAGCCAGATAAAAAGTTTTTCTGCAGTTTGATATAAACCTTGTAACCTTAATTGTGGATATTTTCACAATATCTTGTCTTTTGCAGTTCTTTTTTCTAAATAGAGATCACTTGAGTTTTCTTGTGCAGGATTATGAAAACTTGTCAATCAACAGTTTATTTAGTCTTAAAGTACTCCAAATCCCCTATTATGCAGCAAAAGCCTAGGCAAAAAGTTGGCAAAATTGCATCAAACTAATAAATATGCAATAAATACAAATCTTGTAAAAAAATTGAACAAGGCAGATCTACCCATCACAAATCCACCATCTATACAGAAAAAGTATAAAGATGCAAATAAAATTAATGATCTTATATTACATCATCAAGCTATCAAACATAAATAATTCATCATGATAGATGAAAACCTCAAGTCCTAGGCTGCAAAGGATTTCAGAATGATTAAATCTTGAAATCTCTGCAAAAGATCAGATTTAGGCAATGTCCCAAGGAAGAAATCCACAAAAACGATTGAAACAACAGAAAATTAGAGTAAGAAAAAAATATGAAAAATAAGAGGCTGACTGATCATTGATGTAGTGTTTGAGAATCACTCAGCAGGGTGCTGACTCGGCATTGAAATGCAAATTTCTGAGTCAGTGAAGAGCTGAGTGACTAAGCTCAGAAAGCAAGAATCTTCTTCAAAGCAGATCATCTAAAATCCAACTGGTTAGAAAGCAAACACCATGAATTTGTATGTGAATGGAAAATTCAGGCAGTCTGTCACTGCTCTTCTGCAGGCAGAATATTAATGCATGATGTATATCAAAACAAAATCTACAACAGCAAGGACCATTTTTCTGAAGATGCATACTGTTGTGAAAGTGCACTTCCGTGTATTTTAACAATCCTGAAGCTAAATGAAATACTCCAATTAACGTTTACAGATATCCTTCAAAATCTCACAGTTCACTGATGATACTTGCAATGCATAAGAATCTTGTCACACTAACTCAAAGATGGAAACTGTCGAACAAAAGGTCAATGCATAGTATTGAATTGCTTGGACTTTCGTTTACTTGGCCACTACGTCATACCCTTTAAAATTTATATAATCTGAACCTGAATTCATTAATAAATACACTAACCACCTCATTGTTTTGCTCAAAGCAAATCTTGCTTAAACAATAACTTCAAGAAATCTTCCAATTTTCTGTTCCTTCAAAATCAAGATCATCATTTTAAAATTTAAATTCTACAAACCTGAGTCACTATGCTCACAGCTTGCCCTCCCCTTCCAGCCCTTGCGGTACGACCTACTCGATGAACATAGTCACGAGGGTACCTGCACTTAGAAATATTCTTTTAGGATCAAAGTGATATAAGGTAGTCAAATCAGAAGAAACCATATATCCATAAAATTTTGTTCTTGAAAGCTTTATATAAAATAGAAAATCCAGAATCAAATCGTCAAACAAATATTTTTATCTTTGCACCATATGAAAGATAGAAGTTAGGCAATTTGAAAACATAAATCTACAACCTTGGGATATCATAATTGATAACAAGATCAACAGTTGGAATGTCAAGACCACGACTTGCTACATCAGTTGCTAACAAAATTGGGACCTGGCCAGATTTGAAACGATGAACAGCAGCAAGCCTTGATGACTGTGTTTTGAGAGAATGTAATGCCACTGCTTCCAGACCAACTTCCTCCAGCAACAAACTAAGAAGATGGCAAGTCCTGAACCCATCAAATTAACAGATGTCATTCCAATATCTCTTATTTATGTACACATTGCTCCTACAAATGATTAAACATAGTTACTGTATAATTTACTCCTACAAACAATCAGGCATTGTACTCATTAGAATCATGAAATTGCATTTTAGCCTCCAGTTGGATGTATTAGGATTTAAGGAACAAATAATTAGTTATACAACAGGACAAGAATTCATCAGTGAATAAACAAACAAAAGAATCTAAACAAAGTATGTATTTCATAAAGGTGTTCAAGATGATATTGGACAATAAGAACTTATGATTTCAACCAAAGCCATTTAAATATTAATATAAAGAACACTTAATATTTTTGTTTTTATGAATTGAGTAGAGAAAATTGTAGCTTAATGTATAATAGTATATCAATAGCATATGCAACATAAACCAAACAACAGCTTTGAAAATTTCAAGGCAAGACCATATTGCAAACTCATTAGGAACAATTCAATAGCTGAGTGATTCAGTAACAATGTAAACAAAAAGGCGAAGTCAAAATATCACAATCGAAGGGAATTGACAACATACAAGCTCAAATGAATCTCATTTATTCATGCTTCAAATATTTATGGATAAAAATAATAAAGTCTAAAGAGGATGCTAAATTCAAGCTCCATGAGTGTAATTGTGAATGATATAATGTCCTTATATATAAATTGTCTTATTTAAGTTATGTTAATTATGAAAGTTCCATTCAGTTCATATGAGGCATAAGCACATGAACATCCCGTGATTGATCTAGACTAGCAGAAAATGGTCATGATACTTATGAAAGTTTCATTTGGATTACATGAGGCATAAGACCATGTCATGATTGATCTAGACTCGCTGAGAATAGTCTTCAACTAAGTATTTGAAATGAAAACATGGATACAAAGGATAAGGGGCTTCCACGTATGGAGACAAATAGGATTAGGTTACCAGAAACTTGGACATATGCCTATAGAGAACCATATGAAACAAGGAAACAATCAAAAAAGGACACCATAGGAAAAGTTGGTGGAAACTAAAAACACAAATACACTTTGCACATACAAGAGTAATTATATTCAGAATTCTTTCTTCCAGTCAAATTTTCAAATTTAACAGATATGACATACCTTGTCAAAACAATGAGAATTGACTATACAAATTGATAGAAAAGCTATCAAAAATTATATTTATTAAAACGATGAAATGGTCATACATAATGAGCATGTTGTATGAAACGAATCTTCATCACACATTTGCAAACTGCAGTGAAGAATCAAATGGGAATAATATCATCAGGAATGCAAGAAAAAAACAAATTGAATTGAGCAGTTGTGAGCCATGTTAATGAGGTGGCATTTCTGTACCATGTAAACATGTGGGTGAGAAGGATTGATAGTGTAAACTCCTATAGGAGATGTATCAATAGAATTCTTTTGCATTCTAACCTGTATTGTGTTTTTGCTTTCAGATCATTTATTTCTGCACTGTATATTTATTGAAAGTCCATAGAAGCAATAATCTGCAAAAAATTCCGATTAATCCTGATTTTTAAAAAATCTGCAGGCTGGACGATTTTTTCCGATTTCAAACTTCAAAATTGCCAAAAAAATGCATTTAAAACCTGCAAATAAAATCACGCTGATTTTTGCGCAAAAAAAAACCATGAGACCATAGCTTGTTGCTTACTATTATGCTTTGATAGATTTTTTCCAAGCATCCATAGCTTGTTCGAAAGCACTTGTTTTAGGCTTTTAGCCATAGCAGCAAGGCAATGAACTGTTTGATAAAATGCTTTGGTAGACATGTATGAAAAATGTGGTAGCATAGACAAGTCAGTGAACTGTTTGAAAAAATGCCTCAAAGAAATGTGGTCTCGGTGATGGAATGCTATGGCAAGAAAATTGCTATGGATTGTCATGGCATACCATCACCATGAGACCACATTTCTTTGAGGCAATTTTTCAACCAGTTCACTGCCTTGTCTATGCTATTGCTTACTATTATGCTTTGATAGATTTTTTCCAAGCATCCATAGCTTGTTCGAAATCACCTGTTTTAGGCTTTTAGCCATAGCAGCAAGGCAGTGAACTGTTTGATAAAATGCTTTGGTAGACATGTATGAAAAATGTGGTAGCACAGACAAGGCAGCGAACTTTTGAAAAAAGCCCTCAAAAAATGTGGTCTCATGGTGATGGAATGCTATGACGAATGGCCATGACAAGCAAATTGCTATGGATTGTCATGGTATTCCATCACCATGAGACCACATTTCTTTGAGGCATTTTTTCGACCAGTTCACTGCCTTGTCTATGCTATTGCTTATAATTATGCTTTGATAGATTTTTTCCAAGCATCCATAGCTTGTTCGAAAGCACCTGTTTTAGGCTTTTAGCCTAAGTTACCGGTTCGGGTTCGGGGGTTCGGTTTGCCGGTCCAGCTAAAATTTTTGGGGGGTGGGTTCAGTTCGTTAGTACAAAAAACATGTAAAAATAAAATATATATATATATGCAGCCTTGAAGCAAGAATTAGGATTAAAATATCACATACATCATATAAACAACAAAACCACCATAAACTTGAATGTCATTTAAAACATGCGTGATAAATATTCATCGTTGAAACTTGAATTGTGGTAGCTTGATATACAAAGTCTATTGATGCCAAGGTTCAATTTGTATGATTTTGAAAAAAGAAGCCAACTGAGTAGAGTTATTAGGATTCTTCAGAAATCATAAGAATTTGTTTATACACTAGCCATTTTGATGTCTTCTTGCACTCTCAAACATTATTTTGTATTATTGTTACATTGGTCTTGAGAGTGGTAGCTTAATATAGCTCCACAATACAAAATTTGTTTACCTGTGCAGTGTAACAGTGGCATAGGCAGATTTTTCTTTGAAAGAACCAAGGGGTGACTGCACAATTGAAGTGTATAAACACATATCTTTTTGTAATATCAAGGATACTTTTTGAATCTTCCATGCATTGCTAAACTAAAAGGAAAGGTCTTTCACCTAATCTGTATGCAGCCATGCTTTTGACATTGTCAAAAAGAGCAAAACAAATGAATAAGAATGAGGTAGTTAAGGTGTTTGAAGTGATTAGAGGTCACTTTTAGGGTTCCCTTGGGCGTGGGTCAAAGTCAAACTCCATAAAACATTAAAAAAATGCTCAAAAAAACACTTTTTGGATGCCTAGGCACGCAAGTTCTGCCTTGGTTCGCCCTGGGTTCTCTTGGGTTCTGCCTGGGCAAACCAGACCCAAAAATGAAGGACCCTGATCGAACCACAGGCGAACCAAACTAGGACCCGCCTAGAGACCAAGAACCGGCTACTTAGCTTTTAGCCATAGCAGTTAGACAGTGAACTGTTTGATAAAATGCTTTGTAGACATATATAAAAGTAATAAGGCAGTAAACTGTTAAAAATGTGGTCTCATGGTGATGGAATGCCATGACAATCCATAGAAATTTGCTTGTCATGGCATTCCATCACCATGAGACCACATTTCTTTGAGGCATTTTTTCAGACAGTTCACTGCTTGTCTATGGCTTGTCTATGGATTGTCATGCATTCCATCACCATGAGACCGCATTTCTTTTTGAGGCATTTTTTCAAACAGTTCAATGTCTATGGCTTGTCATGGCATTCCATCACCTTGAGATCATTTTTTGAGGCATTTTCAGACCATTGCCTTGTGCTACCACATTTTTCATACATGTCTACCAAAGCATTTTATCAGCTCACTACCTTGCTGCTATGGCTAAAAGCCTAAAACAAGTGCTTTCAAACAAGTTATGGATGCTTGGAAAAAAATCTATCAAAGCATAATAGTAAGCAATAGCATAGACAAGGCAAAGGAACTGTTGAAAAAATGCCTCAAAGAAATGGTCTCATGGTGATGGAATGCCATGACAAGCCAAACTTTAGCCATAGCAGCAAGGCAGTGAACTGTTTGATAAAATGCTTTGGTAGACATGTATGAAAAATGTGATAGAATAGACAAGGCAATGAACTGTTTGAGAAAATTCCTCAAAGAAAGAAATGTGGTCTCATGGAATGCCATGACAAGCAAAAGCAATTGGCAGCTGATACTAGTTATTAGTTATGCAATGTGAAGTAATTGCATAACTGCTTAGGTTGACTTTGTAAAAACTATATTGTAATTGAAATTTTGTCATCTATCAGCATCTAGTTATTAGTTATGCAATGTGAAATAATGCTTTGAGTTTGAAAGATGTGCAATGCAATGTAATCAGTGATACGAATATAAACTACAAAAATCCTTCTTTCTTTTTTTTGATACGTAAGAGTTTTTTATTAGTTCAGAAAAGAAAAGCATACAACCGTTTGCTAAGCAGGAAATAACCAGTGCTTCAACTACACCCTAATACGACCAGACACCATACAACCGTCACTGAAAATTCGATCAAAATGATAAAAGCTTCAAAATTGACAATTCCACTATCCAAACCAAAAAACCCTAACTCGTACCCACCACTTTCAAACTTATCAACTACAGGAAATTACAAAAAACCAAAGAACCATGCACATTACAAGAACCCATTAAGCTTTGCAAAGGACTCGAAGTCCCGGATCCATTCGAAGCCTCCAGCCACCATTAAACCAAGTTTTTTCTTTAAGAACTCCACAGCCACAGCAACAATCATCCGATGCCACATGAGAGTCGTCCCACTCAAATCCAAGAGGAAGGGATAGAACTTCATTGCCTCATTGGTCTCACGCAAAAGCACCAAATCTTCTGAACGCAGGATCCCGGTGCCTAAGATTGCCGCCTTCAGGACCTCCTCCACACCACCTACCAAGTCCTTCCTAAACAACCTCACCAACAACTCCTTCACCTCCGACTTAGGAATGCGGCTGTTAAAAAGAGAGGCCAAAAACCTCGAGGAGACATGCACATTATCCCTCCCATACTCCTTTCGGTCAAGATGACCAGTCCTCAAAACCATTTTAACTGCCACAATTATGAGAGGGTCGATGTTGAGCAGAATTCTCTTCGACCGATGGTCCTTTAACTCACGAAACGTCGCTTGCCTCGACATCGCCTTCAAAGAAATTGGAGTGTCCGCTCCGAACCATGCCAAACCCTCCACCGAGACTTCAATGATAAACTTTGAACGCCCAGCCATTAACACCCACAAACGACACCAGGAGCCAAGATAAGACCACCAACCAACCCACCACCATTAACAAGGCAACAATCACCAAGAATGCGAAATTACACTGAACAGACCGTCACCTCCATTCATTAATAAAGCATGCGCACACCTGGCAATACTAACATCACACGAACGAGTCATCATTACCAAGTAAGCAAGTTGTCCTTGCAACATAAATTCCTTCCTGCAAATCCTACTTCGTATACAAAGCCATCATTAAAAAACGTGCTTGAACTGGCTGCCTTCAGTGCTAGTACTCGGCTTTAATGACCCCTCCATCCAATCATACTACGAAGCCTTTAGATTCCACCTTAGCGTTAAGCAATCTTGCGTGGATGCCACACACCACAGCCCGTCAGAAGCCCTCCGCCAGCATGGAGGGCTGCCCTCCAACCCCCCACTACAAAAATCTATTTTTTACAATTCATCAGTTAAACTCTTTTTATTTTATTTGCTCTTTATATCTCTATGCTATGGAAACGCCTTTCAATTTAAAAATATATATATATATACTTTTTATCTCTTGTTCTACGATTTTTTACATTTTTTTTAAATCCAATTTTTTCCCAATTTTTTCAAAAATCTTATTCTTTTGGTTTGCCGATTGTTTCCCCAAAAGATTTTTGCTGCTATGATTGAAACGATGAAATGGTCACACATAATGAACATGTTGTATGTAATGAATCTTCATCACATATTTGCAAACTGCAGTGAAGAATCAAATGTGAATAATATCATCAGGAATGCAAGAAAAAAACAAATTGAATTGAGCAGTTGTGAGCCATGTCAATGAGGTGGCATTTCTGTACCATGTAAACATGTGGGTGAGAGATTGATGGTATAAAATCCTATAGGAGATGTATCATAGAATTCTTTTGTGTTCTTCCATGTATTGTGTTTTTTCTTTCAGATCATTTATTTCTGCACTTTGAAATTATTTTTCCTGGGCAAATTTGACATGGCATTACAGCCAATACTTCAACTTGTCAACCTGTGCCATGGAAAGGAAGGAGATGACAATCAATACAAGAGCAAAGCCATGGACATAGATTCCTGGGATATTGAAGAAATTGAGACTAGAAAGACTTCATTACTGTTTGGGATGAAGACATGGTACAACGAAGGCCTCATTTTAATATCTCAAGCAAACTATAAAAAAAAGATCTCATTAAGAAAAATTGCATGGCAGATTGTACGGTGGCAATAAGTTCTATTTAAGGAAATTATCACTTAAATTCAAAGCCAATGATTGCAGTATGCCATTGATGGTACGTAGCCCTATATATCTTGCTACAGCAAGACAATATATAAATTTTGCGGTTGAAGTTGTATCAAAATTTACAGCATCTTTCCAAGATATTCATAGGAAAGTGGCAAACAATCTTTTAAGTACACCAAAACAGACTGCGCCATGGACTAGAATATACATGAAATGCAGATTTTATGTTAGAACAATTTTTACACAAACTGGCAAACTGTACAAATGACATAATTACTTACTATATTTGGGCCAATTTCATCAAGAAATAAGAACCAACCATGATCCAACTATTGTGCTGTCACTCAGAGAAAGAGACTAAAGTAGCAATGAGAACAGAATAAGAAACATTATGGAGAAAAAAAATTCTGTTGATATTATAAAGTTACATTAAGCATAAGAGACTTCTCCACTTATAATGGTTAAAGCAAATTACAACTTGCATAGAATGCAGTATATCATGCCAAAACCAAAGATATGAAGTAGACAGTCATGCATCAGAAAAATGTTTTAAAAATAGAAGGTTGAGTTAATCTACTACAGATGTAAATGTTAGCCAACACACATCTTTAACATGAAATAAAACAAACACAATTTTGAATGATTCATATATTTGCTAGGTGAAAGAGCAATAAACGGTCGCTGCAGGAGGTCCAATAAGAAAAAATCATTTTGTGTGTGGCACAATTCTAACATCATGCCTAAGTTGTGCAGCAATATGGGGTTGAAGTGCAACCCAAAAAGTCTGTAGATGTCACATCAACTAATCTAGTATTGCAATAGTATAACAAGTCAAAATAGTTGAAACCCCCAATGCAGTAAATCTAATGTAAGAATCTTATGGAGAAATGTACGGCCTATGAATTATAAGCATTCCACAAATCCACAAACATATAGGTGTCAAGGTCATGCAGCTTGAGGGTAAAGAGCAGAACCTGAAGTCACATATTTTGTATATGTAACCATTGTTTGTAACTCTATTATAATTCAAATAGAGGCATAGTGATGCAGAACTTTATTATTCGTGATTGTAGGTTAAATTTGGATTCTTGCTCATGTTCACAAAACCAGCAATTGACATTTTTTGGCAAGCAAACACTCAAAAAACTTATTTTGGAGGGCATGCACACCATGATAAAAATAACATAGTGTACAACATTCCTGTACTGATATTAAAAAGGAAATTATATCGCACAAGAGTAAATTGTAAAATAAAATAACTACATTAGGGTATAGGTTTATTATCAAATAATAATTTATTGTTCAAACCCATCTACGTTTGTTAAGCTGTTGCAAGGTTATAACAACGCCCATGTAGAAAAGAAGTCGGTGGGTTGTTTACTAGATTATAGGATCACAACAAATGTTCGTTGTGACCCAACAAGCTATTCTTTTGTATAAATATTTTCTTGCCAGATTGAATGAAATATCCTGATACATGCATTTTATTGCAAAAATATAATATGATAACAAAGCACTGAAATTCTGTGAGCATGGGAATTGTGTTGTAGAAAGCTTAAAAAAACAATGGTAACATATGAATTATTTTAAGGAGTGCTGTGGTAATTTGCAGCACTGAGAAGAAGAAAAAGAACACAAATTTTAAGCACAGCAAGAGCAGGCATCTTTTGATGATTTACATATTTTGTTCTGAATAAAATGTGCACATGATATTGTAGCGCTTGAGTCCACATATGCATTCAAAACCACATATAAAGCTGTTCATAAATTGATTTGAAAAACATCAATCAATGGGCATCTATCAAAGAGTGAAAAGCATGGTGTTTGCCAGCCACTAAGGGCACAGCAGCAGCAACATGAGAATGGATGCGTGGAGTATGTGCAGGAGTGGAGCTGTGGCTTGGGAAGATTCAAAATTGCCATGAATGAATAACAGGCAGTAATGAACACTGCCAGATAAAATTCTATTGCAACATTTCTCAAACAAAATTATCTGGTGTGACTTTAAAGTATTAGTGCAGACTGAGCCAATGATCATCCCATGAGAAGTTGCTGTCCTGACATGAGCACTCAACATAAGTTGTAATGTCCCCATTTTCGATGTCCCCTTTCGGATTAGTCTGGTTCTGACACACTTACTATTTTTAGTAAGTGCTATATTTAGTAACTGGTCCGGCAAGCAAAGCAGTGTAGGGTTTCTTGTTTGGGCAATGTGTAGAAATTGTCTGATGAGCTTTATTGCTTGTGCCAGTCCTTTCTGTGGGTTTTTTCGATGTTTCAATAGAGCTTTCTATTTATAGCAGTGGCCAACTTACAGTGCTTATTATTCATAGTAAGCCACAAGGCATCTCAGTGATCTTCAGTTTTGTACCAGTTGATGTTTGGTGAGTACTTACTATTTTTAGCAGTTGTTATTTATCAGTGAACCACGGGGACGCGTTTCCCCCCAAAATGTGACCCGTTTCGGAAACGGGGACGTCCCGGGGACGGGGGGACGGGTACTTGGCGTCCCCCGCCGTCCCGCCACCGCCACCAAAGCGCCGCCGGAGACGGGGAGACGTGGAGACGTCTCCAAGTCTCCTGGGGAGACGTCTAGGAGTTTCTCGGGAGACTGGGAAACGCCTAGCCGTCTCCCATGTTGAGACGCGTCTATGGACGCATAAAACAAATTTTAACTTAAAATTTTAGTTTATTTTTATTTCCTTGTTGCCCTAAGTTGGCGTGGGCCCCACCCCTTCCTCTAAAACAACACAAAACAATGTTTTCATTAAGATTTGATCATTTCAATCACATTCAAAGACTGATTTTTTTTTGCAGCCAGCTGAAGAAGAAGAAAAACAGTGAAGAAGTCTGATTGAAGGGGTGAAAATAAAGATTGCAAGTGTGATAGGAGTGAGAAGGAGCAAGAAGAAGAGGAGGAAGAGGATTCTACTTCATTTTGGAGAGATTTTTCAAGCACAAGGTAGGGTTTTTGAAGTTTTTTTCAAATTTCTTGTTGTTTTTCAAGTTTTTGTTTTAAAATTTATTTTCTTAGTTTAAAGTTAAACTTGTTTTCTTTTTTTCTTATTCATCTCAAAGACTCAAATTCAGATTTGATGTTGAATCTTGAGAGCAAAATGATGAAGATGATTGAATCATTCATCATTTTGCCCTCAAGATTCAACATCAATTTTTTTATTTTAAAATTTTAATATTAAAGTTTAAACTTTAAAGTTAAACTGTTAAACTTAAAGTTAAAAGACTTAAAGTGTAAACAGCTTGCTTTTTTAATTTTTTTTCCTCAGATCCTTTCTATTTCTCAAATACTATTAGTTATTAGTTATTACTTATTTATATTGCTTATAGAGCTTGCTTTTTTTTCTTCATATCCTTTCTATTTCTCAAATCCTTTTTATTTTCTAATTTCTATTTGCAAACTGCAAAGTAAAATTTCAAATTTGTTAACTTATTTCAATTTTCATTGTTCAATGTTCATTGTTTCAATTTGTTAAAGTAGGCTGATTTTATTTTAATTTTGTGAATGCAGTGTCACTTTCACGATGAGCACCGAAGACATGAGTGGGGATGACATGGAAATTCACTCTCATAGTGAACATGATTCAGATTTTGAACCTGAGAATGAGGGGGATGACCATGGGGCTGATCCTGCAGCCCAATCTAGTTCCTTGGCGAGTGCAGCAGCTAGTACAGGTTGCCCTTCAGAAACCTTGGCAGAGTTTGCTAGGGGTCATTTTGATCCAAAGTCTCCTCTGAAACAGTTTGCTACAAGAATACAAAGCACATCAAGTTCAGGTGGGGGAACAAGGAAGTGGAAGTGCAACATTTGTCATATGGAATGGTTTGGTAGCATGACTCGAGTGAATGCACACTTTCTTTTTTGGACAGGAAAAGGTGTGGAGCCTTGTAAGTTTTTGAAGGAGGCTAAAAATATAAAGTATAGAATGGAGTTTAACAAGCTTTGGGGCATTCCAGAGGACACAAATATTTCAGTCCCTACTACTTTGACTGGTAGGGCAGCCCTTCAGCAAATCCAGCATGCATCAGTGCCACATACTTTTCAGACGGGAGGAATGATGTTTGGAACTTCATCCACTTCCACTTCTAGTGTCGCTAGGGGGACAGCCACAGGGAAACGCAAGTTGCAGACATCACAAAGTAACCCCATAGCTAATATGTTTAATGTGCAGTTGAGAGATGAGATAGATGAATCCATTGGCAAGTTCTTTTTTGCCAATGGAATTCCATTTCATGTTACACGGTCTCCTTATTATAGGGAGATGATGGCTATGGTGGCTAAGGGAGGAACATCATATGTGCCACCAGGTGAGACAAAAATGAGGACCTCGATCTTGGATAAGTGCTATTCCAAGATCGATATTTTGATGGAGAAGATGAAGGCATGTTGGGTGGCATCTGGGTGCAGTATAGTTATGGATGGGTGGACGGACATTAGCCATCGTCCACTCATCAACATCATGGTCACATGTGCAGAGGGCCCATACTTCCTTAGAGCAGTTGATTGTACAGGGCATCGCAAAGATGCTGATTTTCAGTTTCATCTCCTCAGGGAGGCTATTGAGGAGGTTGGGCCACAAAATGTGGTCCAAGTAATCACAGATGCAGCCCATGTGTGTAAAGCAGCAGGGAAACTCATTGAGGCAGCCTATAGACATATTTGGTGGACCCCATGTTGTGTGCATGCCATGAACAATGCACTCAAGGACATGGGGAAGATTGATTGGATTAGAGGAGTGGTCACTGATGCGAGAGATGTGCAGATGTTTATCTGCAACCACCACACTTCCCATGCACTCTTCAGGACCTTCGCGAAGAAGGAGTTCTTGAAACCGGTGGAGACCCGATATGCATCATATTTCATTCTCTTGGAGAGAATGATTGAGTTGCAAGAGGCATTGCAAGTCATGGTTATGACTAATGAGTGGAATAGGTGGGCCGAGGCCAAGACAGCACAGGGGAGAAGGGTGAAGGAGATAGTGAAGAGTGATGTGTTTTGGACTGATGCGAAATACATTGTCTCCATCATTTCTCCAGTATTCCAGGTTATCAGATATGGGGATGGGGATGCACCTAACCTTGGAGAGGTGTATGAGTGCATCGACTCTATGCTTGACCAGATGAGGGCTACTGTGCAAGTGACGGACCCCTCTCTAGCATTCTACAATGAGCACATCCGGCCAATCATTCAGCGCAGATGGGACAAGTTGAACACTCCTTTGCATATGGCTGCCTTTGCCTTGAATCCTAAGTGGTACATGGCTAGACCAGGTAGAGTGACACCGATTCAGGATGATGAGGTGAAGGCAGGTTTCTTTAGGTGCATAGAGAAGATGTATGATTCTACAGATGCCAGCACAATTCGCACTGAGTGGACCAGATTTGCCACTCTTAGAGGCTATTCAGATGCAGCAAAGGTGGATATAGTTTCTATGGCACAGGAGGACCCACTTTTGTGGTGGAATTGTCATGGTTCGAAATCTTTGACCACCACTCTAGCTATTCGTCTGCTATCCCAGGTTTCCAGTTCTTCAGCTGCTGAGAGGAACTGGTCTACATATAGCTTCATCCACTCTCTTAAGAGGAACAGACTTACCTCTAAGAGAGCAGAGAAGCTTGTGGCTGTACACAGTGCTTTGCGTATCATGGACCGCAAGACAATTGTGTACAAGGAGAGTCCAGCGGCACGATGGGATGTGGAGCCAGAGGAGCCTTCACAGATTGATGAGGATGATCCTACCACTTCAGATGCAGGGCTGGTTGGTGTGAGCTTGAGGGATCTTGACCATGTGGAGTCCAGCAGTTCCAGTGATGGGGAGTTTGGAGATGATTAGAGGCCTCCATTCACTACATTTTGAGTTTCGACATTTTGGCATTTTGTCTTTTCAGTTTTCATTTTGTAATGCTACTTATTGTAATGAACTAATGATGAATCATGTAATCAATTAATCATCTTTATAGACTTTGTCATATCATCAATGTTATTCATATTTGGGCCTTTGATATAATAGAAATCTCCAATTTGACAATTCAAATATCTTCGTATTTAGATTTAGTATTTCAAATTTTGCCATGTTATAAATTTACTAATTTCCTATAGTTTCATTTGAAATGTAATTCTTATACTGCTATACTATTATACATCTTTTCAAAACTAGTTTTTCAAGTACTATAAGTATATGTATAACTATATCAGCGCCACCCCCCCGCCACCCCCCCGCCGCCGTCCCCCCGCCGTCTCCCTGCCGTCCCCAAACTAAGGCCCTTTGTCCCCCCGTCTCCGAAACGCGTTTCCCCGTCCCCCCGTTTCCCCGTCCCCCAGGCCCGTGGAACACTGTTATTTATGGTAAATCTATTTCAAGAAACTAGTCTCAAGCCTATTGTGTCCTCAATAGCGTTATTTCTAAGGTGGCGTTGGAGAGCCTAAGGTTGAATTATTTAATAGTTGTTTTTAATCAGTTACTTAAGTTATTTTATAAAATAACTTTATAACTTACGTGAGGGGGGTACGTGGTCATCAAAAAAGTACCTTGGTGCCTAAGTGATAACTTTAAATCATTTTGGAAGGCTACAAAAGTTCAAATAGTTTCCTTATGAGCAAGACACCCCTTTGAGGATTATTTGATAATGTTTGAAAGTATAAAGCAAAAATATTAAAAAGTTTTTGGAGGGAAAATGATTCAAAACCTAAAGTTGCCCTAATTTCCCACTTTCCTTCTATAAAGTGACTTTTTGGCTCTCATTTGCTCATAGATGATTTGGCTGCTTAAGGAGATGCTGCTAGTTTTTCACCAAGAGGTCTAAAAACGGAGTTGAGGATGAAAACCTTCGATATCTATGACTAGTTCCGGCAATGCAAAACCTGCCCTAGCTAGTAGAGGGGTGGTTTCATTCAAAGGTAACCATTAGAGCTTCAAGTTACAGGTTACAATCATAAAGGATGAAGATTTTCAAGCATTTTTGATGTGGGTTGTTTGTTTTTTGGCTTGTGGAGACTTGGTATCGATTTGGTGAAGTTTGAGTTGCATTTAGGTGATGATTTTCATGATTTCTAGGCACTTTTTGGTGTGGATCTGAACCTAGTTTGGCGCACAGTTCTTGAACAGAATTTATTCTCAACGTGGGTATTGATTTATTGGACTCTCCTTGTCAAGGTGCCCCATTTGGTATACTCATTTGCATTTTTTGGACAAGGATTGAATTTATTGAGAAAATCGCCCTCCTAGAGCCAAGCACCCAGTTTGGTGTGCATTTCCAAATTTGACATGTTGATGTATAGGTCAACCTGGGTTGATATTTTGGACTGAAATCACTAGGGATCTCCACTTTGTTAGCACGGAGAAAGTTAGTTGTTTGTTGTGGCTATTGGTATTGCTAGTTAGCTCTTGTATTGGACGAATTGCACATTTTCCAGGTTTGAAATAAACCCTTATAAATCCGATGTATTTAGTTGTAATATGAATATAACTGACATTAAAATCTGAATATAGAATGATCAGAAAATTATCTTTATTAGCAGCATTTTACTTTGTTAACATTGCAAACTATTATTCATTCGTTTGGCAAAGTTTCATCATGCTTGGTCCATGAAAAAACACATGAAAATACTAGGCAAACACTCAGAAAATTATAACAGCAGACTGGCATACTTTCAAAAAATATTTGGGGTCTTATATTACAGTGGTATCAGATCACTAATCATCCTGCCAGCCAGTGGGTGATACAAAACTATGAGCAATAGTGGCCGACAAAGAAGGAACCAAGAAAAAAAAATGGGTGAAAGAAGAGAAGATGCTGAAAGAAATATTGGTAAGCAAGATCATATGATGCAACTCTTGGATGCAGTGGTCAGGGGTCAAGAAAGAGCAGCCCAAAATGCTCAAGAGACCAATCAACAACTCGCACAGTTGGTACAAAGATTAGACTGTTTGGGGCAAGGAAATGATGCAAGTCAGTGTGGGGCAGCCATTCAAAACAACAGGGCAGCCATGGCTAGGCCTCTTATGCTTATATTTCCACCAAGAGTAGAAGCAAAACCCAATCAAAAGCTTACCTTAGTTGAGTTGCAGGATCAGTTTAGACAGGATTGGTTGGATGCAAGCCCTGGTTTCCAACATGGCATATCACTTCAGTATATAGATCTCAAGATGAGTCATACGCCCAACAAGGGCAATAGAGAACATCATAATGACTTACGAAGGAAAGATGGAAAACCTAGCATTCCTTATTTTGATGGGTCCAATGAGATTTCAGCAAGAGCATGGGTTCATAAGGTGGATACATACTTCAATCAAAACCCCATGCCTGAAGAAGAATCCATAAAATATGCTACTATGCACCTTGATGGAGTTGCACATAAGTGGTGGCATCATGGGATGATCATAATGGTCATGCTCAGATTACATCTTATACAGAGTTTACTAAGAGACTCATAGAGAGGTTTGACAAGAAGGAACCAGAACTTCATTTTAAGGAGGTGGCAAAGTTGGAGCCATACTTATTCAATGAAGAGCAGGTGGTTGAAGAGAAGTTCATAGCAAAAAAATCAGATGAAGTGATTGATTTGAAACATGATGAATGTGAGACGGAGCCTCAGGATGACTCTTTAGACATGCATGCAACTGTTGTGGTTGAGTTTGTGCATGAAGTAATTGTCAAAACAGCAGCCTTATATACACCCTTAGAGCTATCCAATGAAGTTGAGACACCTTTAGATGATGGGCATTTTGAAAACAAAAGGGATAATGTTTTCAAATCAGCTAATAATGATGACTTTTTACCTCATGCTGGTAATGATGACACAAGTGGCATTTGGTTTGACTTCCAAACGAAGCCTATGGAGAGAGATGCTTATGATGATTTCAATCCTAATGAGTTGGGGAGTGACTTATTCAGAAAGACAACTATTCATGAAGAGCACAATGAACACTTATTCTCTTATCAAAGCAATCAGCTTTTCTACATATGGGATCCAGGTGTGTTGGCACCAAAGTATGATAAAGATCCACTTTGAAATGAATTTCCTTTGGTTTGTAATGATGTCCTTATACATTTTGGGAGCCATGCATAGAGGATGGCATCAATAGTGATGTTTTCAATCTTGAAATGGAATCTGATTTCACATTGCAAGAAGCTGATTTTGAGCAGAGACCTTGTAGCTTGGTTGATTTGGATTCACAATCCACTATTGGGAATGATAAGGGAGAGTCTCAGGTGATTTGGGAGGCAACCACTCAGGGGATATACATTGAGCATACTCATTCAAAACGAAAACATCAGCTTATTGGCCCATGGGATCCACGAGATTGGGGACTAAAGTATGATGAAGAATCAGTTTGGGAGGAATCTTCTTCTGACCAAGCTGTTGTTCCAACCTTAGAGCATCAAGAATGTAAAGAGGGAGCCTTAGAGGGAATTGATTTTGAGGAGCATAATCTCGAAGACAAATCAGAAATGTTTTTTCTTGGGGCTAATTTTGATCAGAGGCCTAGTGATGAAGAAGAGGCACATGAAATTTGGGACAATCATGGAAACTTTAATGACAAGTGTGAATTGATTTCTGATTTTTACATGCCACATAACAGTAGTTCATCATTTTTGCTTAATCATGATTGGAAAAGACAACTCTTGGTATCCACTGAAAATGAGGTGCACATTTTATCTAGTTTGGACAGCAAACGTATGCATGTGGAAAACTTAATTCGAAATGCATCAATTGGACAAAGTGAGTTTAATATCTCATTTTCCGATTTACATTCAATGAAGAGCTCCATGGAAGAATTTAAAACAGCTTACTTGCACATGATGCATGATAGAGATATAGCCACCAAGTTTGTAGATGAAACTCTATCTATGTCTAAGCAGTTAAGGGAAGAGGTTAGTGAGCACACCATTGAGCTTAATTCCACAAGGCTTGCTTTGGAAAGTGTCCAAGAGGCACTTTGTGAAGCAAACGATCAACTCTATGAGACTCTAACAGTTTAAGGAGAAGGAAGGTAGAGAAAGGGCAAAGAAGATCAAATAGGTAATGATGGAGCTTGATTTCATCCAGGAGGAGTATAATCTTGCACATTGTCCAAAAAAATCAGAAAATAGAAGTTTGGATCAGCAAAAGGATCGGTTTGATTCAATAGTTGAGGATAACCTTCAGTTTATTCATAATCCTTTGTTTAAGGTAGATGCTGATATGTCGTATGACAATCCACTTTTTGAGTTGGACGATGGGATTACTCCTAGTTGTAGCATTGCTTTGGGCAAAATTAGTAAGGTTTGGGACCTAGGTGCAGTGTCCAGTTATGAAGAGTTGTCTCAGGATTGGAGTAGCGGATCAAGTTCCTGTATTAGTACCACTGCCCACTTTCCAATCAGCTGGTACATGACTTCGGTTTTGGATACGCAGATGAGTTGGATGGTTTCTTCGGTTCAGCAGTTGAATAGCCCATGGTTGAGCTTGGATGGAAATGATGATTTGATCCTTGGTGATGATTTTGTTGCTAGCTCCATACTCATATCTCGTATGTTTTCAGTGGGATTTCAGTTTGAGTACCGCTGCCCTCACTTTCTTTCGCTAGTTATGATGACATCTTTTGATGAGTAGACTGATTTTGAGTTTGGGCAGGCTTTGGGGCACCTGGCTGTGATTATCTTTCCAGACACAGTTTACCCATTTGTTGTTTCGACTTTGGTGAGTGACGCTCACTGCAGTTACTTTATGGAGATGATATGCATTATTCCAGATGATGGCTTAAAAATTGCAATGCTTTGGGTGTGTTGGTGTGTTTGGGACCATTCTTTTGACACTTGGAGGTTGAGTGTTGATGTTATGATTTTGGTTTGCGTCAGCATAGGCTTTTCCTGGTTGGTAGATTTCAGAGATATGGCAGTGATTAACTTGCTCCATACTTGGGGTATCTTGAGGTGTCATGCTGGGGTTTATTTCTTATGGTTGAGCAAGGTTTTTCTCATGTTGTCCAGGATTGTGATTGACCATGAGTTTGTTGATACAGTCTTCTCTGAGTTGTTTTGACAGGATATTTTTCATGGCATTGACTTCAAACCTATCAGGTTTTTCGGTACGGGCTTTGATGATTTTTATTCTTTGGGGGTCGAGGATAGGGGAGTGCAGTTTGGGCACGTTGGTTCATTTATAATCAGTGTGGAATGGCATCAGTATGGTGGTTCTTTTCTGAGACTAACTTGGAACCCGAGAATCACACTGTGTTGTAGTTTAGCTACTCTTTGGGATGAGAGAGCCAGTGTTGATTTTCTTGAGTTTACTCCTGTGGCATATCAATTTGGTACTCTCAAGGGGCATTGTTTTGAGGAGTTGGTCGAGTCTATGCAATATGTCATGTCTCCAATATCGTAACCTATTGAGATATACAAACACTAAATAAAATAGATATCAAAATTATAAAATTTCAATTTAAATATTATTATAATAATATTATATCACCAATATTATTAATAAAAACAAAATACATATTAAAATTATAAATATTAGTAATTAATTCTCACAAGATAATATTATAATTAAATTATCAAATGCAATATTATAAATATTAAAATATAAAACAATTTAAATAATGTAATCATAATAATAAAATTAATATAAAATACACAAATATAAAGTAGAAATAAATAAACAAATATTAAATATTAAATATAATAAAAAATAAAATAAACAAATATAAAGCAGCCCCTAAAAACAGAAAACCATTCACAAGAGATGCACTGATTATAGTGAAGAGACACAATGGAACCTAAGACAACTATTTGCATGAAGGCGTCCCTAGTCAAAGGTCAGCATGACTATTGATTGGTCTATAAAGGAGAAGACCAAGCCAAACAAGGAAGGCATCGGATAAAAAGAAAGGCATTCAGAAATAAATAATAGAATTGAATAAAGGGAAGCTATTCTCCAAAAAATCTAATCATCATTGGCTGGGGAAATAAGAGGTTTCTGCAAATCAAAGGTGTAAGTATTATCATATGTGAATAAAGGTTGGTAATTTACTTATATAATTGGAAGGTAAGAATAGTGGATATCAAATATATTATTAATTTAAATTTCAGTTCATACTTATAAATATATTTAAATATATTACAGTGTTACCCGGGGACGCGTCCCCGAGTCTAAACCCCCCCGTCCCCGTCCCGGAAACAGCCAGGGGGGACAGCAACAATGTACCATGTTCTTTTTATTTTGATTTTCATATCGTAATTGAAAAAAAAAACTATATTGGCAATGAATTCTTAACAAAAATGTTATAAGCTAAGTTTCTATAATGTATATATGCATGCTTTATCCTTGTTTTCATATGAATATTTAATGTTTCCCTATATATTTTAAATTTTTCAATATTTTATATAGCCGTCCCCTGCCGTCCCTAAATTTGGCCTCAAAAATCGGAAAATTGGGGACTCGTCCCGCCGTCCCCTGCCGTCCCCGTCCCGGAAACTTGGGGTAACCTTGATATATTATGATTTATGAATATATTTAAATATATTATGAGGGATAAATATATTTAGAAATTGAATGACATGTTAATAATTGATAATTATATATTTAGATGTATATATTGTGGTGATTGACAAATACAATGTATACATAATAATGATCCAATAATGATGCTTGCAGCAATTATTGAGCCTTATAAGCAATTATGATTCTTTAATATAGAAATGAATAGATTTATGTATATCTTTATCCTATGACCAATCAAATGTAAGATTGAAGGAAGGCAATTAAGGAATAAAGAGTCATGGGAAGACACAGCAGATCAAGTGATGTCTCACTTAGCTTTAATATTCCACCTCTCTAAATTAGATATAATGTTACTTGCTGAAACTCTATTGATAAATGTATGTCTGCAACCTGTACATTATCCCTGCTCATGTAGTTGTTTTGTCCCTGTTTATATTACTGTGATTAGAGTCTAAGATCAATTCCTCCATAATCTGTCCAACCTGGGATAGATGGGCTATGTTTAAAGAATTCTGCATTAGATTACATTATGATCGACTGGGTATCCATTGATCAGCCATAAGGCAGTATTACCAATAATAGTTCTCTTCAATCACTACCTCATTGCATCGTTCTTACCTTCATGAGGAATTCTGCTGCATTTGTATTTGATTGATGCTGGATTATTTAGAATACAATATCATGGGTTTCATACATCATAGAAATGCATTATCATTGGTAGAACAGAATATGATAAGACTGCATTTAGATTCCATCAATGCTGGACATTTTATTAGATAGAATGCATTACCCTTAATAGAACAGAATATGATAAGAATTGATATTGATGTATTACCATGGCTACATGTACTTTTTGCATTATAATACAATTTCCATAATATAGCTCATTTGATGATATGCTCATGCTCATAATCATAAAGCATAATGAATAGAGATTAATAATAAATGCATATGTGACTGTACAAAGATTGTCTTCTTTGTGCTTGTAACTCTATTAGGGACGGCGAACCATGAGTGAAGTGGTGCCTAAAAACCCCACTTAAGATTGTGCTGCGGCCATGGAGGGGTGGTAGGCCCTAGGCCACTTTAACTTTATGGTTCCCTTCCCTAATAGGGTGAGTGTCTTCCGAGGTGCTGCTATGAGTAGACAATGCAGGTACTAAGCCGCTAAGAAAGGAGGATTGTGATGAACAACCTCCCATGCTTGGCATGAGGGCTTCAGGGCAGATCCACCCATGGCACTCCTCTTGCTTGTTAGACTGCAATTATGATTGTATCTGATTTTGATACTAGATATTAAAGCTAACATATAGATATGTGGACATGTATGCATATGGAGAATGCAGGTATTACCTCAAGGTTACCCTATTGCAGAAGGCCATTGGGTGGGAGTAGAGACCCAAATCCTTTAACCTTCAAGCAACTTTAGAACCAAACAGGTGAGGGACATTACACAATATTTGATTACGCTTAATACAGGAGGTTTTCAGGAGGACTCGTGTTGGTACCTCGCAGGACAGAGATTTGAGCAGTTGGTGCTACAGACCTCCTAGATTTACTCGGGACCCTAGGATCATTTTTGGTTTCAATGTGAATCAGATTGTTGGTTGCAGGGCTTTACTGGCATTGCTTGAGGACAAGCAATCTTTGGGAAGGGCGGACTCCCTATTTCTGATGTCTTCTTTCAGATTAGTCTGGTTCTAATACACATACTATTTTTAGTAAGTGCTATATTTAGTAAATGGTCCAGCAAGCAAAACAGTGTAGGGTTTCCTGTTTGGGCAACGTGTGGAAGTTGTCCGATGAGCTTTATTGCTTGTGCCAGTCCTTTCTGTGGGTTTTTTTCAGTGTTTCAGTGGGACTTTCTATTTATAGCAATGGCCAGCTTACAGTGCTTACTATTTTTAGTGAGCCACAAAGCATCTCAGTGATCTTCAATTTTGTGCCAGTTGATGTTTGGTAAGTACTTACTATTTTTAGCAGTTGCTATTTATAGTAAGTCTATTTTGGGAAACTAGTCTCAAGCCTATTGTGTCCTCAGCAATGTTATTTCTAAGGTGGCGTTGGAAAGCCTAAGGTTGAATTATTTAATAGTTGTTTTTAATCAATCACTTAAGTTATTTTATAAAATAACTTTATAACTTAAATGAGGGGGGTTAGTGGTCATCAAAAAAGTACCTCAGTGCCTAAGTGATAACTTTAAGTCGTTTTAGAAGGCTACAAAAGTGCAAATAGTTTCCTTATGAGTAGGACGCCCCTTTGAGGATTATTTGATAATGTTTTGAAGTATAAAGCAAAAATATTAAAAGGTTTTTGGAGGGAAAATGATTCAAAACCTAAAGTTTCCCTAATTACCCTCTCTCCTTCTATAAAGTGACTTTTTGGCTCTCATTTGCTCATGGATGATTTGGCTGCTTAAGAAGATGCTGCTGGTTTTTCACCAAGAGGAACGGAGTTGAGGATGAAAACCCTTGATATCTATGACTGGTTTTGGCAGTGCAAGACCTGCCCTAGCTAGTAGAAGGGTGGTTTCATTCAAAGGTCACGATTAGAGCTTCAAGTTACAGGTTACAGTCATAAAGGATGAAGATTTTCAAGCATTTTTGATGTGGGTTGTTTGTTTTTTGGCTTGTGGAGACTTGGTATTGATTTGGTGAAGTTTGAGTTGCATTTAGGTGTTGATTTTCATGATTTCTGGGCACTTTTTGGCATGGATCTGAACCTAGTTTGGTACACAGTTCTTGAACAGAATTTATTCTCAATGTGGGTATTGATTTATTGGACTCTCCTTGTCAAGGCGCACCATTTCGTGTACTCATTTGCATTTTTTGGACAAGGACTAAATTTATTAAGAAAAATCGCCCTCCTAGAGCCAGGAGCCCAATTTGGTGTGCATTTCCAGATTTGACCTGCTGTTGTATAGGTCGACCTGGGTTGATATTTTGGACTGAAATCACTTGGTATCTCCACTCTGTTGGCACAGAGAAAGTTAGTTGTTTACTGTGGCTATTGGTATTGCTGGTTAGCTCTTGTATTGGACGAATTGCACATTTTCCAGGTCTGAAAAAAATCCTTATAAATCTGATGTATTTAGTTGTAATCTGAATATAACTGACATTAAAATCTGAATATAGAATGATCAGAAAATTATCTTTATTAGCAGCATTTTACTTTGTTAACATTGCAAACTGTTATTCATTCATTTGGCAAAGTTTCATCATGCTCGGTCCATGAAAATACTAGGCAAACACTCAGAAAATTATAACAGCAGACTGGCATACTTTCAAAAAAATATTTGGGGTCTTATATTACATAAGTCTATCACTCAACTCTAGAATTGTATATGCATTTAAATTGTAAGCCTCAAGTATCTCAGATCAAACCCATGAAGATGTGATATGGAGTTCCCCAAATTGGTACAAGTGACAGTTAAATCATGTAGAATCCAGGATCATCAAGGCAATCAATTTGTATATTGCAGTATGTCGAGGAGTATCAAAAAAGATCAGGTCTGTATGTTGGACATGTCCAGTGAGTTTGTATTCTATATTTTATCTATACTATATTTTATTATTAGAAAAACAAAAAAATTCTATGATAGCAACAACAAGAAGAAATCCTAATCACTGGGAAAAAGAATCATGATTTAAAATCCTCTAAAGATGGGCAAGAGAAAAACATAAGTGAACAGGAAACATGTGAAGTGTAACACCCATCTGATGCTCTTCTTTGATCTGTATTTTGATGGAGATTCTAGTGACAACCCAAGTACGGCTTACACGGGCTGCATTCATGATCAGCTGGAAGTGTGATGATTGAGGCCTTATCCACCTTCACCCTAAAGGCTACAAATAATGAAGCTGAGGCTAGAGTGCTTGTGGAAGGAATGAAGCAGGCAAAGGATTTTGGCATTAGAAAACATTATGTGGAGACAGATTCAATGATCATCATCCAAAGTATGAAGAAAGGTGTGAAGCCTAATTGGAAAATCATTAATTCCCTGAGGAATACTCATTTATTGGCCTCTCATTTTGAGAAGATTGGCAAAACTAGAATAGAGTTAACAAACTTAATAATGAAAATGCCAAGTATTGTAGGCTTATCAACCCAATTTGGAAGAAAAAATGCACCTATCATAGTAAGCATGTACTGTATCCCTATGAATACTTGTATCTTCATTCAGGTTTATAAAATTGAAAGTAATAACATTTTAAAGGAAGGTTGAAATCAAGAAAAATACCTGCAAGTGGAAACAAAAATGATGGCAGACCTGACACCATTATCTTCCATGGTGGAAATAATGTGGACAAGATACACATCCTTTACATTTTCAGGAACAAAAACATACTGCTGCTTCAAAGACTCAACTGTCTTAAACCCCTCATAAGCCTCATAAAAGTATGCCTTGTCTCCAGACAACTCATGCAGTGCTCTTAAATTACCAGTCATTGTTGCTGAAAACAAAAGGGTTTGCCGTTCTTTAGGCAAATACTGAAATATTGCCTTCAGTTCATCCTCAAAGCCCACATCCAACACACGATCTGCTTCATCCAAAACAAGAAACTGCACAACCATGGTCGATCAGTAGGATATAATGCAAATGACAATTAAGTTGACAAATAAATGTAAACCAGAACAAGGTCCATCCAAACATTCATAACACTTTTCAGAAAACCAAATTTTATATATTTTGAGGTTTCCACAGTCCATAACTTCTAGTATCAAAAAAGAAAAATTGGACAAGTGTAACAATTATGTAGCGAATACAGAGATGGTCATAGTTTATATATCTTAAATTTGTGATTTGAGCCCTATCTTAATACTGATTGAGGCCTTATCCACCTTCACCCTAAAGGCTACAAATAATGAAGATGAGGCTAGAGTGTGCTTGTGGAAGGAATGAAGCAGGCAAAGGATTTTGGCATTAGAAAACATTATGTGGAGACAGATTCAATGATCATCATCCAAAGTATGAAGAAAGGTGTGAAGCCTAATTGGAAAATCATTAATTCCCTGAGGAATACTCATTTATTGGCCTCTCATTTTGAGAAGATTGGCAAAACTAATATAGAGTTAGTAAACTTAATAATTAAAATGCCATAGTATTGTAGACTTATCAACCCAATTTGGAAGAAAAAATGCACCTATCATAGTAAGCATGTACTGTATCCCTATGAATACTTGTATCTTCATTCAGGTTTATAAAATTGAAAGTAATAACATTTTAAAGGAAGGTTGAAATCAAGAAAAATACCTGCAAGTGGAAACAAAAATGATGGCAAACCTGACACCATTATCTTCCATGGTGGAAATAATGTGGACAAGATACACATCCTTTACATTTTCAGGAACAAAAACATATTGCTGCTTCAAAGACTCAACTGTAAAGGCAGCCCACAACCTTAACCAAGATTCACGCATAACCTTTTATTTTATGGTGTTTGGATTAAGTCCCTTCTTATAAACTGAATTCTATTAGGCACAGATAACATTTTATTATATATTTCTGTTTGCAGAAGTCTATTCCTTATAATTTGAATCAAGGACGCTTAACAACTTGACAACAAGATGATTCTGGATTAAGTTGTAGATTGTGGAGCTTCAAATTGGATATTTAAGGTTTTAAATTATGGAATTTTATTGAAACACAGGATGTGTAGGGCTTCGGTTTGGGGATTTGTGGCATGAATATGAGGTTATATAATTCCAATTTGAGGCATTAAGGTTTCAGAATCTGATGTAAGGGTTTCAATTGACAATTCTAGGTGTGATATTGGCGCATTAGAATTTTACTGTAGGGCTGCAATCTTTCAAATTGCTATTAGAGTTTTACTGTACGGATGCAATCTTTCAAATTAGGTACTACAACACCCAATATAAAGAAAGGTATGGCCCTTTTAAGGTCCACGCTATGTGGCGCCAAACACGCCTCTGAGACAGCATATGACACCACCCCAGCCCCGCAGGAGGCACACAAATCATACCCTAAAAAATCCTAACCCCCAAACCCTCAAAGAGACCCACTTAAGAACATGCTCTTTGCTGTCAGGCCCACTCAAGCGTTGAGTATTGCATAAACCCTAAACCCTAAAAATCTTAGAAAACACTAATATTTGAATAGAAAATAGAAAAACGGAAGAGCGCCGTCATACCTTGACCCTCGAGAGCACATTGGGTACGTCAAGATTTTCCGTAAGCAGAGACTTAATACGGCCCGGCGTGGCAATAACAACATGAGGCCGCTCCATCAAGGCCTGGGTCTGAGTGATCAAATTCATCCCGCCCACCACCACTGTGCAACGCAGATGAAGTGGGGAGCCGAGGGCTCTGAACTGCTCCGCCAGCTGATACGCCAATTCCCTCGTAGGAGTTATCACCAGTGCAAACACCCCGTACGGATTCTCCGCCAGTTTGTTCAGAATGGGCAACGCAAATGCCGCCGTCTTGCCGCTACCCGTCTGTGCTATACCCATCACGTCCTTCCCTCTGAGGATTTCCGGAATGCATTGCTTTTGAACAGGTGTGGCCTGCTTCATGCCCAGCTCTCTGCATATCTGTACAGCCCATTCTGATAGCCCTAACTCTTCAAAGCCCGTTAATTCATCGGAATTAAAAAATTTCGGTTTGAGTGGGGATGGCCTATGCTCTGGTTGAGCTGCCTTTTTCTTCTTTTGTTGGAAGGCGCCTTTTGAGAAGAGGGATGGTTCTGCTGTCGGTGCTGAATCCTCTTCATCTTCAGAGTTCGCCATTACAACGTCTGGAGACTGCAGCAAGTTACGGAGATAACTGATCAAAATTCAAATACTGCCGCAACTAAATAACCATGAGAATCAGAGTCACTCCATGCCCATATTATGTCTTTGAGTAGTCTTTGGTTCAGCTACCTAATAACCATTCTTTTTTTTTAATCTTTTCAGTTCGTGAGAGGGAACTATAGGCACCAGATTCTAATTAGTTATTAATGTTTTGAACTTTAATCAATTAAAATTGATTATTTTCTTGCATACATTATATTTGAAGTTTGTTTTAAAGTTAAATACATATTTTTTAACTTTTCTAATTTTAAAAGTTATTTTTCTTGAATATTATTGGCTAAAAATATTTAGGCAGACGGATTCTACAGAATTGAACATAATATTTTGATTTTGCAATTTTTTTGACTTTTTTGAGGCATTTTTTTCGCCACTTTTTCTATGTTTGTACATCAAAAAATGCAAAAATTATGACAAAGTTAAAATTGGAAATTGTTAATTATTCTATATAAAAACTTCATTTAATTTAACCATTAAGCTAAGTAACAATTGTATGTCAAAATTTTTATTTAATCCAATTTAACTATTTTAACCAAATTGAATCTCAAAAATTCAAAACCATAATTATTTTAACATGTCAATAATTCAACTATTAAATCTATATTTTTTTAAATTAAATCTATTATATATTTTTTTCTTAGATTAAATTGAATCTTAAAATTTCAATATCAATAATTATCTTACACATATTAATTTAACTATTAAACTAAGCATAAATTATATAATTATTCTATAATTATTTTAACATGTCAGTAATCCAACTATTAAATCTATTTTTTCTTAGATTAAATTAAATTTCAAAATTTTAATATCAATAATTATTTTACACATATTAGTAATTATCAGTTCTTGTCAAGGGAACTATAGGCAACCCCAGTTGTTTAACTAGTTATTATTAATAATTATGTTTCTAACCAATGAGAGTTAAGATTTTTTTTTTAATTTAACAAATACTTGTGTACTATTAAAGTGTAGATGCAAATTATATAACAAAACATTTTAAACAAATAAATGTTCTTAAATATTATTGGCAGGAAAGTTTTGCTCAATATGGGTGATTTATACGGTACCATTATCATACTGTTGATAAATAGTGGGCAGATGGAAAGCCAACGTGTGATAATAGTGGGCATCGTTAGTTGGAATGAACGTGGTGGGCACAACTATTTCTTTATGGAGCTGTAATGAAATCTAAATATTACCAGTGAAGAGCAACATGGTGATAAAGTACCAGTTCATTATCACTGGCACCTGCATAATTTGTCACATCCCCAAAACGCATGGTAGTTCAAGCATTTCACCTGTTCAATTAAAAAGATTTACAAACTCTTTTTGTTAAGTATGCTTGTATTGTTAACAATATTCGACTTTGCATAGGTATAATTGTAAGCTAATAGTTTAAAATTCAAAGGAAGCAAACCAACAATTGAAAGCTGACAATTTAAAATTGAAAGCAAACAAACAAACATCTGCAATATCTTTGTGTGTGCACTAGGAGAGGTATTCTTGTCCATTAATATTTGTTTTATTTTCTTTTGATTTATATCCTTTAGCTTCACATTAAACTTTTCTTTCATGGCAGAGTATATTTAGGAAAGCCCTAGTCAAGCCCAAAACAGCATGCTTTGCTTTGTCTTTCAGTAAATGATAGTTTGGATTTGGTACTTATGTTAAAGAATAGTTCATTTCAGAATCTTGAACCCCAGATACATTCTTTGTCGCAGTAGCTTGGCAGTCACACCATTGAGTAATGATAAATTCCACAAAGGGCCTCTCATCTATAACAAAAATGTCACCAAGATCAAAGCAATTGAACCATTGATAGTTGGGAAGTTAAAGCCCTCATCTAAATTGAGCACAGGTTTCTATTTTTTCTAATCTTAATGTTATTAAGTCCTTAATTGGGACATGTGAGTTGGGTCCAGTGTTAAAGCCCTCAGACTTTCCCAATTTTGGCCCAGATTTGAGCCACAGCTGGGCTCCCCAATAGTGGCCTCCCCTCCTAGTTATCTATCAAAAAAAAAATTATATGTTAATAAAGTTTACTTTGGATATAAGAAATAATGGCATAGCTACACCTTCACTTAAGGTACACAAGTGCCACCACTACCTCATCAATCCTTAATTGACAATAGTTAGGTGTCAGCTCTATTTAGTCAATTCCACCTATGTTTCAATTACACTAAGTTAACTCACCTCTTCATTGGGAGTGATTAAGAGTCAATTGATGACCTCCTGGGTATGTCACTTTCTTGAGTCAAGCATCCAAAAGGCCTATATATTCTACTTTACTCTTTGTAATTTGCTCCATCATATTGACTATTGTTGCTAAAACTTTCCAACCACAACAAATTAAAACAAAACTATTCTAGAACATTTTGGCAGGAACTTTGTTGCTCTGCAGCTCTTGTTTATTTTGCATTTTAATGTGAAGATTTTGATTATTTTTTTAAAATATTTGTTTAATAGAGGATTTGATCATATTTTAAGATAATTATATTAATGTATATAAAAAGTGTTAAAATTGGTTCATGAAATTGAAAATTTGTAATGTTATAATGATGAAAATTATATAGTCATGCTCTTTCTCTTTTTTGGGGGGGAAGGGGAATCTATTTTGATTGAAGTATTGTGAATATAATAGTTAGTCTACAAGTGGTATACACATGTGTGAATTTAGCTCATGGTACCACCTTATCTCAACCCCAGTGTTACTCATCCCTAGATCTCTATTGGTCAATTTGAATTAGATTTGGTGCAAACTTGACCTAGGTCATTTTTACAATCATATATTGAAACCCTAAACTTCTAAAATATGAGCAAATTAAATCCTGTTAACATCCTTCTACTAGCTATTATGAGCTAACCTAACTCACATTTATGTTGGTTTGTGTGTTATTTTGTTGTATTTAAAGGCATTCATTCATTCATTTCAAAATAATCTAGGAATGTTGGAATGTGAAAAGAATATGTGGGTCAAAGAGCTTAAAGGAAAATCCATCATGTATTGCTTACTTATACCATCATCTTAGGAACCATTACACACATGATCATTGCACATGCTCATTGTTGATCTTTTAAGTTATAAATTTAGTCGAACTACAAATTTGATCAAGAATGTGACCCTCACAATTTAGCAAACTCATATAGGTGTTCCTAAACACCATTAGTCCTTACACAAATATAGATACCAAAAGATCAAGACAAAGTGAATTCCAACAATTCACTTTTCTACCAAATCAATCCCATGGGTACAAGTTAAAGTCTACATGTTAGTTTAATTCCACAAGCATGAGAGTAAGGTTTGAAAGCATGGATTTGAACTAAAGTTAAACACTATAAATTTGCAAATTCTAAAAGAATCATCTAAGTAGACCTCTAAAATTTTAACATTGTGATGAATTGGTTTTTAGCATCTTTTGCATCAATTTCCCACTTTTGAAATCCAACTAAATATCACATTTATATTTATTCAAAGTTTGCATTTAATTATTCTTTTATCCCAACTCATTTATCTAGGTCAATTATTGTGTAATTTCTTTATTTATTTAATTAGTCTCGATAATTTTATGTGAGGTGTGATTTTACCCTTACATTTTGGTGAACATTTTACACTTACATCTTGGTGAACTAACTTTTCAACCCCTTTAAGGTTTTTCCCTAAGCTTTGACCATATTTCTATCTTTTTTTTTATCCGGTTGTTGTAACTTTATTTCATATTTGATTAGGATTTGGAGTTGCCCTCATTTATGGTTTTTTGCTTTATCTTTTTGGCCCTTTGTTGTTAGTTACCTTTCCCGTCCATTACCCCTTATGCAATTTCATTGTTAGATATTTAGGATAGATGTATTTTCCCCTTACTTTATTAAACTTAATACATTTTATGATGATACCTCTTTCATTGCCTATGATTGTGACTTGGTTACTATTTCAACCCTATATTCATTTGAGACATCTAGGGATCTCGATTCATGTGATGTTGCACCTAGCAATTATATTCATTTTCTATCTCATGATAGATTTTCTTTCACCTCTAAGGATTCTCCTCCATGCGCCCCCCTTGCTTCATGTTTCCTTGAGGAGCTAAGGGATGTCAAGGCACATTTTCCACCTTCACATGAGGTTGCTAATATTTCTTCTCTTTCTCTTCTCTCTTGGTTTCTTGATGATGCATTTAGTGAGGAGTGTAGTACTACTTTCTCTTCTTACTATGATATTAATGACTCTTTTCTTCATGGTGATTTAATTTATGGCACATTATTTTAATGCACTTAATATATAGTCATTTAGTGGTAATGAAGATGCATATCTATATGTTAGAGCATTCATATATTCAAATTATGCTCGTATATATGATGATTGTACTTTGATGAGTGCATTTGATGGTATATTAGTTGATAGAGCTAAATAATGGTTTAATTCTATTCATATGTATTATACATCATTCTATACTTTGTCACATGCTTTTGGAGATTACTTTACTATTGGCTCTAGATTATGTTTTATTCAAGATTATCACTCTTTCCCTTCTATTAACTCATCCTTAGTGGATCACGTGGATTTTTCTATGCATCATAATTATGCATGTATACCTGATGAAAATACTTTGATGAGTGAATTTGATGATACCTTAGTTGATAGAGAGCTAAACAATGGTTTAATTCTAGTTATAATTATTATACATCCTTTCATGTACTTTGTCATGTTCTTTTGTATATTACTTTACTATTGACCCTAGACCATGTTTTACTCGAGATTATCATATTTCCCTTCTAGAGGCCCTTCCTTAGTAGATTCCATGGATTTTTCTATGCATCAAAATTATATAACACTTTTTGATGGAAAAGCCTTCTTTGGATCTTTTTATGATTTCTCATGATATATATTTGAGTATTTGTTCCAATACCTTCTCCTTTATCTCATCTTGCATGTGATTTAGCTACAACTAAACAAGGAGGGCAACATGAGGATCTCGTACAATTTTACTTTGTATATGTGAGGATAAAATTCCATTTGTTGATAGAATATATTCAACCACACTTACACACGATATGCATGCATGTATGGATATGGCTCACATTGAGCATGATCTTGTATATTCCCTAATGAGTAGGTTGGATAACTTAAACAAGTGTATTGATGATCATGAGAAAATATTTAAACAAAAATATCTCATCAAAGTGATATTGCAAAATATTTTGGCATATGACATTTCAATTTATCCTTCACCAAGTTGATTTGTGGCACCATATTTCACTATGAAGGTAGAGGTAAGTTATTACTATATTTTTTTAATACTTCCAAACTATGTGTTCTTATTATTTTCATGAGGGTTATTTGCTTGATGAATTGTTTATAGAAAGCTCGAGTGTTCATGTATTCACATGGTTTTATTCATTATCACATGCTTAGATCTATCACTTCCTTTATGGATTTGGCTAGTGCTTTTGTTGAACACTTTTGTTATAGTTTGTACCAATAGATGTATTATCAACATCATAAAATACAAGCAAGAAGAGTAAGAGCCAATTATAGATTACTTATTTTATTTCAAGCATTCTCGACCTGCACGAGTTCTACCTTAGAGAATGATGGACTTTAAAGCAAATTTATTGATGGTTTCATTTCACCCTTTAAAAGGTGAGTGTATTGTTGGCCTCCTTTAATGGTTTAATAACTGAAGGGTTGTGACTTAGAGATTGAACATATGCACTAAGTAGCTATCTCACTCATCATGAAGGTGCATTTCACTTGTTAGCCCAGGGACGTAAACTTGAAATGGGTCAGCACTGTATGTGCGCTAGGAATCTACTGTAGTCATCCGTAGACTAGGAAAGAAACAATGCTAGAAATAAAGTGTTGGAAGGAAATCAACTTAAACACTGAACATAAATCAACATTTGCACTAAGCATTAACAACTAGTCTAGAAATGAAAGATAGAAATGAAAATCTCAGAAAACAGACAGAAAACTACTCTATCTACCTTGGCTACAGGAACAGTCACAAAATGGAATTTTAGTGGTTGCAGGAACAAACAGTTGTTGAAATTGAAACTAACTACTAAGCAGAAAATAAATTTTAAACTAATAGGTGGAATTCACACCAAGTGGGCCCCCTTGGGTGAGTCTCCCTTAGACTAACTCAAAATGCAACAACTCAAAATATCATATTATTTCTTTAAAGCACAAGTACAACATCTCAGCAATGGACTGTATTACTAAAACTGGAAAATGCGAGTACAAACTCAGAATATCTAACCTTATCAAAAGGAGCATCCGACCATTATTTATAAAGAGAAAAACTACTGACTAACCCTAACTACCTAGGTAGTCAACTCCATCAAAATAGGAGGATGTCGCTTATTGAAAGCATATAAAAGATGGAGGAAGTTATGCATGCGCTAAATTGGTCAAAGGAGACTTGCTTCAATGGGAATCTAGCACAACGCACTCCCTAGATTTGCTCAACAACAAATATGACCATTAAAAAGGTGGTTACATTCTTTTGTTTAAATTAGGAATTTTCCTCCATGAGATTTTTCTCACTTTGACTTCTTAATGATCAACTTCTTGAATTCTTGGCAACCGACCAACTGGCAAGAATTTATCCCACGTAGCAGGCTTTATTGACATCATCGTTTTAGTGGAAACCTGCACAATAGCATTAGCACGCACAAACAAATTTTTATCTATAATCACCTTAGTAACATTCATTCAACCACTTGTAAATTCAACATAGATAATTTGCATAGCATGATAATGTCATTAAAGTCACAAAGATAAACTTATGCCCAAGGTCTATGGTTTTAAGGAAAATATTAACAACCAAGTGTCAAAGTCTATGATAGCAACAACAAATATATAATGAACCCTATCAAAATCAAGCCATTAATTGGGCTCATCATGTATTATGGAGCTTCCCCTAATATCTAATTAACTAATATAGATAACCATATAATTAAGCAATTTCTGATCACGTACTCTTCAAATAACACTCTATGATAGAAGTTTGATCTCTTTGCGTTGAGCTTGACTTGATTTATGAAATTATTTGGGCCACAGTCTCTTTTAAGATCTAAATTCATTCTATAAGACTACAAAATTAGATGTAGAAGCTCCAATCTTTCCTTAATACCGAGGACAAAGTTTGAAAACATAAGATACGTAGGGAAGAATGATCCCTTTTTATGATTTCTAAATGAGTCTTATTTGACTCATTGAATTCCCAAATTATTTTCATATATGCCCATGTTTCAGGCACATGTCTTGGTAGGATATGTGGCCTAATTGGAGACCCATACGTTCTAACCACAATGGTATTTGAATAAAAATACTAATATCTCTAGTTATGTTGAATGCCTAGTCCACACATCCTATCCTTTGGTCTTAAGAAATCAATTATTTCCTTTGACAATCTATCTAATGTTGGACTTGAATACCTCAATATTTTTCTAATAAAACATTTTTCAACATTATGTAGTTTGAATTTGGGCAATGCATGGACATTGCATAGGAAATAAGACCTTAATATCATCATGAAACCTTATTTGCAAAGCCTTATCCCAAAAATTTCTTCATCCATATAAAAACATGTGACACAACAATGAATACCACTTGAAATGCATGACCCTACTATCACTTTTTATTGCCACTATTTGTTTATGCATTCCTTCTATTATGAATGAAGCAAAGATAAATTCTCTATTGAGGTCTATATTATGTATATCTATACCTATCATCATCAAATTCATAGGTATTTGAGTTTTTACATCCACTCTCAAGACCTATCATAAGGCATGATAATCTTCAAAGATATCTTCATTGAAAGGTTCCGATTCCATGGGAGTAAACCTTATTGGTTTTCTATCTACACCTTACTCTGTGCTTTGGTAGCCAATTCACCTTGTAACTACCCTTATCATTCTAATACTCCTTGTTTAAAAAATTGAAATTAATAACATTATTGGCAACTGAATTTAGCTTGAAAACCTCTATAATGTACCCCTTATCAATTCTTACTAATTCACTAGCATTTTAGTCAGAACAACCCTAGCATTAGCATCATAATTTTCTACTAGTGGTATGATGAAATCCACATTAATAATTTTTTTGGGACAATCAAAATTTTCCCAATTCAAAATGCCAAACATGTGAAAAGGGTCTCTTTGAGGATCTCCTCTTATACCAATGCTCAAAAGGCAACCATCTGTTTATAGGAATTGTCACATCTCTACAATCTTTGCATTGATCTCTCAACTGGTTTGATAAAATCCTTGCCCCTTATGCATGCCTAACTTTCCTTGATGATCTTGGGAATTGTACTATGAGGTCCTCATTCAATAGTTTTTGCTTTTGAGGGTTAATAATTGTTGACTCATTTTTAGGGTTTTTGAAACAAATTAGGGTTTTTAACTATGGTGCAAATTTTAGAATTAAGGGTGACTCAATAGATTTGTTATGCTCTTAGTGTGGAAGGAAAACCCTAATGACAAGGAAGTATGCATATTTAGAAACGATTTAGTAAATTAGAAAAAAATTGAAGTCTTGAATTCTTCTTGGAAACCCCAATTCACTTATGAGAACACCAGAGAGCTCAAAAATCCACAAATTCTTCACACCATCAAGTAGCTTTATGAATTTTCACAAACTTAATTGAAAATTTATGAAGAAAAAATATAATAATATTAAGAAGACATCAATTGATTTCAGCATTATTCCTTGCTCACACAAATAGAGCAACCACAACTAACCCTTCTACAAGCTTGAATGTTAGCCATTGATCTTTAGATGATGCTAGTGGGATCAATGGTGATTGTTGAATTTCACTTTATTTAATTGAATGGTGAAATATTTTGACTCCATACAATAAACTACTTGCTTGTGATACCAATAGGATGCCAATTAGGAATGTCGTGACATACAAATGGATAACACTTTATGTAATATCACTTTTCCTCTTATGGTTGTTACGTATTAGCAGTAGATTTAATATAACAAATATTAGAGTTAGTATAATTTATAATATGCAATATTATCAAAATAAATGTGAATAATTAATGTAAGCTACAAACATATGACAATTAAATAATCAACATAGTAAATGGAATAAAAACTCCACATAGATTAATCATATTAACACCAAGTCATATAGACAATATTCCCAATATTATTGAATCAATGGTTCTCAATACTTATCTTAAAGTCATGGAAAGGCTACTATTTGACACTCATAGGAATGGTTATAGATCTAGGTTGTTTCCCGGCACAAACACCCCCGGAGGAATTGGTTCTTGCACAAAACCCCAACTTGCCTCAAAGGCCCTTATGGTTAAACTACTTGCTTCAAAGGGCCTTATGGTAAACTACCTAACTCAAAGGGCCTTACGGTAAAGCTCTGGCCAGGACAATCCACGGTGTATGTTGTACCCCAAGTTGGAGACACGCTGTGTGCCCCTTCTCTAAATGTTTAAATTCCCACCTAGACCCTAACCTTCACTCCTTTGTGCACTTTTAGTTCCTCTTTCCTTGAATGTTCTTCATCCTTGAATATTTTCCATGTCTCACATGAATGATTTATATATCCTTTTAAGGGGTGGTTTCCAAACCATCACACCCTTTCACAAAAAAAATTCCTTTTAATAATTAAATAAATAATTATTCTTCCTTTTTAAAGAGTGTTTATACATATTTTTTATTAATCTCTCTCTTATCTAAAGGATCATAATATCCTTTATATCTCCCTTTTAATTTTAAAGGGTTATTCATAGATTTCTCTTCTCTTGGCGAAAAATTCACATAACAATTATCCCCCTATAAATTAGATGTTGTCCCCAGTAGCATGAGATACGTCTACATTACAACTCAAAACACATAATCAATAATTAAAGAAATTGATATTGAATACTTTCATTCTTCACACACACACACACACACACACACACACATATATATATTTTTATCTACATCCTTTTCTTCTTTCAATTCATAGATCTCTCTCTTTTATTGTTTCAAAATGATTATTTTTGTCAATCAAAATTATGACAAGAACTCTACATACATACATATAAGAATTTTACAATTGAAGAAACTAAGGCTATTTTATATGTTTAATCACATATTTCAATTTAATCAATTCTTTCATGTAACTCCTTCAAAGTATTATAATGTGATCACACAATAATTACTATGCATATCCAATATTATGCGGTTACTCATAATTTATTAAAATATAATCTATACACTCAACATAGATTCCAAGATGATATTCATGCATTATGGACTACATGAATACCCTCTTTCCATAATGTATAAATAGAATCTTAGTCCTAGACAATAAGGAAAATGTAAAATGTTATTGGGTTGATCAAGTCCAATAACAATGTACATATTAAAACAAAAGACGATGCAAATAATCTCATAATTAATGAAGTACAAACTCCCACATGCAACTCATAACTCAAATTTTACATACAATTTCTCAAACCCACAAACTTATTTTCACAATAAAATGAAACACAAAGCTTATACAAAAGCTTAACATCAAATCACACTTATTTCATTTCAATTTCATCAAAAGAAAATGACTACAAGCATCTATAACAAAAATTCATCTTTGGCCTTTCATGCCCTCTCACTCAACAACCTCATTTGATTCTTCTCTGCAACTCTCTTCTACTCTACAACACTCCACTCCTCTCTAGTTTTGCTTTTGACTGATTCAGATCTACAACATAATAAAGCAGCTTTCCTCTGCCAAACCCCACATCATTCCTCACATTCCAACTCTTTTTCAGCATCCATTCATGGCTGCAACTCCCAGACTGCTCTATGGCCCTCTCATGGGAAAATTTCACTCTAAAATCCCCACCTCTGATGTAAGCAAGGTGGTTAAGACTCTCTATCCAACCCAAAATGATCAAAATCAATCAAGGAAAACAACCCTTGTAACTCTATTCACCCAACTTGTCTCAAACACTCACACTAAGGCTTGTAGCCTTCAAAAACCAACACTTGGATATATCTTTTGGAGAAGGTCATACAAAGGCCTAGAAAATACCTTCTAAGACTCACAACAAGTTCTAACACAACTTCTCAACATATTCTATAAGGGTTATTTGACACAAAATTGAAAACCAATAGTCTGCCTTGCCTTTAGGCTACTCAATTAGCTCTCTTTTACAAAGGAAGTACTTCCCAAACACCCAGTAATCACTCAAAATTAATTGGAATTCATAAATTGTGACTCAAAACAATAGATTCTATCATTAGTTCACATGTTTATGACATCTAAACCATTGTTCCATGAAACCCTCACTTTACATGCAAAATATAAGGGTTTATTGAAACTCCTATATCTCGAGCTTATCATTCTCAACAATTGCCTTCAACACATCACAATGACTCTGCCTAAACTCAATACACCCTTACATAGACAGTATCAACAACATTTTACCAAAACCTAGCATTGACACCTTCATTTCACATGGAGAAACACATTTCTCTGCCCTAGGGCATCACCCATTTGCTAACAACTTATCTCCTCAGCCTTCAAAAACTTAAAAACATCTAACCCTACATAAAACAAGTCAATCCACCGAGTTACAGGGTTTGACAGTAGGTGGATTGACTAATTCATCATTTAACTTCTATCAAAACCCTACGTTGGCCTTTAACAGGTAGATTTTAGAAAATTACAAAGATCTCCTTCCAATCTTAATGAAAGCCTCTCAAACCTATTTCACAAGAGAGTTAGAAAATGCATTAGAAAAATACAATAAACTTCAATGCATCACAGTGACTACATGGGCTGTACAAAGTTTGGAAAATCCAGAAACATGATGAATTTTCAAAAAAATGGCGTTGTCTTTATGTGTAAACTTCAAGCAATCTTTCAACAACCTTGTTCGAGCCTTGGAGAGGATTTTTATACATTTTCCATTCAAATCCAAACTAACCCAATGCCTATAACTATCTTTTAAAATCCTATGTCCCTTCATATTCCCAAAAATTGCATTTTACAAAATCTTGCTTGACAACATTTTCACTTTTTGTGCAGCTTTTACTAATTTGACACCTATTGACTCACAAACCCCCAGTTATATATAAAATGGTCTTGATAGACCATATTTAGCATAAATAGACTCAAAAAACCCCCATACTATCCACCTAAGAACCATCCCTAATGACTTATCTAATATCAAAATGGTCATAGTGACCTTATTTAGACAAAGAAACTCTCAAAACCTATAGCCTACTCATGATCACCATAGATTGACAATTTTTGACCAAAGGTGCTCCTACACCAACCTCCCCTGAAGCATGAGCATCTATTGTTCTTAATTCCTTCCCTCTCACAAGACCACTACTAATTAAATTAATTTGCTGCATATATCTCTATTTTTGGTGCAGCCTCAAGAAAGAAGCATTATTTTCCTTCTTTGGCATCCCATTTTGTGTGTCTTTATTGGTGTTTCATATTAAAGCATATTTTTTTAAAATTTGCAATTACTTCACCTCAATGCCTTCTTCCCTCATGGAGCAACACTAGAAAATTTTACTCTTTGCAACTCCACCATTTTACGCCAAGTAGCTGAAAATTGGCTTTTTGCATAACTTTCACCCAGAAGCTCATTTTTGCATGAAATCTTGCCAAGACGAGTGTAATATCATTATGATGCCTCCCACCAAGTCATTTTTCTCCAACCTCAAAGAGTATCCTTGCAAAAGGATTTTTCTCCAGCTCTTACGAATTTTTGGGAATAAATTTTTGAAACTGCTTGCGGAGCCTCTGAAGCAACGAACCAGCGAAAAATTGAAAATTGCAATTTTGACTAAATTTTTGAGTTCTTGCTGCTGAGAGATGCTTGAAAACACCAACACAAACCAAAACAAACACAACATAAAAAAAAATCAAACTGAAATATTTTTGGGCGATGTAGGATCACCTGTGGACCCGAGTGCTCCTGCATCAATAATGCATCTTAAATAGCAATAGAATAATAGTAAATTATTTCCACCTAGAGAGTAATTCATAAATAAATACTAGTTTTAATCTTCCTTTAAGAAACTAGGTTAAATATATCACAATATACTTCTTGGATGAATATTTGTTCAATTATGTTTTTGGATGAAGTTTTGACTAATGAAAATGAGGATACCTCACATTGACAACCATGTTGTAAATATAATAACAAACTAGAACACAACTTTTATTGGGGATCTTGTCATAAAATTAAATATTGAGTAAGGGTACATAAGGAGAAGAAATATAATGTCATCCCATAAATACATCTCTAGGCTTGGACACTTATTGATATATGATATTATTAGATTGTGTATGATAAAATAATTAGTATAAATTTATAATTTTAATTTTCTTAGAGGTTGTCTCTCCCCTTGTAAAATTCAACATGATCCCATGTCTCATCCTACTTGAAGCATTATTTCTTTTCAGCCAATGCATTTAAACAACAAAATATTTTCAAGGATTAAAGTGTAACTTAAAATAGGTTTATGTAACAAACTTGGGTGCACCTTGATTTATATAAAATTTATTAAGAAACATGTGTGGTTAATATTGACGTTCTTGATATTTAATCATGAATGTAAATCAACTCTAATCAAGAGGAATGACTTAGGAGAAGAAGAGCGTCGGATGAAATGGTCTATTCAAGATATATTTTGATATCATTAGCTAATATTGAAATGTCACTTTGCATACTCAAAGTAGAATTTAAATAGTGGGAATCTAATAATTCAAGCATTTGAACACATCATTTTATCTTCCAGATTATTTAGTTTTTACAGGTTTTTATACAACACGAAGGGTAGTTCCAACCGACACACCCTTTTGAAAATAATCACATTACAACATCCCGTGAAAACTCCAATAATTATTTTATCACATTTATTTCTTGAACTATAAAATTATTTCTATTTTACTTTTTTTTCTTTTTTTCTTCCATGGGGAAAAAGTCTCATAACACTTTAGCATCAATAAGACACATGTCATTATATCGCAACTTGAAGGCTTTGTAGCAAATGAGAATGTACAATAAACTAAAAGTGTGTGATGCAATAAGAACACGATATTTAGTGCCATCAAGGAATAAAGAGGGAACCACCATATGGATACATAACAAAAGAAACTTAAGTGATTTTATAAGCACATACATTAATATTCATTAGCTTGGTCATTAAGAAAAGGGGCTAGTTAATCAATGAATATAAAGACTTTCTATTTCAACTTAACGAGAATTGGCCAAACAAGTCTAATATCAAAATATGTTACACTTGTCGATATTCCAAAGACTTTATGTAGGAATTTGGGTGTGTAAATAATTCGACTGGAATAGAATTATATATTATAATATTTATATATATATATATTGAATATTAATATATGAATGCAATATTAAACATATTAATAGTAATATATTAAATATTATATGAGGTTCAATTATATTAGATTTATATATATATATATATATTGGTTATATTAAATGATTATATTATATTAATAATAATATTAGTATTATATTATTGTTACTATATTTTATTTAATATATTAATTAGTGTTATTTTGATTATAAGGGAAAAACAAGTTTTAAAGGGACTCAAAACCCTTTACAACAAAAGAAACTAAGTGTTGCTAAACAGGATTTTCAGAAAGTCACCAGCAACAACCTAATAACCAAAAAACATAACAAAACAGGTGCTAGTCTAAAGATAAGACAATAAACTAACCACAACACCCAACAACATCTAAACAACAAAACAATAGGAAAGAAACCTACACCTAGTAGGAAACATAAAGCAACAAAGAAGAAGACCAGACACTAATTCAAACTACTTAGGGTGTTGGCCACCTCAACCTGCTGACTTCTATGCCTTTCGATCATATCCAACAGCTCCTTCTCAGCATCAAAGGATCTCTTCCAATCAACTGACCCTCTAACAACAAGTCCTTTGACATCATCTTTAACACCTTTTTTACCTTTTCCTTTAACCAAGTGCTCTTTCTCCATAAGCTTAGAGAAATAAACCTGATCCTCCCTGAGCTCGCTTATCTTTCTGAAAAGGACTTCCAAGGAGTCCACGTTGTTCTTCATAGAGATATGACACACCTACAAAATCTTTTTGACATATGCATTCGTTCCAAGAATATTAGCTTCCAAAGCATCCAACCTATCTTTACACAAAGATTTTAAATCATGGTAGGAACCTTCAAGGTCCACAATTCTGTCAATAAGAATGTCCGACACCGAACCCTTCAGAACATTCTTTAGATTCTCCTTCAAACCTCTAATTTTGATATTAATTTTATTGAACTCTTGAGGAGTCCACTTAATTAACTTAAAAGTTCCAGTAGCCCCAACCCTAACCATTTCCAACAAATCAAACATGGAGGTAGAGTCATCATTGAGGTAACAAAAGTCCTCAGAGAGAGGATTTACCTTTAAAGGCTCTCGTTTAGCTTTTTCCTTCTCCGCATCTTCCTCATCAAGACCCCTTATCTCCTTGTTCTACTCCATATTGGGAAAATCCTACACTAGAGAGTCCTTAATGGCCACTGACTTAACGCCATAATCCATACCATCACCAGAAACATTGGGGTCCTTAGCCAACACATTTAAGGCCTTGTTCTTCAAGTTGGCAATACGCTTCGACGAACTCTGCGACTTGTATTCCAAACCCCAAAAATTATCCTATGACCCCACCTCAAGGCCACTACCAACAACATCCTGACCAACAACCACCTCCTTGGTCTTGGGAGGGGAATCATCTGAGCCCACTTTCGTGTCCTCGCTTTCAGAAAGGACAAGCCACATAACTGCCCTGTTACTCTCAGAACCACCCAACTTCCTCTTTTTTGAAGACGTAGTCACAATGAATGAAGACACATCCTCCTCTTTGTTCCATTCCTCCTCCTCATCCAAAGTGGAATCCAAGCCCGACGACCTAGAAACATCACTCAAAGTCTTCTCCTTACCCTTAATGGCAGGAGTAGGGAGAAGAGACTTAACATGCTCCATAATTAATAAGACAAGACCTGCTCCATAATTAATAAGATAAGACCTTCATGGAGGATGAGAGCCCTCCTATTCTTCAAATGAGCGTACACAGAGACCTCCAAAGATGATAACAAGAAAAATGGGAAAGAAATGAACAAACCAAGTCTAAAATGGTTGAGGAGAGTGAAGTGGTGACCAAGAATAACAATAAATCTCTCCTTCAGAGTTACATAGCGCATAAGCACCTCAACAACACTCGCCCAAATTTTCTTGAGAGATTTTCTCTCATAACCCCAACTTTCCAATTTAACTAATTTCTTTCGCTCATCATCTTTGAAGAATTAGTGTTGTTATTATACTTTTGTTAATATTATTATTAATATTATACTATTATAATTACTAAAATATAATTATTCTTTAATTTATATTATTAATATTAGTATTATATTATTATTAATTTTCTATTATCAATATATAATATTACTATTACATTATTATTATATTAATGCTATAAATATATTATAATTATAATTATCTTATTTTATTACTATTATTATATTTTTATTATTTTTATATTATTATTATTAGTATTATAATTTTATATAATATGTTATTATTAGTATTAGATTATTATAATTACTAAAATATAATTATTCTTTAATTATATTGACACTTGTCTCTATTTTAGAGATTTTATATGGGAATTTGGGTGTGAAAACTTTGACCTAGAATAGAACTGTGAAATATTTTTGTATTTTATACATTATTTCTAATTTTTTAGGATAATCATTATGTCATATGAAATGAAACTCTTTATTATAGTTGCTTTAATTATTAAATATCATATTTCACATTTACATAGTAAACATTCTAATTATTATCAATTTAACTTTTGTTGTTTCTAGAATCTAGATTTGATGTGGCAGTTTTTAACATCACACATGCTATAAATTCATTTTTATTCAAATTTGACTATATATACTCATATTCATAGGTTTATATTACTTAGTTTTTTGCGGTGCTTATATATCTTTAATTTTTATAGTTTTTTTAATAAACACAACAAGTTTACTTCTAAATCTTTGTCTAATCAAATTAACTAAATTTAAAAACAACTAAAATGACAGTATCGTGAATTGTGGAAATCTAATAACATTAATTCTAATTATTCTCCGTGAAAGATTATACTGTTACTTGTAAACTAAATGGACAACTAACACACAAAACAATTATTTATTGCAAATAAATAATGAAGAATAATACGACCATTTATTGTATTATAAATGAATTACAATGTTACATCCCTTTTTAAGATGAGTAGAGCATGAAAGATCGTGTATAAATTACAAATATCACTTTTACATTTGACACAATTGATATTAGTCTAGAGGATGGTAGTGGTGGTATGGAATGGGTAAAAGTGTTTGTTGGATATAGGTGGTCAAGTCTGTGGATGTGAAGGAGATCATTTCCTTAGTCCACGAGGCTTATCGAACACACTTAGGAGTTGTGAGCATAGAAAATATACTTGTCTTGGATTGTTGAATATGAAGGTGTACATAAATGATATTGACACCTTGATACCACCTACAGATTTTGAGACAATACTGAAGTGGTAATTAGTCTGCTATTGTGTGCCATAAAAAGTGGTGTTCAAACAAAATGAAAAAAATAAGAAAATCAATCAAAACACACAAAAACAAAGCAACAATTAGATTAGGCTAAGAGAACTCAAACCTTGGTGAATCTCAATGAAATTCACATATATTGAAGCCCTCGATGTGTAGATTTTCCTAAGATAATTGGTTTGTATGTGTACTTACTCTATTTTTGTAGTATAATGATACTAAATTTCTCAAAGTTGCATGATGATTTGAAAATGGCTAAGTGTTGAGTATATGAGGAGAGGAGGAGTTAGATGGATGGCTAGGATAAAATCTTAGGAAATCAAGGGTGGAGGATGAAGATGATCTCTCAAGGCATGGGATGATGCCAAATGGTGAGAGGAGAGTGAATGAGAAGGAGATGATCTCTCAAGCCTCGAGATTGTGACAAGTGTCACAATAAGAGAGCTTGAGAGGGAGATTGATACTATGAAGGTACCTTGGGGGATGGGGAAGATCTTTGTCATAAAGGTCTTTCTTGTACCACATTCTCAAAGCATTGGATGAAAAGGAATAAAGGAATTAAAATTTCCTTTTGGGCACTTTTAGAAGAAAGACCCATGTGCCAAAAGGATATGGGGTCTTTTCCAAAAGGGGAAATATTAATGAGATGAGAGGCTAGGTGGATATGCAATAAATAGAAAGGGACTATCCCTTTCCTAATCTTAGGATTAGGAATGTGTAAATGATTAGCGGTAGGTTAGGTGGGGATTAGGATTAGGATTAGGATTAGGATTAGAGGGCAAGTGGGAAAATATGGAGGATATGACACCTCTTAATCAATGATAAAGTGTGTGCGCATGATTAGGGAGGTGGATTAGGTGAAGATTAGGGGACTAATGGAAAAATACGGAGGATGTGACATGTGAGGGAATTTAAATAAATAATAAATTATTTATTTAATTTTTTGGAAGGAAATGAATATGGTTTTGTGTAAACAATTAGGAAAAAATATTTATCTAAGGGTAGACATTAGGGGAGAAAGATTGAACAATTTTAAATGAATATCGAGATGAGGAATTAAATAATATGACATTTTTAATTAGCATAAAAGATCAAGAAATGTGAATTAAATTGAATAAATAATGTTTTTTATTTAATTTAATAGATGAAAAGGATATAGACAAAAAAATAGGATAAAATTTCCCAACTGATAGTGGTCAATTTTAGGTGTCTACATTTTTCCTCTCTTTCAAATAACATTAAAATAATGATGTTTTGAAAAAAAAAAATATAGGTGTTACAAGGAAAGGAGTGGATGACAAGATCCCTCGATACTAAGGAGGTAAAAGAAAAAATATGGCTAGGTGATACCCCCTCGAGAGGGTGTTCGAGAGAAAAGGGACTTGAGTAGCCTCTCAAAAGGTGAAAATGACCTTGAAAATTGATCCATGAGGGAAAATGGGGATGGTTGGTGAAGAAACGAAAGAAAAAAAAGCTATGAAGAACAAATGAGACAAAATGTAGCAATTATGGCAGAATAAGTAGTAATTAGGGGGGTAATTACTGTTCATTTTAATCTAACCACCTTAGTAAACTGATGAAGAATTGGTGAGAGAACTACAAAAATTGGCCAATGTACTAGTTGTAGTGCATCGAATGAACTAAGTGAGGGCTAAAGGATGACTAGGGGATTGAGGTGGACATGTATGCCAACTCAAAACCCACCTAATACTTTTTGTTTTGCATTTATTACTATTAGAAAAAACATGTAAGGAAAACCCACCCAACCTGATTGGGCAAATCTACTAGTGGATGGTGAAGTAGGTCAAGAAAAAGGGCGGGTACACCAAATTTGGGGTGGATATGTGGGGAAAAGGGTGGATCCACCATTAACAAGTAGATATGTTAGATGAAAGATAGGTCTATGTTGAAAGAGGTGGATGTGCTAGAAGTGGGGTGGATCTACCATAAATGGGAAGATTCACAAGAGAAGGGGTGGTTCCACTCATGAAGGGAGGTTCCATGTGAACAAAGGTAGATATGCCCTACAAGGATGGATGTGCCGAAAAATGCGTGGTTCGACACTAAAAGAGTAGTTTCATACAAAAAAAAGTGGATGCATCATATAGGAGTAGATGTGTTGAGAAAAAAGGTAAATATGTCTGATAGGGGCGAATGCACTGAGAAAAAGGTGATTGCACCCAATAGGGGTGGTTGCATTGGGAAAAAGGAAATCACACCCAACAGGGGTAGATGCATCAAGAAAGGGGAAATTATGCAAACAAAAGGGTGAGTACATCGAAAAGGCAATGAGAGATATAAAGGGTGGATGTGCCTTATGGATTGGTGAACCTACCAAAAGGGTTGGGGGATAGGAAGAAAGAACCCAAAAAAATAAAGTTAGATTAGACTAGGAATACTAACATGACGGGTGTGATGAATGTAAGCATTCTCAAGTTTGAAGACTCAAGAGAGGAGATCAATGATGTCGTAGTTGGTGACATAGTTTTAGGATGGGGATTGGGCCTGTTTGGACACATGAAGCCTAAGCTATGCGACATAGATGTTGATTATTCGTGCCCATTGACCATTGTTGACCACCCTAGTAGAGTGATGGTAGTATGAGACCAACACATTCCATCACCAAAAAGGGAGATGATAGTGACCTTGGAGGATGTGTAAAGGATCCTTTGACTACCTATCAGGGGATCGAAGGTTGTGGGGTCGAGTGTGGTAGTTCCTGCACTCTTACAAAGGTTATTTCAATGCATTGATGTCTCCACAAGGGGGGCTCCAAAAATTGAATTTTGCATAAAATTGGTTCCAAGAGTGGCATTATATTTGTGCCTATTAATCAATGGGGTAAATTTCTATCCAACTAGAGTTGTCGGTTCTTTAGTTTGACACTGGGAGAGGTGGTGGATGACATGATAGAGCGACAACGATGATATGCATGAGGGTCCTATACATGCTAGCAAAAATTTATAGAGATATGCATCTTGTATGCTACTGAGGCATGCAAAGCCTAGCCCACATCACCCTATTATAGGTGTGGGCCTGGGAGCACATTGTGGTGGCCCATCCGATTGGATGGAGTGGGTGGCAGATGAGCCCATGATCTTCAAATAGTGGGGTGGACTCTAATATTGGGAGGTACAAAATATACCATATTGGGGGAGGCTACTTGATGAATTGAATGATGGAGATATCAAATGGAGGTCATACAGGGCCATCGATATATAGGAGGAGGATCGACAAGTATCACACTACATATTCAGTGTGTGTTACATTATAGGGAGGTACCCATATCTCATAGAGAGGAACCATATTGATAGGGCGACATAATAATTTAGAGTGGTGAAAGATATTTTAGAGTGTCCACATGTGTTCATGAGGCGATCTAAAGAGATTGGGGAGTGGGGGCTACATATAGTCCCATGTACAACAACAAAGTCATAGTGCAAGGTAGAGTTGGTCTTGTGGGATATGCAGGGCGGGGTTGATGACCTCGATGTTATTGACTAATATGTAGTATGGTGGGGTGTGACACAAACTCATGTTGATTACATATGCACCAGTGACACCAATAGTCGGGAGGATACATGCGACTATCCATGAGGCTTTAAGGGTTAAGTGGAGGAGGAACAAGTAGAGTTGAAAGAGAGAGGGGGAGGATACCATCTTCGAGGAGATTATGGAGGAGGAGGTGACAATGATGAGTAGTGAGGGGAGGGGAAAAGAGAGGGGGAGGATAGGATGTTGGTGGACACAAAGGAGCAGAGGTCACCTACCATGCCCCCATTGAAGGATGTGAGCTCACCACATAGGATTGGAGGAGATGAGGAGGAGGAGAACCTAGATACACAGATAGCCACAAGCGAGAGCTAAGTGGAAGAGCTATAGGGATTGTTAGAGCAAGTTAAGGGGATATCACAATTATCACCATGGAGCGGGATAGCTTACAAGCAAAACAAGACAACATACATGGATAGTTGAGCATAGTCACCACTGAGTGGGATAGCGTGAGAATAGCTCAATATGTATGGGATTAGAGATGACCTTACTATAGGGGGATAAAGATTGATATCACTAGGAGAGGGATGTGACAAGGGTATAGGGTGGAGGAACTAGGGTGATACAACTATCCCTATAGCTAGTAGATGTGATTAGGTAGGATTAGTACACCAAGACCTGTATGAGGTAACTGTACCAATAATAAAGAGGGCACCCAACTTCTCCTAGGTAGGGGTATTAAGGAGGAGTGGATCATAGGTGACACAATTAGAATCATCTAGGAGTAGGTTGATGGGAGCACCACCATCATCAAGGGTAGGAGGAGGTGCTGATGGTGGTGGAGTACTAATAGTGTTAGGGGGAGTACCAACCTCTCCCACACACTTAGATGTAGGTAGTAGTAGATAGGCAGATAATGGGAAAGGATGGATTTTAGACCGATGTACAATGATTTATGTATATTATGAGTTAGATATATAGACATATATTTTATTTTTCATACATGATTATGAAATTTTATGTATTTATTATGATGTATACATGGATATTGGTTGTACATATATTGGGCATTAATTATAATGAACATTTCTTATGATGTATATATCATGTATATATGATTGATGGATGATATTGTATGACATGGATTATGATTGATGCGATGTGATATGTGATATGATTTGATAGTTATCATGTATACTACATGATTTGGATACTTATATTGTACTAAATATTTGTGATGCAAGATGTGTGTGTATGTGATGATTAATTTATGATTATCCTAACATGTATGATGTAGGATGGACATATGACTATGTATATGATATTGAATGATGATGTTTTGATTTACGTTGTTAATGATATACACTAATTATGGATGTATGGCCATGTGAAGATTATGAAATTATGTGATAAAATTTTAAATGGACCTAATAGATAATGAATAACATAAATGCACCTAATAATGAAACTAATGATAAAACACTTCAACTTAATGAAGCAAATTGATAATGCCACGAAAAGAATAATATAGACTAAAATATCTATATTATACCTTATGTGAGTAACAAAATTAAATGATTAAAGAAGATAATAATGAACCTAAACAAATATTCAAATGAGTACATGTGATGATTAAAGATGATTAGAATAAAAAATTCCAAACAACTTAATGCAACTTAGAAATGATTATTAAAAAATAAAAAATGTTTAGAATAATAAATCCTAAAAAACTTAATGCAACTAAAATGATTATTAAAATGATTAAAGATGCTTAGAGAAATAATTCTTAAACAACTTAATGTAACTAAAATGATTATGACAATGAATAAAGATGCTTAGAATAAAAAATCTTAAATAACTTAATGCAACTAAAATGATTATGACAATGAATAAAGATGCTTAGACTAACAAATCATGGACAACTTAATGCAGCTAAATGATTATGACAATGATTAAAGATGCTTAGAATAACAAATCCAAAACAACTCAATGCAACTACAATAACTATGACAATGATTAAAGATGATTAGAATAATAAATCCCAAACAACTTAATGCAACTAAAATGATCATGATGTAATGATTAAAGATGCTTAGAATAACAAATCATAAACAACTTAATACAAATAAAATAATTATTACAAATATTAAACATGATTAGAATAATAAATCCCAAACAACTTAATGAAACTAAAATTATTATGAAAATGATTAAATGGATAGATGGTAGGTGGTACATGGGTGGAACCATAGTACATTGATCATAAAGCCCAAGCCCGAATAGAAAGAAATAATGAAGGGACACATATACATATTCTAAAGCTCGGATTAGGAAAAAAATCCTAATAGGAAATAATGGTAAGAGGATGGATAGATAGGATAGGTAGAAGGATGGGTATTTACAAGCAATTTAGTATCATATAAAAATTTCCATGTAGTGAGCACTTAATTTGATTTAGCATGGGATATTATGCACCAAGATAAGAAGAACCAAGGTGAATTCATATCGCATGCATAGGAATGGCACATCAAACAAAAGGTTGGTCCAACATCTTAAAAATTTCTAAAGTGATTTGGTGGATATGATGTTGGAAAACCACAAACAATAGGGCTAACCCAATGTAACATGAGACCATAGAGGATCCTAGTGGATACTAAATAAGAAAACCAAGAAAACACAACAAACAAAATCCATGACCATGCCCTTATTTTTCCCATTCAAAGCATGCCATGATATAATGGATCATGGAAATTGTGATAAGGGGAAGTAGGAAGCTCAAAAGAAAGATATGCAAAGATTTGTTATCCTTGAATCCAACTACGCTTGATTCACAGGATAACCCCTACGAAACTTATCTGTTTTGTAGTCCATTTCACTCTAAGCACATAAAATGAGGCAAATTTCAGTTTGTCTTCGTGCGTGGTACTAAGTATTGGAATGTCTTCTGAGCAATAATCTTTGATAGTTCGTAAAAATTCTTCTTTTTGTCCAAATTGCAAAAAAATAGATTGTCAAGAGTTAGAATTTTTTTTATACTTGCAAGGTCAAGGTTTTTCCCCGACCCCTGCAAGTCAACATTGCAAAAGGAACAAGTCTTGTCAGGTTAGTGATTTTTCACGAAATTTCAATTTACTTGCAGGATCATTAAATTTTCTCGAAGTTGCAAGTTATGTCAAAACAATTTGTAAGCGCGCGAAATTTCTTCACTTTTGCAATCTTAGTTTCACACCGAGTGCATTAATTGTCATTTTAATGTCTTTGTAAAACCATTTTTAAAAGCCTTTTAATTCATTTTTGTTCTTCATTCTTCCTCATATCTTCATCGTGAGTCCTCTAAAACCCTATTTGATCATTTGGCTTTGAGTTCAAATGGATTTGGAGCATTTTTCAACAAGATTTCAATCTAAGGTTCATCTTTGTTTTTGGGTATGTTGCCACTTTTTTCCTTTCTATTTCCTTTCCATTTGTTAATATTTAGGGTTTGCTTTTAATAGTTTTCTATTGTTTTCATGAAGATTTTGATTTTGGCATTTAACGTTTGTGCTTTAGGATTTCTTAATTCTTTTTGTTTTTGTTTCACCCGTGCCCTAGTCTATGTTATTGCAAGGGTTTTCAATCTTGGTGTTTTCAAAACCACTTTTGAGAATGCACTCGTGGTTTTTGTTTTTGCTAAATTCTAATTCCTTATTTTAAATGTGTTCTCGATCATTCTTCTCGACAATACATTAAAAATTGATCCTCAAAATGTAGGGTTGATTGTTTACCCTTATCATGTGCAAAACCACCCTTGATTTGAATCATCGAAAAAATCTGCCGATGAAGCAAACCAATTTGTATGGTAAGGGTTTAAACCCTACCATGCATGAACATTCCTTATTACTTGTAATGTCGACATTTTATGCCAAATGTACAAGTAGAAGTTGCCTTCCCTTGTTGGGTCAGGGTTTTTCCCTGATCCCACAAATGTCTCACATTCCCTTTGTAAGAGCAGCAAATTTCCTCGCACATACAAGTACTTAGCCGGTCTAGTGTTTTATCATCAAATTTTCCTACATATGCAAAATTTTGAGTTCTGATTGTTAAGTCGACATTTTTTTCCAAAAAAGCAAGTAATGAAACGATTTTTATTCCTACCTGTAGGGTCATGGATTTTCCCCAACCATACAATGAGCATCTCCTATCATTGTAAAAGCCTAAAAAAATCCTGATCATATAATAAATCCTTAAATCCTAACTTTATTTGTAAAGTCGGTTATTTTATCGATAGTGCAAGTAACAAGTCTACCCCATTTGTAAGATCGGGGTTTTTTTTCCTCGATTTGACAAATAAAATCAAAGGATACTTGTAGAATCGAAGAATTTTATCGATATGACAAAGTAATCAATTGGTCTACCCATTTGTAAAATCAACAATTTTTACCAAATTTGCAATAAAACATGGACTTGTAAAATTGCTATATTTTAACAATTTAGCTAAAAACAAAGATCTTCCCAAGTTTGCAAAATCGATACTTTTTGATGATTTAGCAAAAATCAGAGAACTTTCCACTTGCAATATCGATAATTTTTATTGACTTTACAAATTTTTGATCAAATGCAATTTCCACTTGCAGTTTCATCATTGTCTAGTGCATACACTCATTTTCGCCAAAATTTTTCTAACATTGGAAATTTTCCTACTTTGCCAAGCTAATCATTTGTGCTCCATTTTCTGTGTCCACCACTCTCAAACCCTAGTTTTCACGCAACCACTCTATTATCAACCTTCGCTACTATTTCATAAGTGCAATTTTTTCCTAACATCTACAATATTGTTATTCTTCTCATGTAGTTCCTTTGTGCACACTTTCGAGATCTTGCATCTATATTTCTATAAGTTCTTTCTTCCATCGATGTCAGATCCATCTCCTTCCAAGGGGAAAGCGATGAAGTAAAAATACCAAGGCGTGCTTCCTCCTATAGTGGTTTCATCAAATGTGGATGAAATCAGAGATATAGAGATCAATCATGTAGACGTGGGTGATTTTGTTGAGAGAACTGAGAAACAACCTATAACCAATGGAATGAAGTCAATAATTCACAACAATATACATCTTGTGGCTTCATTCTCGGTAGCTACTCTGAATCCAGAGTTTGTGCTACAAGTTGCTTCTTATTATAACAAGGATGACAGGAAAGTCAAGGATTCAAATGGAAACGTGATAATGGAGTTAGATCTAGATTTCTGTAACAATTTTTTTTATGTGTCCAGGTGTTGATTCATATGTGGATATTTCTAAGGAATTTGCACAAGAAAAATATGATAAGGATCCTGATTTTACAAAGAAAGTGATCAATAGTAAATGGTTGAAGGCTCCTAGGCCAGGTGTTAATAGATGGCCCAAAAATTCTCCTCCTAGTGATTTTATTGAAGAGGTAAACGACCTTATTACTCTTATCAACTGAGTGCATGGTCTACCTACTTTTTATTTTGAGGATTGGATGTACACATACATCAAGATCATTCTGAAAGGGAAATAATAAATCTTTGGGGAGAGGAAATCAACAATGCTCTTCATGAGCAATTGACCCAAGTGCATACACCGCATAAGTTTTACATGACCTTGTATTTAGTCTGTGTTGTGGCCTCCATGAGAAATTTTCTAGGTTTGACTTCTAAAGGTGACATGAGGGTTACACCAATTTTCAAATATTTCCCATAGATTACCCTCAAGGGAAGTATCAAGCACTTTAGAAGGTTAAATGATGCCTTCGATCTTGAATTGGAGAAAAAAAGGGTATCAGATGAAGCATTTAAGACTAAAAAAATATGGATGCATGTACCTACAGTTTCCAAATTTTACTTATTTGAGAGTAGGATGCTTTGCTAGCTATCCATACATGCTTCCACATTATCCTAGTTATAAAATTGTTCTAATGGAGTTATGCAGGCAGATTATTATGGTTCATAATAAACAAATGGAATTCCACAAGTCGAAATTCAAATTTCCATTGGCAATTGGAAGGTACTCTATTCAGACCTTGCATAAGACTAAGGAAGTTGAATAAAAAATGAAACAAGTGGAAATCAACTTGTACAAGGCAAGATCTAACTTTGACTACAAAGGCATGGAGTCTCAAATCAAAATGGCATTCTCTCATGTGCATCAGGTCAAATACATTTGGGTTGGCATTCAGACAGAATGAGAGATCAAGAGGATGGATTATTGCAGATTGACTTTTGATCAAATAAGAGAATTGGATCTTGTTGATATCCCATAGGACATGGAGGATGAAGATACTATTTTGGATCCTGAATATGAAAAAAAAATATTGCAGCTTCTCCTCTTCTTTCAATCCAGTGGTCTCGAAAAGAAGTAATATCAATCTGAGAAAGGTTTCAACCAATCTTAGCTAATACAAATGTTTGGTTAGATGAAAGAGATATACAATTAAAATATTTTTTCATAGGATCAGAAGATGTTTGAAGTACAAGTAGGTAAGAAATCAGAGCTAAGGACCAAAAACAAAAATGATGCTCCAATCTCAAGCAAATCTTCAAAACCTAAGATCAAGTTTGTGGTCAAGGGTGGCAAGAAGACTATAAAATCTACATAGGGACCATCGATAGAGACTCAACAGGAGCATGTACAAGAAGAGGAATATGTGCAAGAAGAGGGGCAGATTGATGAAGAGGATCACGAGGAAGCTGAGATATCTCCTCAAGAGAATATTCTTGAGGAACCACCTATCACCTCATCCCCCATTGTCAATGTTGTGTCTACTCCCGCTTCTCCTCCTGTGACCACATCTGCACCTAATGTCCTTGTTAATCCTCCTCCCATAGGGACAAGTGTTGTGGCACCTACTATTTTGATTCATTATGTATATTCTTCTCCCATCTCAGGGTTTCCATTTGAAAGCCCAAGACAAGTGTTAGACAATGTGACTAGTTCTCCTATGTCATTTCCAACCCTGTCATCACCATCTTTTGACCTCACATCACATTCTGATTTGGAGAATTTTTTGAATTATATGCAAGTCTCTAGAGCTGAAATTCTTAAGGTTATTTTGACTAACACTTCTCCCATCGTGACTGTAACTTTTATGGATACAACTACTAAATCTCGTCTGATGGCTACACAACCTGAGGGGAGTTCACCATTGCTACCATGGTTGTCTTCACAAACACCGAAGAGAAGGAAATAAGTCATCTCTCCTTATGAATTTGACTTTTCATAGCTTGTGACTGCCAAGAGTAGAACCAAAAAGAAAGAAAAACTCTTTCTAGGATGCTTTTTGACAAGGAAGGTAATATGTAGAGATAGCTTAGCCTCCCTCTGATAAAAATTATGAGGAAGTAGATCTTGTAGAATATTTTGTCACAAGGGTTGAGTTGGGTAAAGTGACTCATGATAGTTTGAAGGTGAATGCTCAATCAAACTTAGATTCCCTCATTTAGAAATTTGACAAGGAGAAAAAGATGAAAGATCACTACAAAGCTAAGGCAGAGCAACTTACATCTGTGCTATAGAAGATCACTCAATCTTCTAAATCCATCGAACATGAGGCAATTACAATTGGTGCTAAGAATCTCATCATTCAGAAGGTGGAAAAGGTACATGCTAGAGGTAGAGTGGTCGATGAATATTTTGACCACCTAGTTGTGTTGGGAACATAAATGTTGGGGTCATCTATGGGAAAACTGGAAAAGATGGAAAACATAAGAGCAAAATTGGATGACATTATGAATGCTTTCTCTCAAGAGGAAGAATACATGGAAAATAAAGTACAGTCTTGGATTAAGATGAGGAATCTCAAAATAGATAAATTGGAGGAGTTTGGGATCATTCCCAACCAAGACATGTACATGGAAATTGAAGAGTCCTTGATTCACAAAGACACTGTTCTCACCAACTTGCTTAATGATCTACAATCTGCACGAAAACTTGGTGAAGAACATTACTTGCAGCTGATAAATAAAATTGAAGAAATTCCATGTAAGCTATGAGATAACAATCAGAAGCTACTTCCCCCAAATAATGTGGTTCAACAGTTTATTGACATGATTCAAAATGAGTTTGAAGACCGGGCGCTTTTAATACCACTAATGGATTGAATTTTAAATCTTCAATTATCTTTATCCAATATGAAACAATATCTTGGGCAACATGAAAATCCTACAACACTGTTAGAGATTCAGTATCAAGAGCCTGAGGAATCATCAAACATACTACAGTGCTAAAAAATGAAGTGCATGTCATCCTAAAGAAACATGATGATTTCTTGATGCAAAATTTTGAAGAACATTGACCATGCCTTAGTTTAGATTTCAAGTTTTAGTTATTTATAGGTTTTTGTAGTTAACCAAGGACAATTTACATGTCATTTATCAAATTGTAAATACATGTAACAACTTTGAAGTCCTCCAATAATTTTGGACTCCGTCATTGAATAAGTCAAAGTAGTTAGACTTTTTCCTAGATTAGCTCTTAGCTCTCACCTATAAATATGAGAGAGATCATTTGTATTTTTCACCTTCTATCTATTGGAATGAAGTGCTACTGAAATTATTTCTCAATTTTGAGACTTTGGGTTCAAATTGAAAATACAAATCTATTAATAAAAAGAAGGCATATTTTGATATCAGACTTTGTGTTGAATCGAGATTGTTAGAGTGAGAGTGTTCTTATGTCATTTTTTCTTGATCTTTCTTATTGTTAATGGAATAAGTGGCATTTCTCTATTATGATTGGAAGGGATTTCAAGATTAACTTTACAAACTTTTTGTTATATTGATCTCTTGGAATTGTGCATGTTGAAAGCGATTGTTGGTAAAGAATTATTAAGACTTTGAGCTTGGAATTGTTCACTTTATGCGTGGATCATTAATATTGGTAGTTGAAAAACTTTGTGTTGCAACTAGTGATATATAGTTACTTTGGAATTATCTTGGAATCATTGTGGGAAAGAAATTGAAGACTTTGTGTTTCAAGAAGTTTTTCTAAGTTACTTTTGTTCGTTGGTACTTGCGGGTATCAGTTATTATTGCTCTAACTATTTGTATTTGAGAATATCATTGTTATTTTATTTCTCTTATCTTGAAACAAGAGGATATGTTAATGGAGACACCCCCCATGGATAATCGCAATGTATATATTTTAGTTTAGTTTCTAGTTAATTGTAGTAAGCAATAATAAGAAAGCCTCCCCTTTTTGAGAGGAGAGATTTATCTCATAATAACTATGACTAAAAGCACTATTTCATTTTCTGTAAAGGTATTACAAAATATTCACCCAACAAGATCCAAAAACACCAAAGAAATAACAAACATCTTGAGTGCCTTTTTCCATAAGGACGGCAAATGGGTGATGCAGTCTTATTTAGGGAATGATGTATCTTATGAATATTGATAGGGATAAGGTAACTATAGGATTCCAATGACAACACATAACTGAGACATTTGATACTCTAAGGAGCTAAAATACTTTTTTGAAATACCATCTTGATAGAGGACATAGTCTTGACTAGGGAACATACAAGAGGATGAGACCCTAATGAAAAATATGTACAAGGGTAAACCTAGATGGGAACACAAGACCAATATTATATATAAGACATGTGATATTTACACCATGGATAATATATACAACTAATGATGTCAAAAAGAAACCTATTTGTGAGATATTCATAGTATTAGGATCACACAGGATTTGTAGGACACATCTAGAACAAATAAATGAAGCTCAAGAATTGGGATAGTAATCCAATTCATCTAATTCTCGACAACATATAATAAAGGATAAGTGGGATATGATATACAATGGCGATTGAGATAACAATAGGTGGATGAATTGATTACAAAAGCTAGACAAGGATAAGTAGGATAATGGAACTGCCACTTATGTATGATGCTTGTTTCCGGGTTTCCACCACATGCACTTATCCAAGGCACCACCAAGGGTGGTTTTAACCATAGGATGAATTATTTCTCTTCACTATTTATCTTTAGTTTTTTTTTTCAATATTTGATTTTTTTTTTGTATTTTCTAATTTTTGAAAGGTGCGATAACTCAGCCGATTCAAGTATAGAACCTTTTGAGGTGGATGATATTTATGGGTTCATGCAAAGGTTCTAATTTTGGAGTAGCCAATTGGTATTCTCCTTAACCATATTTAATTTTGATAACATAAGGACCTAGCCAATTATCCTAAAAAAAATTCTTCTTTTTTTGGTCCTATTGGTTCCATTGATTCTCCTTAAGTACAAGATCACCAAGTTGAAATGGGTGAGGCTTAATCTTCTTGTTGTAACTTCTTCTTAGCCTCTTCTGGTATGCTTGGATATGGTTGTAGGCATTGAGGCACCATTCATCAAGAAGATCTAGTTGAATCAAATGTGCAACTTGATGCTCATCATTGATAATATTTTTCAATGAAATTTGCAAGGATGGGAGTTCCACTTCTATCGACAAGATAGATTCAACACCATAAAATAATGAGTTTGGAGTGGTGCTAGAAGGGATATGGATACTAGTACAATAAGCCCAAAGGGAAGGACTTATATGGAGATGCCAATCATGACTAGTTTCATTGACAACCTTTTTGAGGATTTTGATGGTTTGATTAGTTACCTTCTCTTAGATATTTCCTTGGGGATAATATGGGGTGGAAAAATGACATTGGATGTGGAATTTATCGTAAAGGATACAACCATGTTTTTTCTTAAATGGTCTATCATTTTTTATAATTATGGTGGAGGGAATACCATACTTGCAGATGATATGGTATAAGATAAACATGGAAATTTGGAGGCCAATAATGAGAGTGAGGGGAATGGATTCCACCCACTTGGTGAAGTATTTAGTGGTGATTATAATGAATGTATGTCCATTGGATGATGAAGGATGTATCTTGTTGAGTAAATCAAAACCCCATTGTGAAAAGGGCCATAATGAAGTGTTGGGTTGTATGCCTGAGATGGTACATGTATCAAGTCTCCATGCTGTTGACAAGGGAGACACTTCTTGACATATTCCAATGCATCATGCTCCATGGTGGGCCAATAATATCATGTTCAAAGAAGATTATTAGCAAGGAATATTCCACTTGTATGAGCCCCACACACACCACTATGTACTTTGTGCAATGCAATATTGACTTTCATAGTGTTTAAACACTGTAGTAAGGAACCATCATATCTCTAATGATATACGGTGTCTCCTAAGATGGTATAGTGGGATGAATGTTGGATAATATATTGGCAATGTTGGTGGGTACTTTTAGGTTGTAAGCATTATTATGAAGGTAGGTGTATATATCATGGTACCAAGGGGACTTGAGAACAACAATTTCACACACCATTTTTGTATCCAAGATATCATATGTTGGTACAAGAAGTTTCTCAACTAAAAATTCACTTTCATGGCTATTTTGGGGCATGTCCAACAAGGAGTCGATAGTAGCCAAATTGCATCAATGAATTTATTTTTAAGATGTGGAACCTGATAAAATTGGATGTGGGCAAAGTACTTATTGAATTTGTCAACCATACACTTGTAGGGAAGCAATTTGTAATCCATAGTTTGAAATTTTTCATTGACCTATTTGATTACGAGTCAAGAGTCACCATAGACATGTAGCTGAATAATATTCCATTGGGTTGTTATTCTCAATCCAGTGATTAAGGCCTCATACTCCACTATGTTATTTGTGCATGGAAAAGATAACTTGAATGACTTGGGTATAAAATCACCTTGAGGGGTGATGAAGATAATTTTCGCACTTGATCCATGCTAAATAAATGAATCATCACAATACAACTTCAAGGAGGCCTTTTCTATAATAATGAAAATAGACTCATCGGGAAAAAATGTAACTAATTGATAGCCATTCACAAGAGTATCTTCAACTAACTGATCCATAATGACTTGGCCTTTTATTGATTTTTTTCCATGCACTCAAAATCAAACTCATTGAGAAGCATGACCCACTTAGCCATAAAAATACTTAAGGAAGTTCTTGATAGTAGATAATTAAGGGGATCAACCTTAGATTTAAGTTTGATAGACTGATTAAGCATGTAATGCCTAAGTTAATGAGAATTGAAAACCACTATAAGGCATTAATTTTCCATAGGAGTATAATTGAGTTCATATCCAACAAGAGTACAAGTGATCTAAAATACCACTCTTTACTTCTTATTCTCATAATTTAACATGTTGAACCAGAAGTGCCCCTAGTGCAACTGAATTAGCTGATATGTATAACAACAATGGTTTTCTTGATGTAGGAGCATGAGAATAGGAAAGTTAGATAAATATTCCTTGATTTTATCAAATCCTTGTTGACAAGAAGAACTCCACTTGAATGAGGTATCCTTTTGAAGCAGGCGATTGAATGGCTAGCACTTATCTGCAAGTTGTACTATGAAGCATTAGATGGATTACAATTTTCCCTAGATACTCCTCAACTATTTGAGTGTCTTAGGAGGATCCATGTCCATTAAATATTTGACCTTAATAGGGTAAACCAAAATTCCTCTCTTATATATAATGAAACCTAGGAGATTATCAGATGTTACCTCAAAAAAACACTTTTTGGGATTGAACCTCTATTATTGATAATGTTCTAAGTGGTTGAAGATACACTTAAGAATGACCAAATGATCTTTTATAGTCCTATATTTTCCCAAAAAAACATCTACATAGTCCTCCATAATGATGTGAATGATTTCATGGAAGATGACGATCATAACATGTTGATAGGTAGTCCTAGCTTTCTTCAAGCCAAAAGGCATGACTTGATAACAAAAGGGTACCCCATGGGGTTGTAGAAGTTGTTTATGTTGATCTTCTATTATGAAGAGGACTTTATTATACCCCGAGAAGCCATCCATGAGTGACAACAAAACATAACCTATGGTTAGATCCACAATCATATCAATGTTGGGGAGTGGGAATTCATCCTTCGAAACAAGCTTTGTTCAAGTCTCTAAAATCAGTGCAAATACATATGCCCCCACTTGGTTTAGAAATAAGAAAAATATTAGAAATACATTTAGATTATTCAATATGATGAAAAAAATTGACCTCAAATATCTTCTTAAATTCAACCTTGACCAATAGAGCAACTTGGGGATGCATCTTGTGAAGCTTTTGCTTGACTAGCTGAGCATTAGGATGAACAATTAGGTGATGGATAACAAAAGTAGGATCAAACCTAGGCATATTGAAGTAGGACCATGCAAAATTTATGGATCCCTTTTGAAGAGGAAAATATCCGATATTCATCCATTTACAAAGAGGTTGCCACATATGTAACTTGGGAGTCAGTTATAGTCCACATGTAACAAGCCCCAATGTTTAACCTAATGAATTTACCCATTTTTTAACCATGCGAATAGTTTACATATGTAATTTACAACAATAAAAAATTTCTTTTCTATTTCAATAACAAGATACACATTTGAAATAATCCCATTTCAAACTCCCATTGCATTTACAAAGAAACATTACATAATCCCAAGTAATAATAACATTTTTCCAATTTACAATTTCCATAAAGATAGAGATACATGAATACATACATAGCTTCCAAGAGATTTAATGAAACATAGATACAATGGTCCAAATGTCCTTCCTGCCATACATCCTCAAATTTCAATCGTCAACTGTATGAGGGAGAGCATCACTCAAGCGCTTTTCCACCAACCACAGACTTACTATAATCCACACACATCTACCTAACTAGTAAGATGTCCCTACCCTTCAACAAAGAGATTGGTCTGGTAACCTCATAATATCGACTTCCCTAAGCATGGTGTTGTGTCCTACATAACTAGAGCTACCATACATTGGCTACAACCTACATGTATGACATTCCCTGCCTAATTATACAAACTTGGCTCGTAGTGAACTAACAAGTGTAAATAGTGGATACTTACACTACTTTGGAAAAAGTTTGATATAATCATTCTCTTGGAAGTGAAGTTGTATTTTCATCCACCCCTTAGATCGATTTGGTATTTGACCATTCATACTCTTTTCAATCATAACACACATCTAACCAAAAAGGTGATGACATAACTAATTGACCAACTAGGTTACTCCCATCCATAGATTATCCTAACCCCAAGAACAACCAAGTTAACCACACATGTTCACATAACTAAGTGACCAACTAGGTTACTCCCATCTATGGATTATCTTAACCCAAGGAACAACCAAGTTAACCACCCATGTTCAAAATTGACAATTTCAAAATAGCACTTCAATGCAATATCATTTCCCATATCTCATGATCCATTCCAAAAGTAGAACCAATACAACATTAAATGAATCCATTTAAAAAGTATTATCACAACAGTAAACAACTTTATTTCAAATTTGTAATCAACAATCAAATGAACAATCTGACCAAATAGGTTAATCCCAACCTATGGCTTCAATAAAAAAGGAATGCACCAATTAAGTGATCAATCTAAACAAATAGGTTAATCCCAACCTATGGCTTCAATCAAAGAGTAATGCAACAATCAAGTGATCTTAACAATCATGAAACCTCTCTTTCAATATGACTCAAATATTCACATGTTTATAATGTTCACTACTTTCATATCTAATCCAGAGGATGTTATCATCTTGAGAGGAGTTTGTGCTTCTGTACCTATAATTCCTTTTCATAATATGGCTTTGGGTTGCCGGAACGTAAGTCCTCTTCTAGAATTCTGCTAATAGGAATAGACTCTTAGTCAGGTATAAGAAAATAACATAACCAGAAAATATGCTTTTCAACCCAATTGTAAAATATTAATACAATCACATCCAAATGTATACCCTAACCTTAGGGAATAAATAGCCCAAATATCATAAGGTAAATATCCATTTGAGAAAATTGTTCTCTACTCAAGCAATCAACTTAACATATAGGTATTACCAATGTAATATTCATTACCCTAATACCGTTATGATACTAAATTCAACCTATTCTATCTCTAAGATAAATCAAGCAATGAAATCATAATAACCTTAAAAATGATAAATTACCATAAATCAATAATAATTCATTTCCTTATGCTCATAATCATTGTATAACACACTCTATAATGCAATCCTATTTCATCTTCATGCAATCAATAAGAATTTCAATCAAGCATATCTTTCTATCCATAAAATAAAGTAGATAATAATAATAATAATAATACATCAATAACATCTAGTATTCCTTACAAAATTTAGAATAAATAAGGAAATAAAAGTAAATAGACAATCATGCCTGGTTATAATGTTCCAAGGAATGACTCTAGCAACTCCGCACAACTTTGCTTGCAAGCTCTGAGATCTCAACTTCACCATTTCAGCTTCTCTCAATCTAGCAATGAAGAAAACACCCTAAATTCTACCACCAATTCCTATTTTTCTAACTCACAATTTGTGATCTATCACACTCTCTCACTATTGCACTCAATAATGACTTGCTTAGAAAAAATACACCAAGAGCTTCAACAAGAATGAATGAAGAAATATATGTAACGCCCCACCACGAAACCCTAGAGGACAACACACAATAACACCTAAAAATGAAACAATTTTTTTTTATCAAGTCCTCTAAGGTTTCAAGGTTACGTTACTGGAATCCCATTAACAAACTAGCATGAAAGTAAATCACCATGATAAATAAACAACATCCATATTAATCCAATTAACTAACATATGCAATAACATCATTTACATTAACCATTACATACGAGAGTTCATCAATTAATTACATCATTTCATCATTACATCATGAACAATAAAGTCTCCTCGTAGACATGTGAGGAGAGTACATTAGAAGAATAATACATGCTACAATTGAATTGTAGTACAATGTAGATACATGAAGATACTCCACATGAATTGGAACAAATGCAAAAGTCTTCATATCCAAGAGTAGTCACCACGAACATGAACAATGTGAGGGAACCCAATGGAGTGCATGGCACGCTCGACCCAACCATGTGGAACCCTAAGGTCCACCCCCCATGCTAGGAGATAACGATAAGGTTTAACCACCAAGCAGAGAAGAAGATAGTAACACGACACAAAAGGCTAACATGACTCCAACATACAAAGCAACAAACAAAACATAAAGAAATAACCGCTTCCAGAGGTACAAGAATAACACGGAGAAAAATAAACAAGGCAAACAAGGTTGCTATAGGGAGGAGTGTCATCACATAATTTGCTATGGGTTACCCTGGAGTAACCTTCCTAGGCTACCAAACTCCCATCCTGGGTTACCTTGTCTGCCTCTACCAGCAACTGGGCCCCCATACAAACTATGAGGGATTAACATACCTTCCAATCAGACTAGGCAGTTGATCTTGCCATTCCAAGCCTTCCCACTCATCTTGAGCCTAAACAAGCACTTGAGCCATGAGTGAGGCATTATCTTGATTAATGTAAACTACTCAACCCCCTAATTTATTTTAGGTTATCACTGATTAAGAAACTCTTAATGAGTTACCCCGGTGCCCCTTTTTGTGTCGGGCCCCCCATTGAGAGCCACTCTCCCTACTAGTAACAAAAGACTCAACAATCCACTTAATTGGGTAAGCCAACTTGCACAACATATAAAACCACATGTAATATCACATAAAGCGAGGCATGCACTAACTCACACAAAGTCTCCACAAATAACCATACCACAGTGCAAGGCTAGAACCCACATAATCTTAAATCAAGTATAGAGTCAAATGTTCACAAAGAACCAACATAAAAAGTCAATCACAAAGAAAACTCTTTTTCCTGAACCTCTAGAAGACTTCCCAACCAATAAACACAAAAAGGGACTCCCATAAAGAACATTTGCAACCAACATCCTAGCTTCCAAGAAATTTAAACCTTAAGACATAACTCTCAATAACTAAAGTTTAAGAAATCATCAAATCAACTATTACACAAAACACGAGTACAATCAACCAAGCATCATTAATTTCATTCCTTTAAATCAATCTCTTAACTTATACAACAACTCAAGGCAATAATAAACACAAAATTCTAGTATGGAATTACAAACAACCATCAAAAGAATTCAAAATTTTATCTCATATAGGTGAACTGATATCTCTTATTTGATTTTTTCCTAATTACTCACCCACATAATCATTTAATTATGAAAGCAAAAATAATCTTTTACTTTAATCATAGTGTATACACATGTAATTATATATAAGTAGACTTATAATGCTAATAGAATGTTATTTTCACAACGATAGATTATAATGTAGCAATATAATTATATTCAAGCATAATTGTATTTACATACATATATATATAATGATGTATATATATTTATTTTAACAAAAAGCAAATTTCTTTATAAAAAGACTATAACACAACAACTAAATTTTGACATGTATAACATACCTTTATCTAACAATATACATATATACTTCGAATCTCCATCCTATTGCAATCACAATGCAATACTAATCCCACAAATACATATCTTGTAAACTAAATACATATTATGTTTTAAAGAATACTGATAGGTATACATTTCGTTAACACAAATAACTAACTCAATACCCAAGCACATAATGTATATGCATAACTATCTATGCGTCTTTCCAGATTACAATGATGGTGAAGACTATATACCTTGAAGTTCTCTAAAATAATCCAAAAGCCCCTCTTCAGTTAACTTCCACTACCTTATTAATTACTCCATCCGTAACTGCATTCCATCTCCCAAAGTTAATTAATTCATTTTCTTTTATATTTTTCCCACTATCCACAATTTATTCCACTTATTATTATTTTTATAATTTTTAAATCATATCTTATGATTTGCACACAAACGAATCAAATAATTAAATATTAAATATTAATTTAATTCTTTATTTCCCACTTGTTTGCATATTATTGTAATTTAATATATTTATTTAAATAACCCCTTTTAAACCATAAAGTTTAATTTATTAAAATCAAATAAGGACTTTAATAAATTTTATTTAATTAATACTTCGATTATATAAAAGCTTCTATTTTAATTATCTCTATGTCTTTTAATTTCAATAATCTTTTATTTTAATATAATAATCGAACAAAAGCACTAATCAAGTACAAATCAACCAATTTAATCAAATGCACCACAACACACCAAGGTGAAACGCGGAGGGGCATTACAATACAAATGAATAAGAATGCCTGAAAGGTAAAGAAGCTACCTCTATTTATACTAAAATATGAAAAACTTATTTCTATTAACAAGCTCTACAATCCACCACCTTTTCTCTTCTAACTGCCACCACTTAACAACAAAACCAACTTCTCCTCTAAATGAGTCGACTAAGCCTTAAGAAGTGAGATGTGGCTGCTCAAACTGTTAATATACAAACACATACACACTCCCTATATTTTCTATCTCTCTACTAAGGTTGAGTCACCCTCTTAACTGCCAATAATATCCCTTTTACTGAGTCAAATAGAGTAATGGATACCCATAGGTTACTTATTTGCATTGTGGATTTTATTGCCTACCACATCTTCCTTTGGCGCCTATATTGGTGGCTACCAATTCAATACAATCAAATTCTCTCTAATATCTGCCACATTGTGGCTTTTCCCAAGTCTAACACCCCTCCATATGTTGAGTGTGGCTTTCAAACTTAACATCTTTGATATTTAATTGCATTATCAACAATCCATTTTGGCGTTGCATTTATGCACTAGCTTTTTTTCTTGCTTGTTGCCTTTCATGTGGCATATTTGCTTATTAATACACAACATTAACTTTAGCATTCAAATGTATTATTATTCTTTTGCATATTGTAGCCAGTTTGGGCGCATCATTTTACTTATTACATGCCTTCCATAATGTTCCACGCACTTTTACCTATGTGCACTATATTTGCAACAAAAATGACAAAGCTCATTTAATGCACTTTTGCTTAATAATATTTCCTCACGTATATGAGTATTTGCACAGCTTAAGGTTTAAGTTTTTGGCTTTATACAAGCCTTACATTATTCAATATGTCTGCATTATATATGCGTTGAAACACTAGTAACATTTCATATATATATATATGTTATAACATTCAATTGTTATATATATATATATATACTTTAAAACCATCAATTGCCATTTAAATATATATATATATATATATATATATATATATATATATATATATATGCATGTACATTTTATTAATATGTATATATATTTATTATTATTTTAGTATCTATAGTAAACACACACACATACACACACACACATATATATATATATATATTCATCGATAGGTACATATATAGTGTATATATATATATATATATGTCATATATGTAAAATTGATATCCCCATGCATATGATGTATTCGTGTATGGGTACGTATACACTCACAAGCATGAGTTATTGTATTCACATTCATATATATATATACATTCAATGTACATACTTTATCGATTAATATGTATAAATATAAATACACAAAGAAGAACTTACATTGAATACAAAGATTTAGTCACGTAATTTCCAAACTAAGAAACAATCAAGAAATCAAAGACCAAAACTAAAACCATTACAAATCATCCCCAAACTATGATCAAAGGTTTACTTACTAATTCTTGAACTAACTTGACTCAACTTAACCAAACTAGGATGTGCGTGTGTGATAGCTCAAATAGGCATATTAGGGTTACCAAACCAAGCTCCTCTCCTGAGTGATACTCCCCCTCTCTTTTGGAGGGCTTGATCCTTTCCTGCATCCAACTTAGTGCATCACAAAGGTAGTTAGCCGATATCATGAAATTCATTTGCACCCTATATTATTGACATCATCAAAGCATTAAAGCAATCATATTGTAACACATATTTATTCATCACATTTTCCATCAGTATATATAAAACATAATCATGCATTAAAAATTTGATAATACCACAATGGGGTGTAACATATCAAAGTCATGATTTTCATTTAATATCATACTTTCTCATAAAGGTAAAAGAAATTTGGTAACTTAGCAACACGATGTAACACCACAAGTTAATTTCTTTGGTTTCTTATATTAGAATGATGGATCTTTTTGGTTGTTGTGTACCCAGGAGGGGAAGATGAACATCCTCATCCTTTGACACCTCAAGGATTTTTTCATTAGAGGATACACTCTCTTTTTTTACTTTTGATAGATCTAGAAGTGCCTCAAGAAGGTTTTCACTAAAATATCATTGATTGTTATTTTGATTTTTACTTTTGTAGTTAAGGAGTTTATCTTCCCCAAAGTAGACATGTCGATCTATGGTGTGGAAAAAATCAGATCAGTGGTCCCCAAGAGGCATGCCCTCACCTCAGCCCATGAATTCTATAAATTCTTCATCATTTTGGAATACATTGATATTTGGAAATCCTTGTTGATCCCAATCAAGGAGTTTAGGATGGGAACGTGGGAGGTCAATGAGAAGGATGGTGGTGGAAAAGATGGAGGAGATATCTAAATCATCATAGGAAACTTTGATGACTTCTTTTGTGATGTTTTTTGTAAGAAAAATATTAGTGTCAACATTATTGGAATTACTTGACTTAATGTGGAGGACTTCTTTTGTTTAGAGTCATACCCAAGTCCTTGATGTTTCTTTTTAGTAGGTATAACCAAAGGTTGGATCATACCTTGTTCATGAATGCCAAATCCTTTCCCTTGATATTTAACCCTTTGAGTCATATAATGAGGAATATGATAGACTCCCTAGAAATACTCTAAGATAGTATTTATGTTCTTAGGTTCTTCCTAGTATACCCATTGACTAAGATCTTCTTCAATTTATTCTTGTTCCAATATGCCCAAAGATTAGAAAATTGTGGATCCAAAATTTTTGGTAACCGGTGGTTGTTGGAACTTTCAAGGGGATGGTTTCCTAAAGGCATGTGGAGTAAGGGGCATGAAGACCACATTGAGTGCATCAGTTATTTCATATTCTCCACACCCCTTATAATTGATCTTGACCTTAAAGAATGTGGAATCAAGGAGGGTGGATGGATTGGATGGTGTGGAGAGTGTGTTGGGATTGATGTAAGACAAAGATGAGTTTGTGTTAGAAGGTGTAGTATATATTCTAAGGAAATAACAAGATTGGGGGAATGAGGCTTCAAGATCACAAAAGTACTCAAAAGGATGAGGATTTTGGCATGAAATATGACTCCAATGTGATTGTGGGTGAAATTTAGTCATTGATGGTATGCAGATGGAATGACCTACATGACATGAATCTATAGGTGAGTGGGGAGAAGGTTGTATGGAAGATCAAGATCAATGGAATGACACATTGTATACTACAATGTTGGACCCACCTAAATGGGGAGACAAATAGGACCTTTAAACTCCCTTTCTACATTGTCATAAGCCTTAATGGTGATAACTTGATGGTCTAAATCAGCCTGAGTATTGTTGACGACGGTTTTACTCGTAGTAAATAATTAAAATAAAATCTCCACAGACAAGACCGCGAAGAGCCTATCCTTCTTGAAAGATATGGAACAAAGACAACCTAAAGGTAAAATCTGCATTCACAAGACAAAGATTGGCTTCGTTCAATCCCAAGTCTCCGATAACTAGGTCATGGTTGCACTAGGGTCGCTCTTGGGTAATGATGTGACATTTGTTGTTAATCTCAAAGGGACTACGGTTACTTCTAGCTTTGCTAAGGATTGTAAAAATTTCACATAAAATTTCACCTCATTCATCAAATAACATCATGAAACCAAAAGATTCAATATAATATTTCATGAACATCACAAATTCTTGCTATCACTTAAGTAGATTTAGCATTAAGCATTCAACAACTTCATGGAAAATAAAATATTTTCAACAAAATTCTTTCCATTCATTTATATTTTTTGGAACATTTTCAAAAATATTAAACATCTATTCTAAAACAAAGTATAAAAAATACTAAAAAAAAAAGTTTCTCCCAATTATTCTCCATGGATGCCCCAAAGAATTAATCAAAATAGAGCAAACCGCTTTATATTTCACCAGATTGCTTCACAGCTACGTATAAAATAATGCAAACTTTTAAAGAGAGGGTTTCATTTATGGACACCTTGTAGGTTCTATATGAACCCTTAAATGGCGTAGCATACAGTCTTGTTCGACCAAACTTACAAAACAAGCTACAAAAGATACTAAGATAGGTAGCTATCCATAAAGCTATAATATCAATTAATGTCTATGTGCATACAAAGTTTTACGCCAAAATGGTTCAGAAAACAAGAAAAAAGAATAAAACTTAAAAAAAATTATGCTCCCCCGACATCCACAAATTCTGAACTTAAAATAAAAATGTGGGAGGAGATGGCCTTTTATAGAAACAAGGCCCCATAAGTTCAACTTAAAAAGTTTTTTTAGAGAATCAGAAACAACAAATTAAAATGTGGCACGTGGCATCTGCCAACTGTCATCAAGAACATTGTAGAATAGTCAAGGCTTTGACTTCATCCACAACAACACTTCTCTTCATACTTCAATACAAACATCTTGTATCAATCAAGGCTACCTGCTTCCTCCCAAAATACTGGAATGAGGAACATCTACCGAGACTGGGATCAACCTACAAATTTAAAATTGAAACCAAAATAAACTTCATCATATTTAGTATCTGGTATCTGGTTCTTTCTCTTTTGCTTAGGACTCGGGTTCCAGGACTCTTCCTTCTTTCTTCAGCTGATATTCTCAAAAAGCTCTTAATATTTGATGCATGCGCTCTTTTGAAATTCTTCGTATTGCTCTCCAAGTGAGCTCGAGCCTAATATATTCTTCAATTACTCAAAGTATGACATCATTTTTTTGTGCTTTGTTTACTTCATACTTGACTGTAACATTTTTGCACTATATTATTTCATCAATGACCTCTTGCGTCAACAATTGAACAAGATCTCTATTTATCATTTCTATCCATTCCTTGAAAACTTTAGCTTCTTTTCGCTCTTGTCCCAATGTCTGGGGATCAAAACCTTGACGTGTCAATATTTCAATAAACTCTTGATTTTCACTGATCAATCCTCTACACTTGACGGTGACTCTTTCAAATCCTTCAATACATTGTATTAACATGTCACCTTCCCATTTCAACTGTTTCTTCCACTTTCCTGGGAATGAAATTTCATGTCTTGATATTACATTATTCTGTATTAACTCTTGGATGTTTGATTTCAATGTTTTTCCTTTCATCAATGACTTGCTCCTGGCGAAATCTACATTCATCTTCAAATCTTTTCAATTTCTCTGAATGATGGCATGCTTCCTTGTACTTTCTTATTGCATCTATAATAAATTCTTCTCCTTGCTTTACCCAGTATTCAATTCATTCTCCAAACATATTCATTTTATGATGAACTACAACAATTGCATCCACTTGTTCCTATGACATCAACACCGGATGTTGGGGCAGTTCAGCTTGTTCTCGACCAGATAAAGTCAATGACTTAATAAAGTGTTCCAAGGTAACTCATTCTTTCAATTCTCTTTTCTTCTATTTATATTTCTGTACTTTGGCAACAATAGCATTTAATTTTACTTTTATTTCCTCTAATTCTTGTTGCTAAGACGAGTGTCCAAGATTAATTCAGAGGTAGTACTTCCACTTCCATTGGAGAAGCTAATTCCCTGACTAACCAATCAGGTGTATCATCATCTTGTTGTACCTCTGTAACATTTCCTTGTTTACCACTTGTTTCAGGAACTTCTTCTCTTTGGTTTGCCACATTTTCTGAAATGGGGGTTTCCTTAGTGATATTTGGCATAGATTTGGGATTGGTAGGATTTGACACTACCTCCTCTATTTGGGGACTTATATTTTCTTGTCTATCTAGATTTTCCATTTCATCTCTCTGAACATTATCTTCTTCATTCACTGCTACACCAGGATTCTCTCTATTTTCAATTCCATCTCCTGCAAACTATGTAGCTTCTTCTTCTAGAATATCAATTTCAATTTTAGTTTCAGCATGGCCTTTCTCTGATTCTTTGAAGACCTGCGAGTGTTCATTAACATTTTGCACATTCCCAAATGAAGACTAGGAATCAAGAGTATCTTCAACAATTCTTTCATCAATAGGATTCTGCTCTGCAGTCTCCCTTGCTTCCATTTCAAGTACGCTAGGGTTTCCTACCTTTGAGGCGAGTGTTCCTTGAATAAACTCTTCTTCTTCAACATTTATGGGGTTGGAGCTTGTATCTTGAATTTCTTCTATCACCGAGTGTACCATGGGTTTGTCTTTAGACTTCTTTTCTTTCACTTTATCCCACATAGCACCCTATTTGTCCATCTGTTCTTTAATTTTTGCTTCATCTTCTTCAGAAATTTCCTCTAGACCTATAGGAGTCCCTCCCAGTGCTTGTTTCATACTAGCCATATTAATAGAAGGGGGAGAGGTAAATAATGCTGCAACCCTTTGAGATGCAGACCTGGTTTGTGCACCAACATTTTCTGTTGCTCCTGTTCCTTCATCAATAATTACTCTTGTTTTGGGTTTAGCCATGGAGGAAGATGCACCTTTAGGTCTTACTTTTGATTTATCCTTACTTGTATCCGCATCTTTCTATTTGTCAAATGGTTTTATGGGAACTTCTTGTCCTGTAGTTTCAAGGGTTCTTTCTTCAATTCTAACACCTGGAGTCGCCTTACTAGTCTTTCTTTTCTTCTTGGTAGGATCTCCACTTTCAAAAGCAGTTTCATCTCTTTGATTCCTTCTTTTATCTTCTAAGAAGATAGGTTCAATTCCTCTTTCTCTCAAACCTTTGGAAAAATCATCAATCCAGTGTTGAGTATACCTTAAAATTGGTCTAGTAAAGTCATCAATTGATGTCATATCTTCATCATCAACACCTGGGTTTGGAATGGGTTCATCATATACCCTATCATCATTGTAAAATTGATTCAACACCTGACCATCATCTTCTTCCAATTGGTCTGAGATGTCATAAAGCTTGAGCATCCGAGCAAATCTTAAAGTCATTCTTTCATATTTTCTTCTTCTTACCACATGCTTGTCTTCATAGTTAAGCCAATAATCTTCTAAATGAGGCACATGAACATGAAAACCAACTATATTTTTAGCAATATTTCCTTTGATATCATAATACACTCTCTAAAGAGGGAATTCTTCAAAATGGTAGGTCCTCAATTCTTCTTCACACAAATCAGTCACTCTAATTGCCCTGCACATAATTTCCTATTGTAATGGGAAATTTGAAAGAGGCCTTTTTAAGAGCATGGATATAAAGAGCTTGAGGTGGTTTTAACTGTCTCACTAATTCCAATAAAACAATTTTATCTGTAGGATACTTGGGTAGCATGAATGGGTGTCCATCAAATCCCTCCACTCTAATGTAGGAGTAAGTTGGGAACTGTATATACCAGCCTCCCATAGGACAAATGACACTTTGTGCTTTCAAGGATAATCTCTTAGCTTTATCACCTTCCATTATTCTCACCAATTTCATAGAGAACAAATCATTCACTTTTCTGTAATCATCTTTATACCCGTGGATAGTGATCTGGGGTAGATGTGCATATATCAAACTGTTGCCAAATTTTGTGCCCAAAGTACCAATTTGTTTCAACCCTTGTTTACTGGCTCTCATAACACATGAGTAAATGACCTATGATGACATGTAGAAGCATCTGGTTTTGGGGAATGTAGTAATCTATTCATGTAGTATGTCGCTTATTAATTTTCCCCAATGCAGCTCTAAAGGACCCTCCATCATGTGAGATATTATCACAAACATCCAGGGTTTGAATTTGCTTACATCTCTTAAACCAGCTACTCTACTCAACAAAGTTATAATGTCTTGCATTTCTTGTTTAAACATAGACCTTTGAATTACCTTGGTTTGTTGTGTAATTGGTTGTTGGCACCATTGGGTGCTCATAATTTCTCTATTACGCTCTTCAGCGCTCTGATATGTCTTGGTCTTGGTCTTTAGGTTAACATTGAACATCTGTGTGTAAATGGGGAGACCAAATATGTATATGATTCCTTTCTGGGATAGGTCTACATAAACTCTCCCTTCTTTCTCAACAAACCTCTTGGTTGGGTTATAATGATTTATACATTGCATAACTAATTCAAGAGCTTCCATTGCTGGTGAAAACCCTCTTGCAGGAATTAATCCATTTTCCACAACACTCTTGGTACATTGGGAAGCATTCTCTTGTAATAGCCGCGAGCCGATTTCAATGTCAGAAGACCATCCCATGTGGGTATCTGTAACCACTATGTTGATGGGTATTGCTTGTGAATTGCAATACTTGAATTCATCTTCTACCCTTGCGTCAAAAGTACTCATTTTATATATAATGTGCTCTAAAATTTTTAGAATATGTGTCTTGTGTGCGAGTTAGGGTTAGATTTAACCAAAATTTATGTTTCATAAAATTTTCAATTCATGTTCGATTAAATTTAACAATTCAGAGAATAATTAACATTTCAATTTCAAAATGGGAAATACCATTATCAAGATTTTTAGCCCGAGAAACTCTTAACAAAGTATTAGTTATTCAGAACATACCTGGTTCTGGTTATTAATGGTGATTCTTCATAATGCAACTTCAAAACCCTTGGTAGCTGCATCTTAGTTTCTCAAAATTTTATGTCTCTTTGCGTGCCAATGTTGCTTCAATAATTCAATGTCCTTAGCAAATTTGCAATATGATGCAAAGTGGAGTGTTGAAAAAGCAATTGCATGCTTGAGGTGGTGCCAAGTACATAGGTAGTTCGCCACCTTCATTAATTACCTATTATTTCACATTAATTCCTAGAATAAAGGTGAAATCATTACAGATTATGGTCCAAATCACGAGCACCTATATTTCTGTGTTGGCTCGTTATTTGAGAAGAAAGACGACACAATGATTATACGTGGCAATCAAATGTTACGTTGGTTCTTTGCAAGGTATATGTCTTTAAAGATATGTAATTGATTACTGATCACTGGGATTAAAGCTTTCCGATATTGCTTTTGAAAGGAGCAAACAACATCGGGATCCGGGAAATACCTTTTCGAGAAAAAAGAAAACCAGAATGAAAGGAAAGACCGGAAACAAAGTCTAAAAGATAAATTTAACACAATTTCAAAGTAGACTCTCCGGTTTTCGACTTTCAGAAAGAAACAATAAAATACCGGACTTTGATAATAAAGGAAATTACCGGGATTAAAATTTTGATCAATGAAATACTAGGTGGGGTTAGAATCTTATGAAGATATAATTTCTTTTGGGCTCAAACGTAGGACTCTGGGATTCTGGTTTTCGGTAACAAACTAAACATTAAGAGCATACCAAAACACCAAAACTGAGAAACAAAAAGGATATAACAACAAAAAGGCCAAGTGAAAATGAGAGAGGAAATTAGCAACCGACCGAGCATCAAAACAACGCCAAAACAAGCGAAAACAAAACAAAAAGAAAGGAAAATAAAAGAAAAAGAGGGGGTCCACATTTTGCCAAGGGGAAAAATGGGGCGTGTTGTGAGACCAAACAACAAGTATATCCCACTTTTTTTACGAACTTTAATGTACAAAAATTGAGGGTATAACCATTATAGATAACAAGACTTATTTTAATTTGTTTGGAAATGAGGACTTTGATGTGTAGTGGATAGTTATGGGATGGATCAATGGGTGCCATTTTGTTCTAGCTAAAACCTATTGATGGGTGTTTTGCACCTTTTCAACACAGGTAGTGCACAAGTGCACTACCTCTCTTGAAAGATAGAAATCTGCAAACAAGTTCCATATCACTACCCCAAGGTTTCGGATGTTAGGTCATGACAATGCTTGCAATATCTCAATTGGTTGATGTGTTTTGTTGGTATCACAAGGTGGTCTTATGTATGAGTTACAAAGCATGGGAATTTGGGTCTGCAAATGGAGTTTCAAAGTGTTGTAAGTGAATGAACAGTGGCTATCCACTCAAAACAACAAGCAGAAAGCCACCAAGTTCATCTGATTCAACATTATGGTGATGCTTGGGATCCTACTCTAACTAAGGACAAAGAAATAACAAAAGGGAAAGGGTTGAGAAAATTGTTCTAATCCTAAGCTACAAATGAATAGTAACAATGGAGGGTGCTATAGTAGACAGATTCCCACAAACTAGATTTTGCTTGACCAAGAAAGACCTACAGCTACACAAAATTAGTGCAATCTTCTAAGGACTACAGATTTTTAGATTATGCATTTACCTCATGAACATACAATTGAACTAGGTTGAAGTAAATAAGTTAGCTCAAACTAGCTTTACAAAGTGATTCATCATCAACAAACCATAAAAAGCATGAGCTGGAAGTGCATCAAATACTATAACAACCAACACCATTAAAGTCATCCAAGAAACTACAAGCTAAAACTAACATGGAAGTAGAACAATGCATGCAAGATGATCAAACTCAAAGATAGCACCCATAAAATCATGCAATGTTGTATTTTATTGTTGCAAATGCCCTTTACACCAGTTCTCCAACCATTTACAAATGAGGGGCAAGCCCCTATTTATAGTTTTCCAAAGCCCAAATGAATGGCTAGGATTAATTCACAATGTGTGGCTCAGATTTAGTACAAGTTAGGGTTTCACCTACCCTCAATATCTCTCAATTTAAAATAGGCTATTTTGTCTTCTTTCCTATTTTGTCTTCTAGCCTATTTTGTCATCTAGTGACCCTGGCACTGTAGCAGTTTTGTCTTGTAGTGACTGCCTTCTTTGATGTAGTTGAAAACTTGTAGGAAGATGCCCTTTGTCTGATATGTTTGTTGCATCCTTTGTTACAAATCAGTATCCTAGAGAAGCGAGTGTGCTGCTCCTGATTCCAGTGGATAGCTCCTGAAATCATCATCATTTGGTGGAAAATAAAACAACTCCTTATTCCTTCGCAAGGTCACCCTTTGCAACTTTGTTACTGACTTCCTTGGCATGCGTTCATATGTTGGTCAGTCCTTCATTGTTTATGGAAACATCCTTTTCCTCTCTTCCTCCAGGGGCTCTTGTGGGCTTCTTCGATGGCCCCTCAGCAGGTTCCATAAATCCTGCACCCAAAGACGCAGTAAGTGCTCCTACATATAGAGACAACAAATACCAGTTAAATCCTACAAATCGAGTGTTAGATCCATTAATACATCATCAAAGATCATAAAATTTATCATCATTTAGCATTTGGAGTTCATTTGGACCATAAACATAAATGTGGGCTCAAGGGTGCGGGTTACCCCTAGGTCGAAAGGATGATGGACAAGGAATAGATAACAGATGACAAATGGATGACAAATAATGAATGGCGGGCAGATGGATGGAAACAGAGGCATGACGACTCGTAAGGAAGTTCCCGCAGACAGCGAGGGAGGGATGACGGCTCGCAAGGAAGTCCCGCGGACGACGATAGAGGGATGACAACTCGAAAGGAAGTTCCCATGGATGGTGGCAGAGGGATGGTGGTTGACGGAAGGATGGCGGATGACAAATGTTGAATGACAAGCAGACAACGAACAACGATGGAGGGATGGCAGCTTGCAAGAAAGTTCCCATGGATGGCAACAAAGGGATGATGACTCGCAAGGAAGTTCTTGTAGATGGCGATGAAGGGATGATGACCTACAAGGAAGTTCTTGTGGACAACAATGGAGGGACGATGACCTACAAGGAAGTTCTCGCAGACAATGATGGAGGGAGGATGACCTGCAAGGAAGTTCCTACAGACGGTGACGGAGGGACGGCGGCCTGCAAGGAAGTTCCCGCAAAGGGCGACGGAGGGACGACTGCCCGCAAGGAAGTTCCCGTAATGGTGACAGAGGAACAACGACTTGCAAAGAAGTTCCCGTAGACGGCAACGAAGGGATGACGACCTTCAAGGAGGTTCTTGCAACTTCACAAAACTTAGTAAATTTGAGATTTTTCAATTTTAGCATGTGGGAAAAGGGGTAGAAAGAGTGCCAATACATATTTCCTCAATATTTGACTCATTTTAAAAAATGCAAAATTTGGAATGCGGGAGCCGGAGCGTCTGCCGCCCTTTTGAAAATGGCAATGAGCACACAATGACCCTCAAAGGGATTCTTGCGGACAACGACGTCCCGCAAGGCAATTCCCATGGACGATGATGAAGGGACGGTGACCCACAAGGAAATTCCCGCAGATGGCGACGGAGGGATGACGACTTGTAAGGAAATTTCTGTAATTTCTAAACACATGGAAAATTTGATGCAAACCCATTTAGGCATGTGAAGACATTCATTTGATGGTCCCTAGATGATGAAAATTTGAATTTTGCACCCTTTTTGGAAATGCAGAGATTTGGAAGGGGGAAGCCGAAGGGTCCACCGCCCTTTTGAAAATGATAATGAGCACACGATGACCTATAAAGGAATTCTTGTGGATGACAACAGAGGGATGGCGACCCGGAAGGAAGTTCTCACAGACGGTGACCCACAAGGCAATTCCCACGAATAGTGGCAGAGGGACGATAGCCCACAAAGAAATTTCTGCAACTTCCAAGAACTCAATGAAACCTTGGTAGTTCACTTAGGCATCACAAAAATATCCCAAATCCATAGGCAACTTGTCCCCAAATTCAAAAAATGAAGGAAAAAGCAAAGCAAGTGAGCAGGGACCAAGTCAGTAGGAGCAAGGAAAAAGTAGAAAAGGGAGGGAGGACTTTGTTTCTCTTCTTAGATTTGAATGCCCTGGGTTAAAATGAAGGGTAGGGAGTAGTGTTTATAAGCCAATTTACATTAATGACATGCATTGATTTATTGGTATGGTGAACTTAGGTTAGGTGAGATGTGGAAACCCACACTCGTTTGGATGCTTGGTCAAGGCTCAGATGGAGAAACTAAGTGCAGATCCCGCCATGCGGGCGGAAGTTGGGCATCAATCGCTACTCAGTAGAAAAACATGAGCGGCGAACCGCATGAGGTGACCCGCAGCTATGGGTCTGCGAGGCCTGAGGGACACTGAGGCAACGGGCGAAGGGAAACCTGCAGGGGCATTTCCACGAAAGCAAGACTTAGTGAAAATTAGGTAGGTGGATCTGGTCAAGGGGAATTTGATCATTCTAAGGCATGTGACCCACTTGGACTCTAGGAAATGGGCACACAAAGCGAGGCAGGAGAAAAATAGCCTGTTAGGAGCAACGACTTTTTCGGAGCCAAAAAGAGGGGGTCCCTGCCTTCGGCGGGGCGTGTGTGCAAAACATGCACAACAAAACCTTATTGATAGGTAGATGAAAGGTGTCCTAATAGTGCCTGGAATTATGTAGGATCATTATCAATAGGGATATGAGAATATTGTAAGGCCTTTATAAGGGTCCCTTGATGGATATCAGAGGATTTCAAGAGGTCCAAAATAGAGATTTGCATGGGGGTATTCTTGAGGTGATCCAAGACATTGTAACCAATATTTTGTGGGGAGGGATTGGATGGACTTGAGAGTGATTTGACCATGTCTAGTGGTCACTTCACATTAAATTTCCTTATCTTTCACCCTAAACAGAGCCACATGTGGATTGAATTGCATAATGCAACCAACCACATTTTCATAATTGAAGGGGATCCTATTGTAGTTGAAACTGTTGATTCAATTGTTTTGATTGCTGCTTTGAGGATTAGTTGAACTAGGATTAGTATTGGTGGTGCTAGAGCCTTGAGAGTGTTTTAGGAAAGTATTATGATATATTTTGAGTTAAGAATTAGATGAAAGGGATTGATTCCCCTCCAAGGTTATACCACCTCTATCAATAAGGTCTTGGACATAGTTCTTGAGCTTCATACACTTGTTTGTAGAGTGTCCCTTAATCTTATGATAATCATAATACTCATTAGCCTTAAACCAATTAGGCTTCAATTTGGTATCATTGAAAGCTTGAGTAACTAAATAACTAACTACATTGGCTTACACCAACTTATGAAACACAACATCAAGTGGTTCCTCTAAAGGAGAAAAGTTATGTTTAACATTATTTTGACTAGTGGCTCGAGGTGCACCTTGGGGAACAAATATGGAATTCAAGGTAGAATTAGTAGATGCGGTTTGATTGGCATTAGATGTATTGGAAACTTGAACATGTTTAATATCTATGACACCATCATTAATGAAACTCTTGTTCTTATTCCAAAAGCAGTGTTTTATCATTAGATGGTTTGTCATTGTTTTCTTTATAGATCTTGATCAAACCCTTAGTGATGAGTGTTTTTTCAATATGAAACCCTTCTATATGATTTCATCAAATGATGATGCATAATGAATTTGCAAGTGGAAAGCCATTTCCATGTTCAAGTTTTGAACAATGATATTGAAAAATTTCTTCTTGAGTAGAGGCTATGAAATATGGCTAGCCTTCCCTCCACCTTGGTAATTAACCCACAAAACATTCTCCACTATGTTGTTTGTTGTTGCAAAGGTCAAGCATGATTAATTCATGCTCAAAATTATAGGAGAAGTGGGCTAAAAAGTTTTCAGATAATTCCATAAAGGTAGAAACAAAGTCGTGGGAAAGGTGGAGAAACCATTCCAATGCTTGGCCTCCCAAAATTTGAGGAAACAAGTGTTGTTATAGGAAACCTCTTGACAAGTCATAAAAAATTCTTTGACATGGTCCCAAGGATAACCTTTCCATTTATATTTGTCTAATTGGGAAATCTCAAATTTCTTGGGAAAGGTGTGGTTGCAATGGTATAGTTGAAGGGATATAGACATAATTATTTGAATTTAAACGACTTCTTGGTGTTTTTCGTCTTGCAAATCCTTAAGCGTGGATTTTATATCCTCCCATTCTTGATTATGAGTTGGTGATGGGGGAGGAACCTTTGGATTGGAACCTAGCTGGTTGATGTATTTATTTTGTGAAGGTGGAGGATGATGAGTTTTATTTGGAGGTGGATTAGTATATGATTATGAAGGTGGATGAGGATTAAAATATGATAGTTGTGTAGATTGAGTTGGGTATGATTGATGGTGAGGAATATTGGTAAATGATATTGAGGAGGTGGTGGAAATTGATGAGATGATTATTGAAGAGGATTACTATATGATTGTGGAGGAGGTTGAGATGTGTGAGGTATATTGAAGTAGGATAGTTGTTGATATGATTGATGTTGATGCGATTGATATTGAGGGGGATTATTAGATGGTTCTTGAGGTTGTTGAGAAGGATATGATTGTGATAGGTATTGAAGTGGATTATTGTATGATGGTTGAGGATTGGTTTATTGTTGTGGAGGTTGTTGAGTTTGATGTGAGGGATGTTGAGGTATTGGAGGTAGATAATACTAGTGTGATGGATCTTGTGGAATGTATGTATGTTGGATGATATGTGGAGAAGTTGGAGGTTGATTAAGATATTGATATTGCAATATGATGGGATTAAGGGAAGTATCTATTGTTGCATGAAATTTCACCCTATTGGACATAAGCTTAGCATTCCAATGACACAATAGAAATAAACTCAAGGTGTGGGACCTTATAGTTGAGGTCAGATCTATAGAAAAGGATGAATTCCTTTTTAAAGCTAGGTGCAAATATGTTGGTCCAACCCAATATATAAAATCCTATCACTATTCCTATTCTACTAGCTCACACAAGAAAAGGGAGAGAAATAATTGTATAAAAGGGGAAGGGGAAGTGATACACCTAAATTATAGTTGTTTCTTCTTTCTTGAAATAACACAATGCATCAATGGAATAATCAAAAGGACTTACATAGTTATCTACTCTATCAACTTCCAAGGGTACATATGGAGGTTGGGGTTTAGCAAGATATTAGAAGGAAAAGAAATATTTACAATCAACACCTAAAAACATAGTCAATACAACATATAGACATATAAGATAATAAAAATGCACTTATACATGAAGGCAAGAGAGATCTACACAACATATCCAAAGGAAAGAAGAGGTAAATGACAACTTTCATTAATACAAAGGTATAAGCCTATTTATATTTGTAGAATGCATACAAGTATAATGTTTGTTAGAGAAACTAGGAAGAACATACTAAAATGAGAAAAAAGTGCCTTAAATCATCTACAAGTTATAGGAGAGAGATAGGACATGTGACTAGGAAGGAAACCTTAGCCAAAAACACCACAAATCAAGTGTAGACATGTGGACCTCAAATCATGAATTGAAATCTTGTTATAAGGCCTTGAAATCCTAGTCATGCTTGCACATTGATGAATCCATGGAAATAAACAAAAATATCAAAAAATTGTAGTACGGATGACCCTTTGACTTAAAGATAGTCTATAAACAATCAATGAAGTATAGGTGTCACTTTTTCCACTTGCAACTAGTAAAAAATACATTAAAAATCACTTTTGTAGCCTCAAGAATCAATTTTGGTAGAAAATAGTTACTTCTTCCATTATTTATTGTTTCAAAAACTAGGAGCATCATACTATACATTCTTCAAGTTTGAATATGGGTCATTGATCTTCATAAATGTGAGCAAGATTGACGATTCTCAACTATCTTGACCAAGTTTAATTTTTTTTTATTTGGATGTTGATGTGCTTTGAAAAATCAAACCAATGAGGTCAATCCATGCCACCCTTGCACTTCCATGTCATCCACATGGGCCCACAAAATACAAAGCTTTGAAAAGGTGAGATACATTGGCTCCAAGGCTACATGTCTTTCTTCCACAAGTCCACAACTTGAATTAGGGCTTACCTCATTAGACCCACAAATGCAGAAAACCAAAAGAAGATAAAGCCATGTGTCACATTTTTGCTAATCCACAAAATAATAATGGGGCCTACCTCATCAAACACATGAACACATGAAACCAAATGATTATCACCAGATGTCATATTTTATGCAAGGTCATAGCTCTCACTTCCTTCTACAACTAAGATCTTACGAAAGTGAAAAAACCAATAGAAACCTATCACCTGTTGAATAATGGGCCCTATGGAAAGGTAATATAAGTTTAACACTTAAGTTATTTAATTTTCACATGTAGAAAAGGTTTTAAATAGTTACCAAGGATAGGAGGGGATTGTAACTTGACAAATAAAAGGGAAATCAAATAGAACTTAAGATACTAGGAACTTGACCGACAAGTCAACACAAAATATAAATAAAGTGAAAAGTCTTGACTAGGGTTTAGGGTTTTTGCATAATCCTAATGCATTTTTCCATGTACCCTTACAAACATGACAAAACTTGTAACTTTTTGAGGCTTGCAACAAGTAGAGAGCCAATATTTTGGAAAAGTGCTACCAATTAGCCGTATTTTTTGATATTTTTAAATAGATATTTAACCAAATCTTGGGAAATGAATAATAAAACTACTAGAAGCATATTGGAGCATGAAAGGCCCATTAATATTTCTTGGACTGGTTATAACTGATGGGAATTAAAAAGGGGTGGCACAAAGTGACAACATTTTGGCAATTTTTGCGAGATGATTTCCTACTAATCATAAAATATAGTGGCCTTATAAGTCCATTGGGCATAGAGTCATAAGGGGAACTTGAAAATAGCTTTACTCAAAAAGAAATATGTGCAAACTTGCACTTGGAGGAAAAACAAAAACACCTATGTCATACATTCCCTTAAGGAGAATGTAGATTGTTTAGAAAAAATTCTTGGAAAAGCAACAACTGATATGTACATGAATATTTAAAAATTGAAAACTATAAAAGTTTTCCTTTGTCAAAGATAAAACTTATGAAGGAGTTGATCTCCCTTAGACCATAGTTGCATTCTTCACCCATCCACAACCATTAAAAATATTTGCCTATATTCAAGGAGCTACACACACTACCTATATGGTGAAGAATCACTTCACTGAAAACTTTGTCATTGTAGGGAAGCCATATAATGTAAGTGTCAAATTCACCTAACAATAGTTCCTTAGGTGAAAATATAGTATCAAGGGTGAAACCTTTTGGGAACAGGTCAGCGCCTAGGAGAAAACTGCTTGTAGAGGAAAAGGAACTCTCCTCACACTAGGGTAAGATACCATCATAACCACTAACTTCCACATGACATGAACTGAAACAAAATGAGAAAGTTTCCAACTCACATGGAAATGCAAAATATGCCAAGCTTACTTGTTGATCTAGATAGGTAAGCTCTTCCTTATGTACTTCAAATGAAAAGCTTTGGAGCTCTGACAATTTATCAAGTTGAGAAATGACAACATTACTCTCTTGACACACATATTTTTTTCTCAATGATGGAATTTTCAATATGTTGGCTCCATGTGAAACATTCTAGCTTAGGCATGTTATCCCTAATACAAAAGGTCATATCTTCATCTTGATTGAACACCTCATATTCAACATTATCACATTTAGTGATAACAAAGAACTAGCAGACATCATAATTACATGTATTGATGAATATTTCATAAACACATACCTTAGGCTTGTGAGACACTTCAGATGAATAACTAAATTCTCCAGGTTGTCTCTCTATCTTTATCTATTCTTCTTTATTTCTTATTTCTTCTCTATCAAAAAATAAGAAAGCTTGTTGGTCCAAATCATTAATACATCATCACTCCACCTCCTCAAGTTGGAATCTTGTTGTTCAAAGGCCTCTAATAATGTAAACATGAGTAATCTCTCCTCCTCATTATTGATGAAACAATGGAGCTTTCCAAATGAGAGGATAATTTCTCCCCCTCATCATCATTCCCACTTTCTCAGTGTTTTTCTACTGTAGTTGATCATCTTTAATTTATCTTGTTGTGAGTCAAACATTCATTTTTGGAGCATATGAGAGCTCATTAACTATGTGTTTCTCCTCCTCAGCTTGAAACATCTCCCTCTTTTGTTCTTTTGACCATCTAGCCTTCCAAACAACATGCCCATCTTTATAAAATAAAATAGTATCAAGACAACCAAAATGATCAAGCAGCCTTTGAAAGGCTTGTTGGAATTATGGAGGGGGCTTCTCTTGAGGAAAAATAGACTAAGCCTACACAAATACATGTTCCTATAATGGAAGATCAACTCTAAAAATTGGAACATTGAACCTAGGAGACTTGCTAGAAGGATTAAGAGGCTTATCTTGCTTAAAACTTGAGATTTTGAATTTAGGAACCTCCTAATTTACATGCTAATCTAGAATGTAAGAGGTTGAATGGATTTATTGCCTTTATTCTTGAGCAAGCAATAGTTTCATCTACTCCTTAGCATCTATCTACTTTGCAAGAAAATCCTCATGCAACCTTCTTTGGACCTCCATTTTTTGCTCACAACTCCACTGAGCTTCCATCTCTTGCTGGTGAATATGAGTTTGATGGAATAAATTTTCTTGCTATAAAATACACTCCTACTCCCTATCAATGGCCTCTAACCATTCTTGGAAGTATAACAATGTATATTTTATACTCTTTAGTTGTTCCAAGTCGTTCACATTCTATGACTAAGTAGGAGGATAAGTATAATGATTGGGAACACAATGAGCCTCTTAAGGTAGGTGATAGAAATATGCAGGTTGCTAAGAAGGTTGAGTAGGTGTGGGTGGGAGGAAAGCATTTGAAAATGATTTATAGCCTACTATACCAGGGCTCTATGAAGCAAAAATAGTAACATTTCTAGCTTGATATTTTTGGTAGGGAGGTGTAAAATTTGTATTTTCATGAAATGGAGGAGTGAACATATGTTGTCCATAATATCTTGATATTTTTGAGCATAGGGAGAGAATTTTTTTTGCAATGATTTTAAAACAAGAGCATAGATCTACTCAACTGAAGGAAGTGGTTACATACCAGTAGAGTCACCAAAACTTAATACAAATTTTCCAGGTATTTGTATGATTGTACAATGATTGTAACTACTGAGAAACACACCAATATTATTATTAGAATGAATTTAAGGCTCATTAAAACTTATCTCACTAGGCATGCCCAAAACTGTTATCATGGCCAGTGGGGATAAATTGCAGTACTTGAACTAGTAGATTTATCATAGAGTCACCATGGTGTTAGAGAATTGACTTGAAAGGAAAGATACATTGGAGAACACATCAAATCCTCTAGTGGGTGATATACATCTCATGAAACTCAATCCCATTGGGCATACAAAAAATTGTTGTCATTTATGAAATCACACCCTTCTGAACATAAGATCAAAATTCTAATGACACAATGGAAATAACCTCAAGGTTTGGGACCTTGGAGTTAGGGTTAGATCTCCAAAGAATGATAGTTTCCTTTTCTAAACTAGGTGCATATATGTTGGTTAAACCCAACATATGAAATCCTATCACTAGTCCTATTCTACTAGCTCACATAGGAAAAGAGAGAAATAATTGTATAAAAGGAGAAGGGGAGGTGATACATCTAATTAGAGTTATTTTTTCTTGCTTGAAATAGCACAATGCATCAATGAAAATAGTCATAAGGACTTAGTTATCTACTCTATCATCTTCCAAGGGTACATATAGAGGTTAGGGTTTAACAAAATGCTAGAAGGAAAGGAAATATTCAAGATCAACATATGCAAACATGGTTAACACAACTTATATAAATGGAATATGATAAAAATGCACTTAGACATGAAGGAAATCGATATCTACATATCATATCCAAAGGAGAGGAGAGGTAAAATGGCAACTTTCATTAACATAAAGGAATAAGCCTATCTACAGTTGTAGAATGGATAAAAAATACAATATTTGCTAGAGAAATTGGCAAGAACACATCACAATGAGAATAAAAGTGCCTTAAATAATATATAGCTCATAAGAGAGAGATAGATATGTGACTAGGTAGGAAACCCTATCCAAAAAAACCACAAATCATGTGTAGACACGTGGACCTCAAATCTTGAATTGAAAGCTTGTCATAAAGGCCCTAACATCATAGCCACGCTTCCACATTAATGAATCCATAGAAAGAAACATAACTCGGGCACAAAATTTGCAGAAAAAAATAGTTAGGGATGGTCCTCTGACATAAAAGGTAGTCTATAAATAATCAATGAAGCATGGGAATTTCTTTTTCCACTTGTAAATATTAAAAAATACATTAAAAATCACTCATGTAGCCTCAAGAATCAGATTTGATAGTAAATAGTTACTTATTCCATTACTTCTTGTTGCGTGAATGAGGAGCATCCCAATATCCATTATTCAAGTTTGAATATGGGCCATTGATCTTCTTAAACATGAGCAAGATCGACGACTCTCAATTGTCTTGATCAAGTTTGATTTTTTTTTGTTTTAGTTGTTAACATGCTTTAAAAAATCAAACCAGTGAGGTCAATCCATGTCACCTTTACATTTCCATGTCATCTAAATTGTCCCATGAAATAGAGATATTTGGAAGGGTTAGATATGTCAATTCCAAGGCTACATTCCATTCTTTCATAAATTCACAACTTGAAATGGGGTTTTCCTCATCAAACTTGTGGATGCATGAAACCAAAAGAAGATAGGGCCACATGTCGCGTTTCCGCTAATCCACAACCAATAAAGAGACCCACCTCATCAGACCCATGAATGTGCAGAACCAAATGAAATTTCATCTAATGTCATCTTTTTTGTGAGTCCACAACTATCACTTCCTGCCTCAAATAAGAGCCTACAAAAGTGTGGAATCCAATAAAAACTTTCCACTTGTTAAAGAATGGGCCCTATGAAAAGGAAATATGCATGCAACACTTAAGTTATTTAATTTTCACATGTGGAAAAAGTTTGTAAATGGTTTCCAAGGATGGGAGAGGTTGATAACCTAATGAATAAAAGGGAAATCCATTAGCACTTAAGATACTGGGAACTTGGCTAGCAAGTCAACACAAAAATATAAATAAAGTTTAAAGGCTTGGCTATGGTTTAGGGTTTTTTCACAACCCTAGCACATTTTTTCTTGCACCCTTACAAATATTACAATAATTTGAAACTTTTTGAGGCTTGGAACAACAAAAGAGCCAAAATTTTGGAAAAGTGCTACTAGTTAGCCATCTTTTTTGAGATTTTTCAAATAGATATTTGATTGATGCTTGAAAAAGGTATAATACAATTACTATAGGCATATTGGAGCATGAAAATCCCATTAAGATTTCTTAGATCGGTTACAACTGATGGGAAATAAAAATGGGTGACACAAAGTGACAATAATACCAACATGAATGTTGATGTTGAAGTGGGGAGAAATACGATTATGGAGGAGGATTGTGATAGGATTGAGGAGGTGGATTAGGAAATAATTCTAGAATGTGTGTGGAAGGTGGCATGCAAGAAGAGGATGGGAAGTGGGTGTGGGAGGTATGATATTCCAGTTGAGTCAAACATGGTTGAACCGAGTAAGAGGAACATGATATAGTACCACTGTGAGAGTGTTAGACACAAGAACCACTACATTACCATGAGGTGTGATATGGACCAATATATGTGGAGTAGAAGATTGGATGTTTTATGGAATTGAACTCTGAAGCTAAGCAAAGGATGTAGGATTAAGAACATGAATAGGAATAAACCCTAATCCCAATCCCAATGTAGGAATCTAAATAGGGGATGATGGTACCTGGATCACTACATCATTCCCAAAGTCTGATATGGGACCCCATGAATTTCTAGGAGGATATTTAGGGGTAGATGGTCATATGGTGTCCGAATATATTGATAGATTAAATCTTGGGAAAATTTGATATCATGAATGAGAAGTTTAGCAAGGAAAAACTCTACACATGTATTTTTGAGATGATCTACCATGCACACATTGGTAGGATTATTGCAGTTCTCTTGAAGACTAGCAGTAAGTTCAGGTTGAGAAACTATATCCTCCTCAATAGATACAAGGTTGTTAGGATAAGTGTGGTTTGATGGTCTCCCTTGCATGTTGGGGTACTAGGGTTCTCTACTACTGGGAAAATCGGTAGTGTAGGGCGAATATTGATGTTGTTGTTTCTCCATGAGTTTTCTAAGTTGTAATCATGTGGTGACAGGTATGAAAGATTAGATGATGGTGGCTTGAAATTTGATGAATCTAAGACCAAGGATGAGACTAAATAAGAATGGATGGATAAAGGATTTGATGCTAGATTTAGCGCTTGAACTATGATTGAGAACTTATATTGATGGTGATTGGTTAGGTTGATACTTGAGATAGGGAAATTTATCAATTATTAAATTATACTTGAGATACGAAAATATCTCAAGCACGAGTGATTTCAATGAAAACTATAGCTCTAGCTCGAGGTGAAGTACCTTGAACGAGAAATATTACTACCTTAGGATAAGAAAAGATCCTAAGAAAGTGTGATAATGATGGTTTGATTTAGGATTTTAGGTTCCCAAACTAGTTCTAAGAGGGTAGATTTCCATTTAGGATGATGATAGGATACATTTAGGGATGTCCTTGTGTTAAGAGGATGAAATTTTTATTGACTTTAGAAAGGGTGATATGATGAAAATGATCGGTATAAGATGGATATGGGTGGGAAAAATTATTTTTTTGTGGTGTTAGCCTTAGAAAAACACTAGATATCTATGGTTAAAAGGATTAGCTCTCTAGATTTTCTATGGACTACAGAGCTTTGCCCAAGACTACTATGAAATCACACAAGAAGCAATGAAAACATCCAAGTATGGAACTGCCCAAGAACAACAAGAATCCTCTCAAGAAGAAACAAAAACACCCAAGAATAACACAAATCCACTTGAGAAGAAATAAAATTTCCCAAAAAGGATTAACACTAGGTGATACTTAGGCAAAATCGCCCGAGTACAAAGCACAATCACCCAACTAGACATAGGGCTGCCCAAGAACAAAACTACCCAAGAATAGAGTGGAATCACCCAAGAAGGAATGTAACTACCCAAGAAAAGTGGAGATCCACCCAAGCATAGGATGCATGACTATGGTTTTAAACAAGAGTGGAATTGACCAAGTACAAAGAAAATCCACCAAAGAACACAATAGAATTGCCCAAGGATGACATTGATCGAACAATAAAAGGACTCAACAATAAATACATGTCATAGGCAGATGTTAATTGGATGGATTGAAGAAACACACGGGTAATCATAAGAATACATGCCAAGTTACACAAACCTAGATTATTCAACTAGGATTGACAATCGATATAGTCTCACAAACAAGCAGTAATACTATCTACCTGTGTCTAGATAGCTAGAGATCAAAATCGACAAGGGTGAAGGATATCTTATTGGATGGTGGCCAAAAGGTGATGCCTCAATAATGTCTATCCCAGTGCAAAAAAGTAAATTTTGAGTAAATTTAGGGTATAATTCACATCCCCTACAACACATTGACTAATGACCTAATAGTCTTAAGCTAGGCTAATATAAGCAATCTAGAGTATCCTCTAAATACTAGGAGGGTAGGTGAGGTACATATGTGAATACTAGCCCATCACAAGCATGGGTTAGGAAATTCAGCTCAGTTGTTTGGACTAACCTTACACTCTTATCTCAGTATCACCTGAGTATGAGAGCTTCTCTACACACAATGTGACTATATTGGGGTAAAACCTTCATTCTCCCCCTTTATATACCCCACTAGTTCATGTGGTTGAGTTTATCCTTTGGGGGGATGAATTACCTAAGAAAGCATCCTACAGGGAAGGAAATGCTAGGAAATTTTGATCTCCAAGCTCACACAAAGTGTAAGGAGAGAGCATAGGAACAAGCTAGCACTCTTAAGAATTCACAACAATATTTAGGTCGATCCATGATTTTTGGTCTCTAAGATCACTAAAAGGTGCAAGGGGATAGAATATATTGATGAAGGACCCCTAACATGACAAACAATAAATTGACCCTTTAGAAAAATTAAAGTGTTCCTAGATTAGTGGAAAGAAACAAAGTGTTCGGCCATGTCTTGCAAGAAACAATGTTAGAGGTTAAATTGTTGGTCTTTGACAATTTGAGGATACAAACAATTATTAGCATGATTACAAGCTAGAGACAAGTTAGAGGATTATTTTTGAAACCTATGAAAGCTGATTAGAAGGCAAGAAAATGTAAACAAGTATTATACTTACTAGATCACCCAAGAATAGATTAGATTCCGCCCAAGTGACACAATCTCCTCAAAATAAGAAGTCACCCAAGTACACATAACTGCTTTGAAATTAGCAAAATCAGCCCAAATTTTGAAGAGTTTCCCAAGTGTAGCACAATCACCCCGAAAGCAATGAAATCACCCCAAATTTCATATAGTTTCCCAAGTGCAATACAATTACCTAAAGTTAAGCAAGTTTTCCTATTTGTAGAGAATAACTGCTCGAGTACCTACAAGTAAACATATTAATGAAAAGGATAAATAAGATCCACCTTTGTAGGGTCAAATTCGCCCATTCATAGAACATATTTACCCACATAGTCATGTATCCACCTCTGTGTAAACATGTAGACATAAAATAGATCAAAAAAGATAAATTTTGACCCTTAACATGGGTCCCATCAGGCATACCAAAATGTGTGTAAAGAAAATTGGTGTTCAAACATAATGAAAATAATAATAAAGTTACTCAAAACACATAAAAAATGAAGAAATAATTAGATTAAGCTAAGAGATCTCAAATATTGGTGAATCTCAACAAAATTCACATATGTTGAAGTGCTCGATGCATAGATTTTCCCAAGATGATTGGTTTGAATGTGTGCTCACTTGATTTCAATAGCATAACAATGCTAAGTTGATCAAAGTTGCGATGATTTAAAAATGAATAACTTTTGAGTATATAAGGAGAGGAGGAGTTAGATGGATGGCTAGGATGATATCTTAGGAAATCAAGGGTGGAAGATGGAGAAAATATCTCAAAGCATTAGATGTTTCCAAATGGTGGGAGAAGAGTGAACGAGAAGGAGATGATCACTCAAGCCTCAAGATTATGACAAGTGTCACAATAAGAGAGATTGAGTGGGAGATTGGTATTATGAAGGTACCTTGGGGGATGGGGAAGATCTTTGTAATAAAGGTTTTTCTTGTCTTACATTCCCAAAGCATGGGATGAAAAAGAATAAAGGAATTAAAAATTCCTTTTGGGCACTTTTGGAAGAAAGACCCATATGCCAAAAGGACATGGGGTCTTTTCCAAAAGGGGAAATATTAATGAGATGGGCGGCTAGGTGGATATGCAATGAATGGAAAGGGAGTAGCCCTTTCCTAATCTTAGGATTACGAATGTGAAAATTATTAGAGGTAGGTTAGGTGGGGATTAGGATTAGGATTAGAGGGCAAGTGGGAAAATATGGAGGATGCGACACCTCTTAATCAATGTTTAAGTGTGTGCACATTATTAGGGAGGTGGATTAGGTGAATATTAGGGAGCTAATGGAAAATGATGGAGGATGTGACATGTGAGGGGGTTTAAATAAATAATAAATTATTTATATAATTTTTGGAAGAAAAGTGAATAAGGTTTTGCTTAAACAATTAGGAATAATTATTTATCTAAGGTTAGACTTTAGGGGATATTGACACGGGGAATATTAATAAAAAATATGATATTATTTAATTAACATAAAGGATTGAGAAATGTGAATTAAATTGAATAAATAATAATTTTTATTTAATTTAATAGATGAAAAGGATATAGATGAAAATAGGATAAAATTGCCCAAATGATAGTGGTCAATTAGAGGTGTTTGCAACTACCACCATCTTCGAGCAGGACCAAGTAACCAGGAAGGTTCAGTGTGACAAAAAAAGTCCACATTTCCTATTTGAGAGCCTTTGTCAAAATGAAGTGTGAGATTCTGTATTTTTATGGGGAAAATATTTAAAAAATTCTACTCCCACACAACTAGGGAAAGCAATTATCTCCTTCATAGCTCCTCATCTTGGTTCAAAACTAGGCACAAGAACCAAGTGAACCAAATCAACTTCTTTCCAATTCCACCCATTCTGAAGGGAATTAGTCTCTCTTTTCCTTTGAAACAAAATAACTAGAGGTAGGAGAATGTAGAGTATCCCTAATAATACCATGACATCATCCTTATTAACCTCATAAAATACTTAACAAAATTTAGAAAAATGCACTCAATACCATTTTATGGACTTGAGAATTATCTCAGTTGAACTCACCATCCCTCTTTATAGAAAAATTCTAAGGTTAACTCAACACTGGATCATTGATTATAGGCAATCATTAAATATCTAAAATTTGCATGATCTAGAATTTTGTAGAGCCTTAAAATTCTAACTCAAATGATCAAAAAGATAATTCCTTATTTTTGGAGGCATCACCAATAGATGGGAGAGACATTTCAAATGATAGATGTTATGTGAATTGGAATCTTTCTTCAAGTAGTGTACCTCAAAGCATTGCAACGATATGAAATTCTTTGGGAGTATTTAATTGTAGTGAAGGAGGATATAGTGGACTAGAAGAATTAAATGCCTAGTGTACCTCGTACAAATTTTAATATCAAATATCAATAAATTTGGCTTGATTTTGATCAAAAGATATGATTAATGTTGACCACATGGAATATGATGGCCCCATGGGAAAATTTGTCAACAAAGATCATTGGAAAAGTACACATGGCATCATAGCACAAGAACACAACGTACAACAAAAGAATAATTTTAAGAGTACAATATCTTGTGGCAACCATTAATGCTTCTTGTGTAGGCTTATAATATGTGAATATTTGAGAAGGGAAGGATATTAATAATCAATATTCATTAATGTTTCTCATGTGGCATGTCTCCTAATACATGAATATTTAGAAGGGGAGGATATTAATGATGTAAAATAACAATATGTTTTCAAGATATTAATGATGTAAATTAATAATGATACAAAATACCAATACATTTTTAGCTTTTAATATAAAATATAATTTATTTTCTTCCTCAATAATTTGTATATATATATTTTATTTATTTTTGAGTAAGCTTAAGGGAGTTGAAGCCCATAAGAAATAATAAAAAAAGATACAAAAATGGTTGCTCTTATGGAGGGCTTGGTTTATATTTCATTTCTATTAACTTTAATAGGTTTGATTACAACTTTTCAACATTAAAATAAACTATACTAACAAATAGAGTTGTATCTTCATACACTTGAAATAATATGATTTCAAACAGAGTTTAAATTAGGGGTCGAACTCCTTGTCAAACTTTGAGGTCGAAATGAAGGAAAAGACCAATCTATAGTATCAACATTGGACACCCCAATGATGGATTTTAGAAAATCCAGACCATAGTGAGAACGATGGTGATGCTTAACCATATTATCCCCCATAAATTTAGGTAGAAATGAAACCCAGTGGCCTTTGTAATTGGGATGCACAATAGGCCATAACTTAACACCACTCTGGAAACCAAGCCCTACAATAACACTCCAAAAAAGATTTCATAACCATAATCCATTTGGGATCAATGAGAGATTTGACCACCTTTTTTTATAGTATCTTTAGCTTCCCCTGATTCCAAAATAACTACCAAAAATTGAGAGGCAATAACAAAATTAAATCATAATATGTTTTCATCTTTTATGAAACTTTTCCCTAAGATCATCTTAATCACTTCTAAAACCATTGAGGAATTAGTCTTAAAGATATTCTTCATCCTTATCTCCAAAATATCCCCCTTAAATACCAATTGAATCTTCTTTCACTGTAAGCACAATGTTGGATGCATTATAATGTAGTGAATAGAGAAGAGATAAAGTAAATATATTATAAATGATACAAAGAACATCAAGTTGGTGAAGTATATATAGATCAAAGGCATCAACACTGAGCTCTTCATAATTTAATTCACCATAAATGAAATAGTTATCCATTAAAAACACCAACACTTATCTCTTTAATATTTAATTCATGAAAAGATATTAGACACATAGTGCTACTACAAAGAAACACTTATAATACATAAGTGCCAACAATACCCTGTAGGCTATTTGACATATTAGTCTACTAAGTGTTAGCAAATTGATATCTATCTTTTATTTATTTAACTTCCCACAAAGTTATTGACACTTGTCTCTATTTTGGAGACTTTATGTATAAATTTGGTTGTGTCAAAACTTCAACCTAGAATAGAACTTATGTCATTGATTGGCATTCATCCAATAATGTATATGTAAATATATATAAAGTTAATAAATTTTCCAAGTAATTTAATCAATATTATTCAACATTTGATATTCTCACCACCCACATTATGATTTTTCGAAAACTTACTAGTACATTTTCCAAATAATTTATTTTATAGTTTTGTTCATATTTATATAATTCACTACTGAGCTTATTTTATTTGTTTGAATATAAGTTTAATTTTCCAATGAAATTATTTTATTTGTTGCATATAATTTTAATTCACCAACATTTTTTTGAATACAAGCATAATTCACCAACAATATTATATTATTTATTTGAATATAAGTATAATTCACCAAGATTTTCTGTACATTTCTAATGATTTAAAAAATCACTAATAAAATTAATATTATTTAAAAAAAAAATAAATTCACCAATTGAATTAATATTTTTTTTGAAAATAGATTCACCAAGATTTAATAACATTTTCTAGGGTTCTTAAAGTTATCCCTAACTCTCTCTAGGGTGTACTCAATATTGACAATAATTTATGGCATGCCCAATGGGATAGGTTTAATGAGCCTTAATTTATTTTGATAAGAATATTAATGTGTTTCGGTAGTTGCAATAATTGGATATCATACAAGCACCTGATGACTCTGGAATCAAATCTTGGTGACTTTGCTGGTATGCCCTTGGTTCTTTGGTTGAGAAAACTCCTTTTCTCTTTCAAAAAATATTATTTAATAAAGTATTAGCTCCTTTAAATGATTTAAATATGTCAACATATCATGAGTATACATTCTTTTTCCCTCTATTCCATGAAAATGCAAATTTCATGCCTCCATACTAGTAATATCATGTTGGGAATGTTGTTGGTTTTACTTCAAGTAGCATTGCTTCAACAAGTTGTCAACCCTATCCTAGTAATTTACTCCTATCCACTCCTACTTAGCCTTCTTGGAAACCTAATAATTCCTATCACTATCCTTAAGAGGCATGTTGTGCCTCCAATCAATAGGTTTATCCTGCTACTCAATTGAATAGCTTGGAAATCATGATCATCAAAGATATATTGTTAAACATTCAAGAGAAATTAAGGGTTGTTGATAGGGAGAATGAGAATGAGTATGACTTATAGCAATAAGAGCTTAACCATCAAACCTAGCTTCACCAAAAAGATTTTGAGACATAGTGGGGGTATGAGAAACAAATGGAGGAACAAAGAGGACAATATGAGAAATTACTTGCAAAGGTGATAGCTACTAAGGAAGAACAAATGAAACTATTGTTTGCCTAGGCACAAAGGACAAAGATCCAATCAACTTATTACATTCCTAGTTTTAGATATACAACTCTTACACCCATGGGCCAACCTATAAAAGAAGAGGTTTCTAAGCTCAAAATTCCAAGTTTCAAGCAAAACAAGCCTCTTGAATCTTTAAGTAAGTCTTTAAACTCAAAATTCCAAGTTTTAGAAATCTTCATACTTTACAAGAGGTTATTCCCCTCTAAGAGGAGCATGAGGTTGTTGTTGTTAGTCCAGTGTTTCAAATTGACAAAGAGAATCATGTATGTGTAGAGGATGTTGATTCATGCCTCATATTGAATCCTTTAGACTTTTATTCATTTGATTTTTTTCTCATGCTTTTGATGAGGAGAATGATAACATAATACATAGGTTGTATGGTGAGAATCTTTAGTTGCAAAGAAAAATTGTGCCAAATCTATTAGAGATTGAATCAAATGAAAAGAAGGATAATGATGATTCCTTAAAGACTCTTGAAGTTAAAAGGTTCATGTAAAAAGAAGATCAAAAAATGGTCAAATAGGACAACAAGATGAAAACAAAGGAGGTGATAAAAATAAAGATTTGATAGTTCTATTTGATGAGATTCCTTATTTTTTGACAAGGATGAGATAACATATTAACGTAGATATTAATAAAAAGTATAGAACAATAGGGATATGCAAATAATCTTGTAAGGTTCTAGTCTATGAAGAGGAAAATGAGTACAACCTTGTTTTGAAATTAAAGATATTGACATTCATGGACAAGGTAAGGAAGATTTTGATGAAGATCATTTATCCAATATTATAGAGGACTTATGTTCAAACCTTGAAATCAATCCATCATATCCTAGGTTAGAGAATCTACAACATGAGCATGAAGAGAAGATCCTCATACTTTCATATGAGTCATTATAACTAGTCCTTAATGGCCAACAATAAATCAAAGATGTGATGCCTCAATATAAGTCCAACATTGGTTGTTTAGATCTAAAAATTTCAAGAGGATGCCCCATTAGGCATCTAACTCAGCTGAGGATTAGCAGGTCCTCCTAGATCATGCTTGTTCCTAATAATGAGGATGAAAATGAAGGAGAGAAATATCTTCTTTCCCCTCCACTTCAGGAGGATTGTATTCATAATTATTTTTTAAAGGGTAAAGTTATTTTGTTCTCAACCTTTTGGAGGCACTCTATCATTCTATCGGATGCCTTTCAATTTTTTTTATTTTTTGGTTCGTTGACAATGAACATGTAAAGAATCCTAGGATGATGAAAAAAAGGTAGTTACATTGATAAGCGAGTCAATGGATTTGTTTAAATTTCTTTCTTATGGGTAGTTTAGGTTAGGTTAGGTTTGTTTTTCTTTACTCCAAGTGCATTTTGCACATTGTTATTCCCTGTTTTGTTGTGTTTTGAGGATGCCCTATTCTAGTTGTAAGACCCCATAAATTTGTGCCCAATGTAATGCCTAAGGCTTCTAGTTCTCCATGTTTAGCATGAAAACATCCCACAAAAGTCACCAAAGATGTTGAAAATTTGAGCCACCCTTTTTTTCTCCACTATTGATAATAGATCTAAGATATTTTATAGTGGGTTGATTGTTTTGCCTTTGGTTATCCATTCCCCTTCATGATCCTTAATCCAAACTTGCAAAAAATTATCTAAGTTGAGAGGATTTTCGGTAAAGTAGCTTTCTAGCTAATTGTTTTGGCTTCGCTAGTTCATGAATGTACTGATCCATCAAAAAGGGACTTTGTTATTTTTGGCCTTGTTCCTCTTGCCTTTTATTTTTTGGTGGTATTTGTAGTGTAAAAAAGTGTATACAATTACACTTTTACATTATGTTTTTGGCCCCCTAATTTATTGGACTTAATTAAGCTTCTAATTTGCAAAATTATGTATTCCAAAGCCTAATTCCTACAATTTTTTGAAAGGGAACCAACATTAAAAAAATGAAATCGATCATTAAAATACCTTAGATCAAGTGTGTCTTGGAAGTTTGGGTGGTTGTAGAACATAATAACTCGGCCAAAATAACCTTGGATAGAATAACTCGGTCACAATAACCCAATGAAAAAATAACCTAGGGTCATAATAACCCAAGCCAAAATAACCCGTGGTTAGAATAACCCATGGACAAAATATCCCCGTAAGAATATATAGAAAGGAAAACAAAATGACCATGGGTTATTCTGTCCATGGGTTATTTTGACCATGGGTTATTCTATCCATGGGTTATTATGACCCTGGGTTATTTTTTCCTTGGGTTATTATGATGCGGTTATTGTGTCCACAGTTATTTTGGTCAGGTTATTATGTTCAGATACCAGTTTGGCCCCCCCTCCTTAGCCAGGACCCAAATCCAAATATGTTATTAGTGATAATTTAATGTCCAAAATTTAAATATGAAGTGTTCACTTTTGGAATCTAATTTTTGGGAAATTAGATAAACATATATAAATACATAGTTATTTTACCATTTAAAATCTAAGCAACATGATCTAGCAATTCAAGAGAAAATACTATCATCAAGAGCATTCAAGAGAAACAATATCAAATCATTATTACAACAATTCAAGATCCAAATCATGTCAAAGTTTATGTGTGTTCATGTTCATGTTATGTGAAGGCTAACATTGTCGTAGGTCTTCAAGCATTCAAGAAAATAAAGCAAGCGAGATCCAAGACCCTTGAAAAGATGTGTATATCTTCAATCCTTCAAGGAAACTATTGAAGGGTTGTGAGTTGTAGCATTTTGTTCATTCATCATTTCCTTCCTTTCCATCAAGGTTTTTATCATTGGCATTTCCATTGTGGAAGTGGAAACACTAACATTGTAATAACCTATCCTAAATTATTACTTAATTAACATTATTGTAAATGACACTTGAATATATTCAAATTAAAAAGACATAACTAAGTAGCTATAGTCAATCATAGCAACACATGTCCATTTAAAATGAGTCAAATATTCGTATATTCAATTCAAAAGTCAAATTACAATATCAGGTTTTACTTGGCTCCTAAGGCCACAAAGTCATTACATTATACAACTTTACATAAAATACATCAAGTATTACATCAAGTTACAACTTAGACTAAAATAGTCTTGTGTACAACTAAGGTTCCTCTTGACGCTTGCCTCCATTGGTGGATGAGAATGTGGTTGAAGCGCTTTACCACCCAACCACGAAGCTTATGCTTCCTTGAACTTCTTCCAACTTGAAGAATACCTGACCCTGCATAGAAATTTAGCAAGAGAACAATCGACAAGGTGGAATCTAGTGCGTGCCCATACATCAACATGCAATTTCTATCTACAAGTTAGAGAAGAAAATACAAGATCTATGCTAGGAATGGTAGAGAGTGATATCACAAAGTTCATACATACAAATGAACTATATTGCTTGGCCAAGCATACAAAAATTGTGTTCAACAACAACAAACAATAGGTTCTGGTAAAGCCAACCTATACTCTCTGAACTCCATTTCGACACCCATCCCAGAAGGTAACATTCTACATTGCAACATTTCATAACAACTATTTATCCTCTAGCAACATCTACCTTGAGGTGCTCTAGTCTACTTAGGTATCACTATTCTATTCAAGTAAAAGAATATTCTTCTCACATATGTCTACGAAAAGAAGAATCAGATTACTAATTTCCTCTCTAAATAGAAACCAGATACATGATTCAAATAGAGCAATTCAATAATCAGTCATATCATTCACATGACCGATGTTCACTTTCCAACATAAGCATTATCCATTTAAAAATGAATTAAGTAAAAAGAACAAAAGAAGGTATGTCACAAGTATGTGTATGTACATAGACAAGAGTCTATGTGCATACACATATATGTGCCTACTTAAGTTTTTGGTTTGTGCATACATTCTGAATTTAAATTGTAAGATGGGAAAAATCAAGCTAGCCTAGATAATAGTGACAACCACAACACCTCTAAGCTAATAACCCAATCTAAAACAAGAGAATACAAACAAATTGAGAGATCAAAATAAAAACAAAGAAAGAAAAGCACTCCCCATTGAAGTTGAATCACTTCTCTTGTCTCTCCTATTTCTTCTTTTAAAAATATGCCCTTAGATTTGTAGTTGAACTTGTGCAAATACTTGCAAATTGTAAGCAAGAAAGTTGAAGTGGTTGTTAAGGAAAAAATGGAGGAAGAATAATTTTATAGATAGCCATTTGAATGGGCGAACGAGATCGATCTTCTAGAAAGATTCCAAGATTGATGGATGATAATTCATGAGATGGACGGTCAAGATTGAGAAGAGACCAGAGATGATTGACGATCGATATTTGAAAATGAGACAGTGGAGGGATAACGATCAAATTAAAAATTGGAAATCAATTAATTCATGAGAAAGGATTCTCTGGACAAGTGGAAGCATAAATAATTTTTTTAAATTACTTATTTGAGGGAAAAAGGCAAGTGGGCATTTAATTAAAATAATTTATAAAATCATTTTAATTAAATATGAGAAAATGGGAAAGAGCATTAAATAACTAATTTGAATTAATTATTTAATAAAAGAGAGGGTTGGGAGATAATTAAATAATTTCGACAATTATTTAACTATAGAAGAATTAAAGGATAAGTGAATAGTTTAAAAATAATTAATTTTAATTATTTAACTATAGACAAATGATGATAAGGAAATAATTAAATAAATAATAATTTATTTAATTATTGAAGAAGAGGGGGAATTAGCAACACAATTAATTTATTTAATTGGTCAAGATAGAATAAAGCAAATAAGTGAATTAATTATTCAACTAATAGAAGAATGTGATAAAAAATAATTAAAAATTATTTAATTATGTGGAGACGAAGACCAAGAAAAATGACGTTCGCAGACTAAGATATTTTTTAGTGTCTACATTTTTCCCCTCTTTGACATAATGCAGTTCATTGTGTTGTGTCAAATAAATTTAGTCAAAAGATGCCCTAGTGAAAGCAGGGTATAGGTATGCCCCCTCGGGAAAATTTTACAAATTTTCAAAAAATTTGGAAAATTGTCTCGATAAGATAATTTGATGGCCAAAAATCCAATGGTGAATACATAATTGATTTTTGAGGTCAGTAAGGGTGGAAAATTCAAGTTCAAAGTCATAAAAAAAATCTCCTCCAATAGACAAGGCAGGTGGAAACCCTAATTTTGAACCTATAAATATCAATTGGATTGAGAAAAAGGGTCATTTGTGCATTCTATTTTTAGAAAGATTTGGAGCTTTGAGTGATTGTGTCGTGAAGATGTCACCTGTTCCAGATGTCGCCCATCGTGCATATCACATTTGTAGGTACCATCGACCTGAGGGAGCACCTGCCCTGGTGAGTACTACAATCTCGCCTTTTAATTTTTTGATTTTTGTGCATTTAGGTAGGGAAAAAATTTAGCAGGCAATTACATCCCAAAATTTTGCAATGCAATTTTGTGAGTGAGCGATGCGGATGAGAAGTTGTTCGCCACAATCGTTGCATCATGATGTAATTGACTTAGGGCTAGGGTAGGGACGGCTGTGTTGTGACACATCAAATGGTGCGACACAACTTACTTTTTGAGTTGTACATGCGGTCGGGAATGATGCAATTGAAAGGTTGTGATGCAAGAATTGTATGATATGATGCATTTGAAAGGAAAGCAACACAATTGTAGTTGTGAGTTGGTGAAAAATACATGCAACGCATTTGACAAAATAGCAACACAATTTCCTGGTTAAAAATTTGCCCTAGATTAGGATATTTTGACTTGGTCAACTTAGGATGAATTGGTCAACTGAAGGTCTTAGATTGACATGATGGTTTTCTTGATGGTTTTAGGAGCGTCTACCTCCTATCTATATGTGGGAGTTGTGACCATATGTTTTCTGACTATGGGACCAACTTGACGAGGTGGAGAGATAGTCGTTACTTGACCTTGGTCTATTCTATGCCACCTATATGCCTATTATTAGGGAAAACAAGGGCATGTTGATAGTGTTGGTAGAGTTATGGCACTTGGCAGAGTGATGGCACTCCGAGACTACCAACTTCCATTTGCCAACAGGGGAGGCAACATCCACCCTTGAGGATGTTTACAAGATATTACAGCTGCCGATTCGGGGTGGGTGCGATATGACCCCATGTGAGGATTGCAAGTGCTATATGAGTATTATGACTATGACGATGATGTCAAGTTTGGGATCCAGGGATATGAGATCAAATGGGAGACATTGGCAGAGAGGTACAACATATATGATTGTGTCTTATGCACATTGATAGTAGGGGTGATGATTCTTGATCATAGAGATCATGGTTTCTCAGTAGGCTAGGGAGAGATGCTCAGGTTGATGGCTTAGGAGAGTACAATGTACGCATGGGGACCATGCCTATTGGGTATGCTTTATTTCCAGTTGCGTGATATTTCCTATAGGGGAGGACAAAGTTTGAGCTGCGGGGCTAGTTTCTGATGATATGGGCATGGGAGCACATAGCAGTGTTTTGACCTCCGGTGGTACGACAATTGGGTGCTGGTGCTCCATATTCATATATGTATTAGGGTGCCTTTACATAGACACATGTGGGAGATGTTGGCTATTGGAGGCATGCGTTGGATACATTGGTTAGTTTCATTTGGAGACCGTACAAGACTTGTGATTTATGGGTCAAAAAGGATGATCATTTGTCATTCTACCAACAACCTAGGTACCTGATTGGGTGAATAGTTCAGAGCCAACATATCATAGAGATGTATCTTCCAAAGTAGGTTAGGTGATAGTTTGGGGAGAGATAGGGTGTTCCTGTGGGTAGAGCTGAGTTCGCATGGTCCTCCCAAGAGGTTCATCCATGGGGGCCTAAGATTGTTGTCACCACAATTGAGCAAGAGATTGATGCCCTGCAACCATTATATTGTGAGTGGAGAGGAGGTGATGTTGATGCAAGGACCACACCAGAGTATGATGCCTAGTGGTTGATTCACAAGCCAGTACCACTTACAGATCCATAGCAACTGACGCCTATAGAGTGTCAAGGTAGGGGCTTGAGAGGCCAGAGTGGTGACAGGGGCCAGAGGGGTGGAGGGAGAGGATATGGTAGATGGGGGGATGGAGGAGGATGAGGAGATGATGGGGGAGATGGGTGAGGAGGTTGGGGAGGAGATTGACACAGGAGGAGGGATGGAGGACGATGGGCAGTGAGACAATTACCACTGATTTGAGAGGAGGAGATGGAGGAGGACCAACCTGAGGTGAGGGTAGCAGCAGAGGTGGTGGCACAAGAGGGAGAGAAACATGCTAAGATACCCACTCTAGAGATAGCACACCCAGAGGTGGAAGCGATGGAGGTTGAGGGAATTGGAGAGGGGGGATAGGAGGAGCATGGAGAGGAGGCAGAGATGGGCAAGGCTAAGAGAGTCCTTTGGGAGCAGATCATTATGGGGATGGATGAGGAGCTAGAGGAGGTGGAGGCTAGAGGAGATGAGGGATCTACAGAGTAGAGGATAGCCATGCTGCAGGCTTGGGTATAGGCCTTAGAGGCAAAGCTTAGGACTGTGACAACAGAGAGGGATGACCTTAAGGCCGAGAGGGATATGATGCAGACTAAGAGGGACCTAGTTGTCATCAGCTGGTAGCAGAAAAACTAGAGAATGATAGAGTTTACAGCCACATGCAGTGGGTCTATCGTGGATGTTGCTCATGAGTATGCCAAGGCCATCATAGCCATGCATTACTACAAGGATCTCTATGAGAGAGTGGTACCACCGGAGAGGAGGGAGCCCACATTTTTAGAGATTGATAGTGGTTCAGGGGGTAGGACTCATAGTAGGACACACAACAAGAACTCTCAAAGCAAGTCAAAGGGTGAGTCATCTGATGTGAGACGAGCCATCCCTTATGATAGGCCATCTACCTTAGAGCACAAAGGTAGAGTCACCATGCCAGGAGGATAGGGATGCCCCAGGGATAGGAGATTAGGGCAACTCGGGATAGAGAATATTTGACATTGTGTTGTATGGACACTACATATTTTTGATTATTGAGCCTGTGAGCTCCATTTTTGATGATCACGACACATATTGACATTATACCCATGAAACATATTTTGAGTGATATATGATATGATTTTTGGCGGCTATTCCTGATATGCAGTGTTATATGATTATGGTTTATGTTTATGATAATGTTATGCCATGGATGTTCATGATTTTGTGATGTCGATTGATGCATTCTAGATGGTTATGTGATGGTTTAATATGCTTTTTGATTATGCATTTATGATTATGTTGTCAATGCTTACGCTCCTTGTGATATGTATGGATGATAAATGTAGTATGGATGACCTAATTTGATAAATGCAATGTGATGTATTTAATGTTGATGCAATGGGATGCTTATATGATAATGCAAAATGTGATGATTGATAATGTCTAATGTACATACAAAATGTGATGTATAATGTGATATGCCATGTTAATAATGTATGATGTGATATTATTAATGTGATGCAATGTATATGTAATGCAATGTGATGTAATGGATCGTGACGTAAAATTCCATGTGATGGATGGGAATGAATTATGATGCAATGTTCAATACAATGTCATGAGTTTTTATAATATGATGCAATACAATGTTAATTCTATATGGATGATTCCTATGTTTTTGTATTTTCTTATGCAAATATGTAGCGTAATATGGTATTGCTGCCTATAATGAAAATGATTTCTATGATGTTTTATAACATGATCATGTATGGAAGATGTTTGTGTGTGTCATAGGACTTTGTTAAGATGCAAACGGAAGAAATATTAGCATGGAAGAGATGGATGTTAGCATGGAAAAGGATAAAGGAGACAGTTAGTTAGACAAGGAATGACAAGGGACCAACTTTCATGCTTTTATATTTATCATCATCGAGTGTCAAAATTGTCGCAAAGGGAACAAAAACACATGGTATGACATAGACCAAGGTGTGCAAGGTGACAATTTGTGAGAGACAAGCTATCAAAAAGGAAAAGCCAAAAGACAAGGAATGCCCTAGCTCATACTAAGGACCCAATTATCCTAGTCTTTTTTTTGAGACAAACAACAAACAACAAGCAAAGAAAAGAGGTCACGATCCATCATCATTCCTCTAAATCCTTTTGGACATCCTCAAGGTAACTAGTAACATGACCAAGAACTAATAAAAAAGATAAGACAAATCAAGATCAACAAAGTGTTTGCCAGAGAGATAGTGTTTGCCAATAATATTGATAAGATTGTTTGATATGATTGATTAGGTTGACCAAGATGATCGAATTTGATTGATAAGTTGAAAAGGATTGATTGATAAGTTGAAAAAGGTTGATCATTTGATTTGATTGATTGTGCCTAGTTTTAGGAAGGACACATCTTGATTAAGGCAAGATTAATTGACCAAGATGACAAGATTGATTGATTTGATAAAGTGTGATTGATATGATTGATCAATGCGATGAAACCTATTTTTAGGAAAGATATATCCTATTGGAGGCAAGGAACACATTTGATAAAGTTGACCAAGTGACAAGTGTTGACAGAGCACCTAACTGCAAGAAAGACATATCCTGCTTAAGGTGAATGATGAGATTGACCAAAGACAAAGTCTACTCTCAGGAAGGACGCATCTTGATAAAAGAAAAAAGATAAGACCGAATGAGACAAACAACATAATGCCTCATTCTGAAACAAGGCCAATGACCTGATCAATTGATTGGTTGGAGATGAAAGATTTGTTGGTTGTGTTTGTTTGTTGATTCACAATTTGGTTTGAATGATGATTTCTTGCAGACTGAGAACAAGACTAGAATTGAAAAACCCTAAGGGACTGACCTAGGTGGCCTTGGGGGCTCATCCATTGATGGCCTTGCCTACATTATACACAAAAAGACCTCATAGTTCGACATGACTTGACTTTGTTTTATATGACAAAAGATCGAGTCATGTTTTTATTTGAGCAACCTATAAGGACTGACTTAATGTCTCGGGGGCTCATTTAAGATGAGCCTTGCCTACGCAACAAACACATAGAGACAACGTAGTTCGACCCTACTAACACAAACAGACTCAGACTCAGACCCCGAATTTGCTTTTGGAAGATTTGATGATTTCCAATGTTTTTGGATTTTTGAAGGTTTTTATGATTTTTTTGGATTTTGATGTTTTATGAATTTTTTTTTTTTGATTTTTGAAGTTTTTTGATTTTTTTGATTTTTGAAATTTTTTTATTTTTATTTTTGGATTTTTGAAGTTTTTTATGAGGCTGATACCATATGTTATTTCCCATGAAGATGTAAGTCAAGGAATTGCCCCCAGTCAGGTACATGACCAATTTATTATATGCGAGGGAAATAAGCAGAAGAATGCAAAGGATAGTCATGAAGGCAAAGGAGACTAAATGTCAATGGTTCTCAGGCCATGAGAAGGATGACAAAGGTTTATTATGGATGAAGGATATGTGCGAATGGATGAGCGATGGATGGAAGGCTAGGTAGAGTGATAGTAGACAGAGGAGCATAGACTAACTACACATGGCGCTTGTTTGCCAGGTTTTCATCATGGTACTTATCCAAAGCACTATCGAAGTGGTTCTCACTTTTGGATGAATTATTTCTCTTTACTATTTTTTTAATTTTTTCCATATTTTTGATTTGTTTGTTGTCACCAAGATGCTTGTTTACTAGGTTTTCATCAGGGTGACTAATTTTTTTTATTTTTTTGTATTTTTTTTACTTTTTGAAGGGATACTCTGAGAATCAAGTGTAGTACTTGTGAAGGTGCATGCGGTTGATAGGTTCAAGAAATAGTTCACCTCTAGGAGTAGAAATTTGATAAGCACCAGATCCATATGCTACTATGATGATATAAGGGCCCAACCAATTAGGTTCAAAATTTTTGGGCTTTTCTCGATCTGCTTGATTCTTCGAATTTTATTTCAGGACTAAGTCACCAATGTCAAATCTTCTAGGTCAGACCTTCTTATTGTAGTTGCATCGAAGGCGATTCTGGTATGCTTGCAAATGTGTCAAAGCATTCTATCTCTTTTCATCCAATAATTCTAGCTCATGTAGATGGGATACATGATATTCTTCTTGATCAATCAATCCTTGCATAAAAAATTGACCTCGATGGGAAGTATGGATTCATATCCATAGAAAAGGGAGTATGGAGTGGATCTTGTAGGTGTGAGAATACTGGTACAATAGGCCCATAAAGCAGGATTGAGTTGGAGGTGCTAGTCACGAACAACGTCATTGACAATCTTCTTTAAGATTTTTAAGATGGTCTCATTAGATGCCTTAGCTTGGTCATTACCCTGGGGGTAATATGGGGTAGCAAAGTGGTGTTGGATATGGAATTTTTCACAAAGTTCACGGACATCCTGATTCTTAAAATGGAAACCATTATCTGTATTGATGGACTACGGGATACCATAGCTGCATATAATGTAATTTAGGACAAACTTGGCTATCTACTTTCGAGTAATGTAGGTCATTGGGATGGATTTGATCCATTTTGTAAAGTATTAAGTAGAGACAAGGATAAACATATGTCCATTAGCAAAAGTGGGATGGATCTGTCCTATGAGGTTGAGTCCCCATTGAGAGAATGGCCATGGTGATGTAAGCGACTATAGTTCTTGAGCTGGCGCATGTATAAGATCTCCATGAATCTAAAACTACTGAAATTTCTTCACAAAGTGATAGGCATCATGTTTCATTGTAGGCCAATAATATCTCATCCTCATGAGCTTTTTAGCTAGGGTTGGACCAATAGAGTGAGCTCCACATATACCGTGATGTACCTCTTGTAAGGTTGTTTGTGCTTCATTTGAGTTGAGACATCGGAGGAGGGTGTTTTCTAAGCTACAATAGTAAAGGGTATCTTCGATGATGGCATATTTGGATGCTTGTCAGATAAAGGTTTTGTGTTGGTTGAGAGACAAGTCCAGAGGGATATTTTGGTCATGCAAGTAACTGTAAATGTCTTTGTACCAAGGAGATTCAAGACCAACAAGTTCACACACAAGTTCGGTTTCAGGGACATCAAACACAGGGATCAATAGTTGTTCCACCAAGAACTTGTATTGCAATGCATTGCTAGGAATGTCCAAGAGAGATCCAATTATAGCCATTGCATCATCGACTTTATTATGGATTCTCGGTATCTGCTCAAAGGTAATATTATCAAAGTATAGTCTGAAACTATCAACCATGTGCTCATAGGGCATCAGTTTCTCGTCCTTGGTGTCATAATCATCATTAACTTGCTTAATCACTAATTGAGAATCACCATAGACTTGACGATCCTTAATTTTCCATTTTATTTCCATTCAAAGACCTATCAATAATGCTTCATACTCAACTATGTTATTAGTGCATGGAAACACTGTTCGAAATGACTTGGGAATGGAATCTCCTTGAGGTGTGATGAATAGAATACCAACTCTTGAATCGTGACTTGTGTAGGATCCATCAAGTACAATTTCCATGTTGTTGGTGTTTCTATGACAAAGATTGATTCATTTGGAAAATTGGATATCAAAGGATGATCTGCTTTCATTGGTGCACCTTTGAGTTGATCAACTATCACTTGTCCTTTTATTTCTTTTTAGTCAATGTACTCAATGTCATACTCACTTAGGATCATAACCCACTTAGCTAGTCTTCCTGTCAAAGCCACTTTGCTGAGAAGATATTTCAGAGGATCAATTTTGGCAATCAATTTTGTCTTGTGATTTAGCATGTAATGTCTCAAATTTTGTGCTACAAATACAATTACTAGACATGCTCGTTCAATAGGGCTATAGTTCAACTCATATCCGAGTAAGGTGCGACTAATATAATAAATTGCTCTTTCCTTGCCATCATTGTCATTCAGTGCTAACGGTGCCCCCAGTGCTGATGTATTTACTATTACATACAATATCAAATGTCTTCTATCAATTGGAGGAATAAGAATGGGTGGAGTCAATAGATAATTCTTAATCTGATCAAATGCTTCTTGGCATTTCTTTGTCCAATTGAAGGGAATTCCTTTCCGTAACAGATGTTGAAATGGATGGATCTTGTCTGCTAGCTAAGCAATGAACCTACAAATTGATTGTAATATTCCTTGTAATGTCCTCAAATGACTAATGTTGTTTGGTAGTGGCATGTCCAAGATAGCTTCTACTTTGGCAGTATTCACTTCTGTTCCTCTGCGAGAGATAATATATCCTAGGAGTTTTCCTGATTGGACCTTGAAAATACATTTCTTTGGATTTAACCTGAGTTGGTACTTTTCAAGTCGTGTGAAAATCTTGTCCGAGATTGCTAGGTGGCCACTTCATTCTAGATATTTTGAGAGGTCATCAACATAATCCTCCATAAGTACATGCATATAATCATGAAAAATAGTAGTCATAGCTCTCTGATATGTAGCTTCGACATTTTTAAGCCCAAATGGCATGACATTCCAATAGAAAGTTCCCCAAGTGTATGTGAAAGCTATCTTTGGTTGATCTTTAGGAGCAATTCTTATCTAATTATAACTCGAGAATCCATCCATAAGTGATAGCATTTCATATCCAGTAGTAAGGTCTACTATGATGTTAATGTTTGGTAAAGGAAAATCATCTTTAGGACAAGATTTGTTGATATCTCTAAAATCAGTGCACACTTTGATTTGACCATTTGGTTTGGTGATAGGAACAAAATTCGATATCCAATCTGCGTAATCAATAGAGTGAATGAATCCAACGTCCAAGAGTTTCTTTAGTTCTACCTTGAACAAGAGTGTAATTTGTGGGTGCATTTTTCTCAATTTTTGTTTGTATGGCTTAACATTTGGTAACAGTGGCAAGTGATGTAGAATAAGTTCAGGATCCAATCCACACATATCAGCATATGACCATGCAAAATTAACTTGTATTTTTGAAAAGAATGCTATAAACTCAGGCTTTTCCTTGATGGTCAAAGATGCTGCCAACTGTATGATTCTGGAATTGTCTTGTGTGCTAATGTTCACTTCTTTTGTTTCTTCCATAAGAAATGGCAATCTCTCTTGGTCTACAGGGAGACTATCGAATCCTCCATCCTCAGGAACCTCAGAGAGGTTTTCACCTTCAGATACATCGTTTATTTTTACTTTTTCATGATCAACAGGCACCTTTCGGTTTTCACCTGAACACCTATTATTTTTATTTTTACTTTTTTCATTTTCACTTTTGTGACTAGGACAGGACAACCTCACCAAAGTATACTGCATAATTGAGTTCTATGGAAAATCCAACCTTATGATCCCCACTTGGTATTCCTTCATGAAGTCCCATGAACTTAGCGATTGCTTCGTCGTTCTCGAAAGTGTCCAAACTTTGTGGTTCTTGTTGATCCCAATCTATGAGTTGTGGGTAGAAAAGGGGTAAGCCATCGTCGATATTGTCAAGGGTCATGGTGTAGGTAGAGAGGGTAAAGATGGAAGTAGAGTTATTAGGTTCCCAAGAGGCTGAATCAATAGTTTCCCAAAAATGTTTGATCCAATCTTCTCTTTTCAAGGGGACCTTTAGACGGGGACTTGTCAGGGGATCAACTTTAAACATTTGGATAAAACTTTCCTTAAAGGTAGGATCACCAGGTTCTCTAAATATTTCCTCAAGGTAATGATTGCTAATGGATATATTGGATTCCAGATCCCATTCCCATTTATTAGAATTAGAGTCAGTATAGGATTCCTCAAATGTCTCGATTTCATTTGAAGCATTAACAGTCTCACTCGAGGGTAACCCAATACCTTAGATAGTCACTTTTATTGGTACAAACCCCAATCCTTGATTCTTTAACAATTTAGGAGGTTGTAAACATTCCAAAATTACTTGTTTATTTAGGCCAAGGCTTCTATGTCCATCATATCCTTGTTGTTTCATTATTAGGAACCCTTTTAGATATTGTTCAACTGGTAATTTCTTAGTTTCAATGTCCTCCTCTTCTCTGTGTAACCATATGAGAATGTGGTCATCTAAAGATTCGTTGGATAGTTCCCCCCATTTAGTGAAGGTGGTAGGGGGATTATGGATGATGACTTTGGGCTGCACAGGATGTGGTTTTCCATAATACTTTGGTGATTTAGGTAACTTTTTGATGAAAAAGAGACTCTTCATGTTGTATTCTCTGCATCCTTTGTCTTGAATTTGGATCATTGGTGTGGAAGGTGTGGTGAATAGGGTGAATGATTTGACAAGTGTAGATGGATAAATGTAGTAAGATGGAGTGGTGGATGAAGTGGAAGATGATGCCTCTCAATTGATGGGCACTTGATGTTCAACAGTTCCTTTCGAGTTTGTGCAATACTAAAAAGGATCAGGGTCACCTAGAATAGTAATTTCAGTCCCATTGTACAGGAACTTGAGGCATTGATGGTAGGTGGATGGGATAGCCCTCATGGAATGAATCCATGGGTGGCTAAGGAGAAGGTTGTAATGCAAATCCAAATCCAAGACATGAAATACTGTGTTCTATATTATTGGGCCAACTCTTACAAGCAATGAAATTATGCCTTCGAAAAAACGCTCAACATCATCATAAGCTTTGATCACAATTTTCTTGGTTTGGTCTATGCAATTCTTAAAGTATCCAAATGCTTTCACCAATTTTAGTGAGAAAATATTTAGACCTACTCCATCGTCTACTAGGACTCGTCTAATCTTGTATTTATTAATGTATACTTCAAGGTGGAGGGGGTCATTATGATCAAATTTCTATACAAAAAAGTATTTTTAGAGAAGGTAACATGGTGCGGCAGAGCTAGGTATCCAATCATGGCCTGAAATTCATTGAGATCTAGGTTAGCAGGTACATATGCTTCTTGCAATGCTTTATCGAGGATAACTCTGTGTTGTGATATTCGAAGGAGCTCCAAGATGGAAATTTGTGCAAGAGTTTTACCTAGCTGATCTAGGAGATTATATTGAATTTTTGGATGTGGATTGGAAGGAGGTCCTAGAATAGTTATCTTGGTTTGGCGAGTGGTAATATTACATTCTAAGCTTGGCTTGTTTACGGTGATGGTGGAAATGCGATCATCAAAGGGTCTAACATTAAGGATAATAGTGTTGTAATCATGTTTGATGATGACATAATTGGATTTGTTATCATTCCTTGAACTAGAGGCTTTTCCTTTGTTGTGATCTTGTAAGAGAATTTTGAATATGGTATGATCAACATTGGTTTTGACTTGTGAATCTCCTACCAATATGGTTCCATTTTCAATGGAGTCTTGAATAATATTCTTGAGTGTCCAACATCTAGTTGTTTTGTGTCCTTTTTCGCGGTGATATTCATAGTATTAGTCTTCTTTCCACCAATTGGGTTTGATCAATGAGGGTTCATAATTTTTGGTGTCTAGTAGTGTGATGATATTAGATTACAAAAGTTGTTTAAGGATTTATTTGATGGGTTCACCCAATTGAGTGTATGTTCTTTTGGCATGGGGAGGACCTTTGTGTTGTTGACTCTTTTGGACTACATTCAATGTTTGGTTTTGACCTTGTGTTTGGGTGTTTGATGTGCTTGGTGTATTTGATGAAGAAGGACCTTTGGTTATCAATTTGGCATGAACGACTCCATCATTTGTGACATTCTTGTTTTGAGACCAGTATTTTCTCTTGTCATTGTTGGGTTTTGGAGTTTCTTTGTTTACCTTGACTAGTCCTTTTGTGACAAGACCCTTTTCAACAAGGAAACCTTTCTCAAGGATCTCATCAAAGGTTGTGCAACATTAGATTTGTATACTACTCATCATTTCTTTGTCAAGGTTCTCAACAAATATGGTGACCAATTATTTCTTAGGAATGTGGCAAGGGAACTTGCTAACCAAACCTCACCATCTCTGGTAAAATGAGGTAAGTGATTCCCATTCTTCTTGTTTGGTTGTGCTTAATGTTGCAAGGGTGAAATCATTTTTAATTTTGAAGGAAAAATGGTTAGTGAATTTTTTAGCTAGTTCACCTCATGTTCTAGTTCCTGGAGGGAGATGTGCAAACCAATCTAGGGTTGGCCCCGTGAGGCTTTGTGGGAATAATCTCATCAAATAGGTAGGGTCATATGAGACTTCCATACATGACGTGTTGAATTATCAAATGTTTTCTATTGGATCCCCTATACCCTTATACTTAGGAAATGGTAGTTTCATGAAATGAGGGGGAAAAGGTGACATGTGCAAATTTCTATCAAAAGGAAAGGGGCACAATTCTTCCATGGAATAGGTCTTCTTGTTGGTCCCCAATTGTATGTTTGTCATTTGTTGTTGGAGGGCCTGTATTTGTTGCATCAAAGTATCTGCAAGGGATGGTGTTGCATTGGTTTGATTTGGTGTTATGATGTTAGTGTTGAGGTCACATGCCAAATTTTTATTGGAACTGGTATTTTGAGGTGTGGGACCTTGGTTACCATATTGATGTGTATTGTTTTGGTTTGGAATGAAATTGGAATTTAGGTTTGTCCCAAAGGTCGTGTTTGCATTTGGTACGGTGTTTTGGAATTGAGGCATAGACCCTTGATTTGTTCCTTGGATTTGAAAGGTTGTTCCTTGATTTGATTTTTGGAAAGATGGTGTAGGTCCTTGATTAGTATTTTGAAATGAAGGTGTAGGCCTTGATGAGCATTTTTAAATGATGGTGTAGGTCCTTGATTAGTGTTTTGAATTGATGGAATGAATCCTTGATTAGTATTTTGGAATGATGGAATGGACCCTTGATTCATGTTTTGGAATAATGGAATGGATCCTTGATTAGTGTTTTGGGTTGGGATCCTTTGTGAAGTGATGTGAATGCTTGTAGATTTGTTCGGTTGGTTTTGATTTGATGAAGGTGTACTTTGAAATTGGAATGAAAGACCTTAGTTTGTGTTTTGAAGTGTAAGTATGGACCTTGGTTTGTATTTTGGAGAAAATATGTGGGACCTTGTGATATAGGACCTTGATTTGTGTTTTGGAAAAGGGGATTTGTAAAGGTCTTACCCATGGAATTTGATGAACTTCCAAATGTGAAAGTTTTTCCTTGTGTAGTAGTATGGGTCACCTTGATTCCAAATGTGGGGATGCTAGGGATGTGTGTGGTAGTGGTGGTTGTCATGTGTGTAGTTTTCCCAATTGGCATAGTTGACATTTGTTGTGATGCGGGCATGCCAAATGAAAATGGATTTTGGGTATCTTCTTCTACAATGGTTGATACATCAAAGCCTTGAGGGAGTTTGGAACCATTTTTAGCCAGTGCATGGAAGAATCTATTAGGGTTGGCACCAATGAGTTGATCAACCATTCTCAAAACCCTTGAGTCTTGGTAAGCTCTTTCAATTTCTTGAGGAGTCAATTTCTTGTTGAATTCTTCTAGGCTTAGGTTGTCCCATGTGTCGGTTAGGTCTCTTTGTGGTGTCTCTCTTTGAGGTGTGGAATGATTTGAGTTTGTTCCAAGGGTGGTGTCATGAAAGGGGTCACTTGAGAAATCCATGTCCTTTCTTTTGGTTCGTGACCTTATTTCAACCATGTGAGACTTGTAAGTGGGAATGTAATGCAAGGTGGTAATGAAGCTAAACTATGTTTTTGGATTTTTCTTGAATGTAAGGATACAAGGATAATGAAACTAATGAATGAAAAAGGATATGAAGGTTGAATAATTGATGATATGGGTACCAAATGATGCTAAGGCTAAGATGAAAATGAACTATGTTTTTGTGTTTTTGGGATAAAGGTGCAAAGTGCAATTTAGGTTTAAGGTCAAAGATTGACAAGATGATGATAAAAGCTATGATCAAAAGGATGTAATTATGCATCTAAATGAGATCAAGGTAATGATAAGGAATCCTAAAATTTAAAACAAAGGTTCTCAACCAAGCTAATGTAAGCCCAAGGTAACAAACCTAAATTTCATTGACCTTTGTGATAATTAAAGAGATAATTTTGACAAGGTTGAGTCAAGGCTAGGACACAAGCTTGAGACTCGAATTTGAATAAAGTGATAATGACAAAAGGTTGATAAAATGAAGGATGAAGGTCAATGACAAATAGGGTAAGCAAAAAGACTATCCAAAAGCTTAATAGTCTTCCTATGTTTAAAATTTGAAGGACCAAGGACTAGGTGCAACCTAAGGGTCTAAGATTAATTTATGCAATGGAAAGGATGGGGAAGGTAACCTATAATGCAATGTATTCCTAAATGGAAATGATAGAATGAACTAGTAAGGCTTGCAAGTATCTAGTTTAGCAGTCAATATCATTGTAAAATGAATTGATTAGATTTTGGACAAAGATTTTGAGAGTTTCTGGTTATCAGGCAATTGCAACACTATTTTATGCAAATGCATCGTTTCAGGTTGCGGGTTTCCAAAGTACAGTTGTGGTTCAATATGACAATTGTGGCTCTATTTTATGCAAATACGATTCAATATAATAGTTGCGATTTTCCAGTTATCAGTTGTAGTTCAGTATGATAGTTGCGAGTCTATTTTTATCAGTTGTGGTGCTAGAATGTTGATTTTGTAGTTTTGATGGTTTTGACTTGGTTTTTGGGTGGATTTTGATTGATTTTGATGAATTTCTATTGGAAAACATAGAATACAGTCACAAGCACTTTGTTTTGGTCTAGTTTTGGATGTGAAAATGTTTGATTTCAAGATAAAACACACATAGACAATAATGCACAAATCCTATGGTTGGCAAGGAAACCATTGGTTGATATCCCCACTTGGATTTCTCTAGCCACTTAAACAAGGCAAACAACTAGAGACTTGGTGGCACTGGATCCCCTCCACCACACTCACTTCTCGGGATCACCAAGTCTCATTCCCCCAAGGAGGAATTCCTATCTCTACACATGCTTAGTGAAGAAGTGGGGTGCCTTTAGAGGTTCGACCTCTTGCAATCAACAAGCATATAAAAGGTTTTTGGCCACTAACACAAATTGGCTTTTAGTAAGGGCATCCATTCAAGGTGGCCATACATGTGGAAAGATTAGCTCAAGACTATGGTCAGTCAAGAGGCCTCCCAATCCTTTCCCTAAGGAAGGATTTTAACGTAGCTCATGGGGCTACTGAGGGTCGCACTTGTAGGTATGACACATCCACACTTGTTGCTAAATAACTTTCGTCAAGAAGCACTTTTCTTATATAGCGGTTCAAAAGAGCTTGGCCTTAGCTTTTTTATCACTTGGGTTATTCCCACCTTTCAAAGCGGGGTGACAGGCCCTCTAAAATAAAGGTAAATAATAGCAAGGAAGTACGATGTTTTTGATATCCCAAATTGCACGAAGCGTAAGGAGAGAGCATACACAAACTTCTTCACCTCACACTCGTATGGAGTTCATTTTAAGCCCAAAATCCAAATGTGGGGTGCGATTGTACAAATTCCAAAGAAATTATTTTGATCCTCAAGATTGTTGAATGGTGTGAGAGGAGAGCATACACACTCTACGATAGTTTGCAAACCATAAAACACAAAAAGACACTTGTAAATTTTAACCCTTTGCTTATGATTTGAAGACACTCAAATTCTTTTTATACCAATGACATTTGATGCAAGTTCATTTTAATGCCCATGAGTGAGAAAATGCATTTTGTTCTTTTTAAATCCTTATAAATGAGACATGCAAGTTCGTTTTACCCTTATGATCTTGATGCAAGTTGTAGTTAGAAAACAAACAAAAGAAAATTGCTTAAATCTAAACTAATAAAAGAGCTCAATTTTTTGTTGTTTTGAAATAAATAATTTTTGGGAACTCCTTAAATCCAAAGCCACATGCTAAAAAGAAATAGTTAGCAACCAAAACCCCTAATCTACTAAAAAACCCAAAAGGAAATTAAAAGCAAACAAAAAATAGAAATTTTTATACCCAACAGGCAGTTGCGTCGTTTGGGACTGTAGATGTGTCACTGTGTTGCGTCACACCAGAATAGTTGCATCGCAATTTTGAATTCAAATTTCCCAGCCATGAATGCATCACTGTTTTCCACAAATGCATCATTTTTTTGAATCCAATTACCCTCCAAATAGTTGCATCGTTATTCTTATCATATGTATTGTTTCTTAGTAGTTGCATTGTTGTGTGTCTTAGTTGTGTCGTTTCGTACATAAAACCTGCAAAAAAAAAATCCATATAGATCTTGCAAAATCTTATCTTCACATTGGTTTCACCAATGTAAGATGGGAAAAATCAAGCTAGCCTAGATAATAGTGACAACCACAACACCTCTAAGCTAATAACCCAATCTAAAACAAGAGAATACAAACAAATGGAGAGATCAAAATGAAAATAAAGAAAGAAAATCTCTCCCCATTGAAGTTGAATCACTTCTCTTGTCTCTCCTATTTCTTCTTTTGCAAATATGCCCTCAGATTTGTAGTTGAACTTGTGCAAATACCTACAAATTGTAAGCAAGAAAGTTTGCGATAAGTGGCTACTAAGGAAAAAATGGAGGAAGGCTTCTTTTATAGACAACCATTTGACTGGATGGACGAGATCAATCTTCTAGAAAGATTCCAAGATCGATGGATGATAATTCATTTGATGGAGGTTACAAAACATACGATCAAGATTGAGAAGAGGCCAAAGACGATCGACGGTTGATATTTGAAAATGAGATAGTGGAGGGATAATGGTCAAATTAAAAATTGGAATTCAATTAATTCATGAGAAAGGAATCTCTGAACAAGTGGAAGCATAAATAATTTTTTCAAATTATTTATTTGAGGGAAAAGGCAAGCGGACATTTAATTAAAACAATTTATAAAATCATTTTAATTAAATAGGAGAAAATGGGAAAGAGCATTAAATAACTAATTTGAATTAATGATTTAATAAAAGAGAGGGTTGGGAGATAATTAAATAATTTCAACAATTATTTAACTATAGAAGAATTAAATGATAAGTGAATAGTTAAATAATTAATTTTAATTATTTAACTATAGACGAATGATAAGGAAATTTGATTAAATAAATAATAATTTATTTAATTATTGAAGAAGAGGGGGAATTAGCCACACAATTAATTTATTTAATTGGTCAAGATAGAATAAAGCAAAAAAGTGAATTAATTAAATAATCATAGAAGAATGTGATCGAGAATAATTAAATAATTAAAAATTATTTAATTATGTGGAGGCGAAGAACAAGAAAAATGACGCTCGCAGACTAAGACATTTTTTAGTGTCTACATAAACCATTAAATCAGAGTGCTATCACTTAATAAAGATCCTTTTTGACGTTCCCATTTGTCAAAATTCAAAGAATAATTGAATCTAGAATCAAATATGCTCTAATAGTTTCTCACATATTGCTGTTCTGTTTGTTTCATACAAGTTGTAATATTCAACTATGTAGTTTACATATGAACACTTTCTCTACTTATAACAAAACAATACTGTTTCCAACTAAACAATTATAGAACAAGCTATTTCGTAAAGAACATTCATGGTTTGAATCTACATAATGCTATTTCATTTAAATAGTTATTGATCAAGACTGTTTTCAACTAAACATACACTTTCATAACAATGTCGTTTCCAACCAAAAATTCACTGTTTACAATTATACAATGCTGTTTCCAACTAAACAGTTACAATTTATGACAAAAAAATCTCGTTTCCAATAGAACATTCACTATTTAAAATAATACTATGTTGTTTCCAGCTGAACATATATAGAACAATAACATTACCATTTAACATTCACTATTTTTAACAGAACGGGGTTATCTTACAATGCACAGATAATGAACGATGTTGTTTTTGCCATTAACAAATATTGTCTACAACTAACTCATCTATCAATATCAAGGCAAAGCCATTAAAATTGTATTAACAAAATTAGGTTAGCCTAGCTTCATACATGAAAGCAAAATACCCTTTATTCATATCTTTGAATAGACATCATTACTGAAATTCAATGTGCAACTATATATGAATAAAAAGATTCTAAGATCGACATGCTCGTCACTATAGAACTTGAACAAACATTCGGTTAGGAGACAAGACTCATAAGTTTCAGAGTTCTAAATAGAACTCACGCCTTTTCAAGGTTACCGACAAAAAATTCACTGGTCGCTCTAGGAATGACTATTTCTTATATGTCTGATGCATTTCTTTCTTAGCAACAAGGGTCATATTTGAGTACGCCCTTAAAGGCATGCTAGTTTTACACCATTCATATTCGACATGCAGGCTTATATTTGTAATATTTTCAAAGAAACAACCTATCAATCATGTAGATCAAACCATACAAGGGTTTAATGAATCTCAAACTAAGATTACTCCATCGTTCCTATTGAACAATGGTGGCATCATAATACATACATATGACACATTCTCAAGCATTTGTTTTAGCAGTTTATCACTATAGTCCCAATTGATAATGGGTATCGATACAATGGAAAAGAAACACAAGGTATTATGCCCATCTCATAGGATTGATCGTTGATCCTCTACAAGATTTAACTATGCTAAAATACACAGTAAATTGGAATGGGATTTCGATAGCCATAGTATGGCTAGCACCATCATGCAAGTTTAAGTGATAGTCGATTCATTGATGGCTCTAAGCCTCAGCCTAGCTTTGCAAGCTAGCCAACAAGGCTCTAAACTTAGATAATACTCATGCAAGGTAGGCCATTTGGCCATGCGACCCAAAAGGTGGTTGACATTCACACAACATTCGACTCAAGTTCATAGAAAAATCAAACAAAAAATTACATTTTTACTGGGCTATTGAATCATTCGATAGAATGAAAAGAATACCACTGGAATGTTATGAAAATGATAGTAAAATCAGGCTTATTTCTAAAAGAGATTGAATTACCTTTAGATTCAAGCTTTTTATGAAGCTTCCCTCTGATTTTTCTACTTCTACAAGCTCTTTTTCCTGCTTTTTGCCTTCAAGCTAGTTGATTCTATTTGCTGTGGTTTTCCTGGGTTATGAATTCAAAAAGGAAATAATGCTTTTTTTCATGTTTCTGGGGCGTTACCATTATGACATTATTGCCATAGCCACTGACCACTATCTTGATTTCAATATTGTCATAGTGTTTATGATAGACCATGTCCTTCGTGGGTCGCCTTCAATATTTTCATTTGATTTCAAACAGTACAATATGGATAATATCGGTTATCGAATTCAATTTCAAAAAAAATATAAATATGTATATGTATATATATAATATATACATATAAATATACATTTATTATGTTTTTTGTCCATTATATATATATGTATGTATGTATTTACATTTATATACACACATGTATATATATATATGTATAGATTGTTTGTTTGAAGGAGTTTATGAGTTTCATATGCTATCATTGAATTAAATAAGAACTTTTATTTCACTTTGAGGATCCATATATAATTTCACATAATGAAACTCTTATCATGCTTTAAAATACGTACTTTCATTTTCTTCCAAATTCTCAAAACACAAAATTTAGGTAGACAATTTAATCTACAAGCCATTCATTTTCAATCATTAAGACAATTTAACTCATGTAATTACATTCTTCTATATATGAAAAATAGTTCAAATGCAAGTCATCATGCCATTTGTGGTGTGTGCACCCAGATTCCATCTGGCTTACCGTTTGATTTGGCTAAACAATCCTACTTCAACCATGTTATCATCCTTCAACCTGTCACCCTGCAACTACACACACTTGCACTTACAAAATTCATCAGTAACATTCAATTCTAATCAATATATAAGATAATTTCAAAAGATCGCATAGTCAACATCAGTCAACTTCTTTCAATCTATTTCGAGAATTTCAAAATTTCCATTTAATTTATATTGAATTTCTTCAATAATTTCAATTTACCATATTATAATAAATATACAATAAAATTGGGTTATGAAAAACATGGGGTTTGATTGAGGCAAGCCCTTATATGACACAACATTTTCCCCCTTTGTGAATGTGTAGGTTATAGTTTTGAATTGGATTGAAGAGAGCTTGAAGATCCATTTTGCATTGTTGCATTTTTTGTCATCATTCTTGTCAAGACATGGAAACTCACCTACAAGATTTATTTATGACATTCTGACTGTGGGACAAGCATAAAATAGAAGCTCAAATTTGATATTAGAGGACCCCAAAAGTTGAGCAAGATACCCCTATAAGGACTCAGTGGCCATATGGTGACCTTGTCCTTGTAGGCCTAATAGAGCCAATTTTTTTGGGTAGGTACATATCGGTTTGCACCTTCCAAATCTACCAAAACTTGTTCATTTATGTTTATCAATTGTCAAATAATTGCATTCACTGCATTAGGTCATTTAGTTTAATTAGGGTAATCTCACAATAATTTCCAAATCATTCCCATCCCCCTAAAGGATGTAGATCTAGGTTTGATTGGCTCACCAGTGGGGTTGGTAGTCAATCACTTCACCTTGTTGATTTGCATCCTAATGAAACATATACAAATCATAAAATACACCCTAGTTTTGATGCATTCAATTTAGGGTGCATCAAATTTTTATGTTTCGGTATTATATGTTTACAAACTCTTTCACTCATCGAAAAACAAAGAATAAAGTTGGCCAAATAAGTTTTTGTCAGGTTCATCAGTTTACAAATATGCTAGTTTGCCAAAAAATGGAGTTCATTGATAACATGTTTTTATGAAGAGATAGCTGAAGGGTGCAGATCACTCAAATTTTCTTACAAGAGAAGAACGACATAAAATTGACTAAGTGTGAGTTTTATTAGCTTTCCATCTTGTAAAGAAGCCAAATGGGTACCCGTATCTCAAATTTGAAGAAGTTTTGAGTTAAATCAACCAAGTTATGCATTTGCAAGCTTTTTTGGTCCATCCAAATGTTGTAGGGATTTTAAGTCCATTTGGATCCTTGTTGATTCCCTACAGTTCCTCATTTCCTTGATTTTCTGTAAAGGGAAGATGTGATTGTTTTTCCTTCAATGAGAAGAAATCACAAAAAATGGCCAAGTAATTCTTTGTGATAAATTGGATGTCATCTACTTGCATGGTCTAGTTGCAGGTCAAAATCACATAAGTGTATATTTGTAGGAAAGTGGATTTGTAGAGATTTTCATGTGTACCATTTTTTTTAAGTGTAATAATATATATCTGGTTCTAATGTTTCTTCCCAAAATGTAGGAAATGTGACATCATTTGGCTCTTGTGGGAATTTAGTCTAATATTAACTAAGTGTTTCTTTGCATGAAGTTGGAGGCCAACTTCATAAATTTAGATGAAGCTATTTTTTTTAGATGCAGATGGAGTTCAATTTTCCACAATAGCGAGAATTAGGAGGTCAAGTGGTTTTTGGGTTTTCCCATTGGAACCAGATGTCATTCAGTTCAAGTGGTTTTGCTTAAGATTTTGAGGCTAAAATAAATAAGCATAAGGGAATATAGAGGCCTCTTTTTCCAATGGTAGATATTATTCCATTTTTTTGTACTGGTTTGATGAGCCTCAATTTTTTACAATTGCAAAAATTTGAGGGTCATTTAGATTCACAAGTTCTTGGGCTTGTAGGTACATTTCACCAATTTTTTAAGGGCCTGATGGTGCTCCTTGACCTATAAATGGATCTAAAGGGGGTTGGATTCTCGCATTCAGATGATTCTCATTTTTTGGCAACAAGACAAGCTAGGAACTTGATTAAGGACACAAATAATGTAGGTTATTGCAAGTTTCTAAGCTAAGGGTAGATGAGTACCAAATCTTTGTATAGTGTAATTTTGCAAAGGACCATCACCCAAAATTTATCATCAATGTTTAGATACTTTAGAAACCATTTGATCTTTTCCACTAAGGCCCCAAAATTTTTTTTAATGCTCAATGACTCCCCCACCTATATACATGGTCTCATACTTTTGTGACATCCTACAAACACTTTTTCATCTCAAATATTTATGGCTGCTTATGAAGTTGGTTTCATAGGGAATTTTGCATTGAATCTTTCACACCATAAATTCCCAACCATCCTTGTGTTGTCAAGAATGTCCCTTCATGCTCTACAAATCAAATTTTATTTTCTAGGCACTAGTTTGTCACAACTTCTCTTCAGGTGGTTAGGGTTAGGGATTTTCTAGATATTTTCTATTATTCTTAATATAAAAGCAACTTTTGTCTTCTGTATAAGGGTTCTTCTTCTATTTCTCTAATAGACTGATGTCATCTTATGCATTTTTGTAATTATAAACAAGGCTTCAATCCTTTAATCAATGAAAATTTATCTATTGTTTACCTCTCTTTAGCTCTATTTGTATTGTACAAATGCATTGCCTTCATTTTTTAGTTTACACTCTTTGTTCTGTAGGCTTGCATATTGTGTTAATATTTATTTTTAGGGTTAGTTGTGGAATGTCTCTTCCCTCCTAGTATCTATCAAGCTCTAACCTTTACATAAGCTCATACTAGTTAGTAGAACTTAATATTGTGTGAGTTTCCTTAGATTTTTATTGCTTCTATGTGTTGTAAAATTAGGAAGAATCACTCTAAACATCTGGTGTATCACCTCTTTCAGGTTGCATATTTAAATTTTTATTTTGTTATTTCTCCCATTTTCCTTGTGATGTAGTAGGGTAGATTATTTTATGTGAGGCATTAATGGAATATACCTTCTTTGAAGATTCATCCTAATCTATAAGAAACTCAGAAGCCTTAGGATTTTCTATTCTTTTTAAATGGGGGGAGAGTCAAAATGCCACTCTCTCTATGGTGCACTCATTATTGACAACATGACCATGAACATATACTTCACATCCAACTTGAGAATTTAGACCCATGATGAATTTCCTTACTTGAAATCACTCATCATGCTGATATTATGGTACATACTTTAGTAGTATGGTGAATTTATCCCAATTATCAATTACTAACATGTCCAACCTTGACACAAATTTTGGAAGTCACTCAGTTTCTATTGAAATGACAACTGAAGGTAACCAACTCTATATAAAAATGACCATAAATTGGTCCCATGTCAAACTCATGAAATTTAATACTAGTTTAGTCTTCTTATTCATTCACCCAAAGGATCCTTCATCATCGAATTGATAGGCTCTCCAAATTGCTTTAGCTATTTTGAGTAATTTTTGATTTCAAAGTACTTTTCCATGTCAGTGAGCTATGCTTCAACTCCATATCCTATCATTGTTTCATCAAAATTTGGTGGGGTAGTATTATTTATATTTCTTGAAATTTTGTTGGTCAGATGAGTTTTGAACTCTCCTTGATATTCTTTATCTTTATCAATTTCCCTTCATCCTTCATAAGGAATATACTCCTTACCATTATTCTCACCATTTCCTTGACTTGGCTCATTATCATTCTCTTGATTGTTTTCCCCTCTCACTTCTTGCTCCAAGGCTCCCAATCTTTCTTCAGTTTTAGTCAATATAGTTAGGATTTGATCCAAATCTTCCATAGGATTTTCTAAAGGTTGTCCAAAACCATCCTGACTACCTTGAAGGTTTACTCTTTTTCACACCATGATTGCATTTGGTTGGTTATCATGGTCTTAATTAGCTTAAATAAAAGTGAGAAGTGCTTAAAATTTACTAAGAATTTATTTTAAGTTTACTCAAGAAAAATTATGATTTTTCTATTTCAAAACTCGACACTTTTGAAAAAAATGATTTTATTCATATTATTACATTCATACATCTTTATCTACATAAGGTTTCTCAAAGTTACATGTCACTGTCTAAGAGGGAATTTTCTTTGGGTTCCTCTTTCTTGTTAGAATCTAACAACACACATTTTGAGGGGGAACAAACACATAGGTACTCCTCAATCATCTCGTTACTTAAAAATGGTGCATTGCGACTACACACAAAGGGCATATATCGAATCACCGATGGGTTTCTATTTTTAACTAGAGTGGAGATTGATTGTTCAATTTATTTCTCTCTTTCTAGCATGATTCACTTAAGATAATCAACCAAAATTTTGGAGTTGGAGAGCTAGGCATCTCCTTCATAACTCACAATCCCTTTAGGTTTATTTTTGGTTTTTAGTTTCTTGGTTTTCTTGGTCTTTCCTTTATTTTTCCTTGCCTTTGATCTTCCCATCTATATGTTCAAAGTTCAACACAAAATTATCTTTTTGAAAAATTCTTGAATGGTAGGCTCATAGGCCCTAATGTTCTAATCATGCTTTGATAGCAAGTGTAATGAACCTAGTTGGTTCATTAACTGAAAAACACTCTCTTTTTTTGTTAAAAAATAATAAAAAAGTTATTTTATCTTCATTTGCAAAGAGGATAAATGGTAGAATTTGAATATTAATATTATATCAAAAATATTTTTAACAAATAATCATATTTCTTTGCATGATATTTTCATTGAACAATTTTTACTACAAGATATTATAAATCATTCCATTATATCAAGGAGTATAGTGCTTTTCAATATTTATTACATCATTCCAAGAATGGATCAATATATGTTGCAAATTTCATAGTATAGATGTGAAATACAATTTATGAATAATATTACAATAGATCATGTGAAATCAAAATTAATGTATCTAATAAACTAAGTCTTTGACATCTCAACTACAAGAGGGAGAGCATCACTTGAGTGTTTTTACTCCATCCTCAAACCAATAGTCCCCCAGAAACCTTCCAACTAGAAGTGGCCCTACCCTTCATGAGGTCAGTAGATCAAGTGAATCCCATGATCACGATGCCATATGAGAACTAGTGTTGTGTACTAAACACAAAAATCTAGATAGGTCATTTTCCTCAGTATGGCATAACTGACTAATTTTTAGTATTAAACACTATGAACTAACAATGCAATTTGTGATTTTGTATTATTTTGGCCAAATATTTAATAATAAGATAAAAAATTCATTAAGATAATGTGAGTCATATGTTCACACACCTCTTTCTCAAATTGGTTATCAACCAAATAAATTTCACTTTCAAGTTAAAAATAGATTGGAAAGAAAAAATCATCTTTACTTTTAATATTCAAATAACCCTAATCTAGATAATAATCTTAAATCTTAATGGTCTTTATTGTCTTAGTTTTTACAATAATATTTTAAATTTTTTCTCATAAAAAGAACATGAGTTTACATAAGTATTTGTTCATATATATATATATTATGCTTTTACCAAAAAGGATTGTAATACTTAAGAATAGTATTCATATCAGAATATATGTATACAATCGGTATGCATATTGTGATGTGGGAAAAAGGGATCTAGGGTCTAAATCACACCTTCTCTTACATCACTATGGAAGGAATAAAAAATGATCACAAACACCCACTTGGCTACTAACCTCAATGGAAGAGCCAAAATGGTGGATCAAGGTTTTGATTCTTTCTTTTGGGGTTTGATTGATTGATTAAATTTGGTGATGCAAATGTGTACCTAAGTTAACTATGCAACTACAATAAACTATAATGATTTCAAGAAAGCGCATAATATAAACACAAAAAAGGATCATAGAACAACAAAGTGTAGAGATAGAGAAATATGACATATGAATTTGAGCTTAAACTAGCTGGACAAGGGTGCTAGCACTCTTGTCTTGGAAATACAAGCCTTCAAAATTAGAAATAAAATCCTAGATGGCCATTATTTGTAGGTTCTTCCTTTTTTACTTAGTGTCAAAACTTCATCTGTCAATGATTAATTCCAATTTCTGTAATTTGTTGACATGTGAGGCTTGAATTCTTGATTGTGCAATTAGGTCTTCAATCCTTTCCATTTAATCCACTTTAAATGTCACCTACACACAAGAGAGGAGAGAAAGGGTTATGTCATATAGGGGTTTACCTAAGTCAAACCCTGTTTTGGTATTTCTACTTCCATGATGGCTATGATGATGTAAAAGAGTTCTTACACTAGGTCAATTAGAGGAGAATGGATAAAATAATGATAAATTTGCAAGTGCTAAAACTTACCACTTAGATCTACATTCCTTGATGGATTGGAGCCATTGAAATCATCACCTTTAAGGAGAATTGGATGCTTGATTTGAAGTCCTGCAAGTGTTAGTTCTCACAAAACATTTAATGGACATAAAGCATGAATATACTTCACATGAAAACTTGATAATTGCTAACATGAATCTTGACCGATCATGAATGTCATAAAATCTACTGCTTCTACTCTTGATTTCTCATTAGGATGCTCAGTTATGACCTCAATTTCCTTAGGATTGCTTAATATTTCAAATGGTGAAAAAGCTTGTATTTTTATATATTTCTTTACTTTCTCATAAAATTAATTACCAACAGTCGATAAATGAATTCAAACTTTTAGCTATTAAAATACCAGCAATGGACTATTTTAATTGGGGTCAAAATGAGTTAGACAAGGATGCTAGTGCCCTAGTTCAAACCTATTTTGGGTTTGTAAGTGCTATTAAATAAATATTAAATTATAATTCTCAATTTAATTCTAATTTTTTGAAGATGATCATAAAACGAGTAAGTTAAGAGCACAATTGGGTCTAGGCACATAGGGGAGAGCTAAACCTATTGTGAAATTGTCAAGGGTGACAATTTCTGACACTACACATATGTACTCATATGGCTACTTAATTTTTTTTTTTTTCATATTAATAAATTATACTTGAAATGATATCATAATGTAAACAACCTAGCTCTAAAGTGTAAGGAAGCTAAGGTAGCGGAACAACTTCCTACACTAATATTGAGAGGAGGATAATATAAAACTTTACAAATCTTTTCAACAGTTACAAAAACTTAAATAGAAATAAACATAAATATCATGCATACCACAACACAATGATTTATGTGGGGAAAACCCTTTTGGGAGAAAAACCCCACACTCCAAAAGTCGCCCAATATATTATTCAGAAATCACAAAGATTACAATATACTTGCAGAGCAAGCTTCTCATATGAGTATCGCCAACCAGAGATCCAAAGGCAACACAACCACTATTAGACTCTCAGAATACATCACAATACACAACCATAATACACCACCCTCATAAAATAGGGTTTCCTTCTAGGGAAATTCAATCCAATAAAATATAATTGACCATCAAATCTAAGACCTAATGATGAATAGTTCAGATGTACAATAATAAAATATCAACAGTACCTTATGTAATTGCAAGGTTGAGACACATTTTTCCTTGACATGAAGAAAATATAGTGTTTAGGCCTTTGGGGTGTATTTATTTATCAATCACCATATAACTCAAGAGTTAGAAAGTTATTCTCATCCAAAAATTCAATTGGTTGATCATTACAATGTATGATAGTAATTGACATATCTTTGACTTATGATCCTTTTATCTTAACCTAATGAGATTAAAAAATATGACTCTAATCAATCATGAAATATTTTCACTGAATGAATGCTAATAGTGCCCTATTCAATCACAAAATATTTCTTAGAATGCAAGAAGTAATAGTAACCTATTCAAACACATTGAATACCACAAAATTTTAGTAACATTATTGACTTATGTAACATCAATGAATACCTCATAAAGAAATTATAATATTGGCTTAATAAACCATAAAGTGAACCACAATGCATTTACAACAATGACTCAACCAACCACAAAAAAAAACTCATAATGCAATTATAAAGACTCCTATCAAATCTTTCTTATATATATATATCTTAGTAGGATTTATGAAAAAGAGAAACTTCTTCAGTCATAATATATAGATTGATCCATATTACACCAACATAGTCTTGATTTAACTATGACATAAAAGTCAATTCATTATAAGCTATAGTTTGAGAGAGATTGACATGTTATAGATGTACGCACATTTATATACTCTAATTTATGAGACCAACAAAATAGTCATAATATTTACAAGGCCAAATAACATAGCCAATTAACATTGACTAGATTGAAAGGATTAGGAACAAACTTATATGACTACACAGTCATTTATCAATTTAACAAAACCAAAGAAATTAATTAAATAGTCATAATGTCTACACAATAAAATGTTAGTGACAAACCTAAAAGACTCAAGACTACAATACTATTGTCTACACAGTCCTCTAACATTATCAAGGCTAAATAATTTATGAATAATGACAACACAATCATTTCAAAATATCAAGGCTGAATGACTTAAGAATATTGACAACACAATCATTTATCAAAGACAAAATTTGAATGAATTATAAACAAAATCAACAAATAGTCATTAAATAATGACCAAGATGAAAGTCTTATAAACAATATTTAATAAAAAAATGGAGAAATATTCCTTTCAATTGGGGGTAAACTCTAGCTTGATAGAGTAGTTGCTAGAACTACCCTTATGAAAATGCAAGCTTAGTCAATGATAAAATATTCTTAATAAGTTATGGTTTAGAATACCATATCAAAGTTACATAAATTAAAAATTATTTTTCCTTAATGGCCAAACAACATGCATTCAATCAAAGCTTACTAATTGAAGCAGTCAACAATTGAGAAACCAAGGAGGTTTGTCAATTGTTGCTGCCTTCCTTCACAAAATCAACACTTGAGACCATTTAAAATAAAAAACTACACCATAAAATATTTTATTACATTCATAGAAATACTAGAAGTCTAAAAACTCATAAAAATCAACATTACAATCCATATTGAAAGCCCCATTTGTAACTACAATCAACTACAGACAAGAATCAAACCTAGAATGAAAACACCTATAGACAAGTTTCAAAAATTAGCTACAACTCCACAAACCCGTCACTTCTATCCATTAGTGCTTCTTGATTATCAGGAATCTTTTAAAATACTAACATGGGTTTTTTGCGTCTCCTTCCCAGCTTTCTAGATCATTTTGAATTTTTCAATTTCGTTACTCTATGAGAAAGTTATGCCATTTTTACTGAAACTGGGTCTCACAGTCACGACCCATACAGTCTTCCTTTCCCCCGAAATGCTAGTCAAACCTTTAGATTCTTCATTACTCCCTCTTGAGCATGGGTATCATGCATTTCATCTCCTTGATTGTTTTTCTTGGCCAAAATTCAAATCTTTTCCCAAATTGAAATCAAGTAGCTCCTTCCTGCACCTCTACTCCCAATCGCTAAACACCATTGGAAAACATTTATTCCAATTCTTTAATTTAATCTTGGGAGTTACAAAGTAATAATAAAAAATCATTCTTTGATGTGTTTCCAAGATGTAATTTGAATTTACATCAAATACATAAACATTACATCCAAAGTTCATGCCAAACAAAAGTGAAATAGCTGAAGGAAGGGAGAAGAAGAATTATTTCATGCCTGCAAGACTAACAACACACCAAAATTAAGAAAAGACAAAATAAAATATTTGTTTTTGGTTGTGCAGGATAGCCCGTGCACCTAGATGCTCCTACATCAAACACCTAGGGTAATAAGAAATGTTCCATGAGTTGAAACTCATGAACATTTGAAAATCCTGTGTTTGTTCTTCACCCAATTTTCTTCCTTATCTTCTTGCCTTTTCTTCCTCCTCCTCCAACATATCTGCTTACTATTTTTCTTTCCTATCATTGATTTGTATCCACCATAAACCATCCTCCTCTTCCAATGTTTCTCTTCTTTCTCAACCTCCTTCATGGGATCCAACCCACCAAAATATGATTGCCTCCACCATTTTATTTGTCATACACATCAACACCTGCAACATACACATAAACTCTGCCCCTACAACTTCATGGGAATCAATAGTTTCCATTTGTTCTTCTCCATATGTCTCAACCTTCAACATTCCAAATGAATGCAACATATTATTATAACAAAATGCAAACAAGTTTACCTCCTCTTTCTTCGCTATAATGTTTCTGATGTCTTCTTCAACTGCAACCTTTATCTCATCCTTCACTATGAGGTTTTCATCTACCTTATCTATTCCCACTATCATCTTCATGTCTTCAACCACTATAACATCTTCAAAAACTTCTTCACACAAACATGCTGCATACAAATCTGCATCTTCATTTATTTTCTTCCTATCTATTTGCAACTCCATACCCATCTCAACAACAAACAAATCCCCACCAATTTCATCTTCATACAATTTTGAAAAATTAGAAGTTACTTCTCCATTTAACATTTCTATTCCTCTTGTCTCCTCTCTCAATGGGAGATCTTCTTCACCAATTTCCTCATCAAAGATGGGACCGTCAAAGAGCCCCACTTTTACACTACCATCTATCTCACTTTCTTTACTTACAAACAAATCAAAAATAGAATTATCAAATTGTACCTCATTTATTTTTGCTGTCCTAATTTTTTCTCTTTTATCTTCTGCTGCACCTTTCAAATTTTCATGATTCTTGACTATCTCTCCTTGTTGCAGTAGCTCCAATCTATCCAACCTTGCATTTATATCCACGATCATCCAAATGATTATCCTCTTTTGATACTTTCTCCATCCTTCCCATATCACAGACTTCTTCCTCATACGTATACCCATCTCTCTTGCTGCTACAATACATCACACACTCTACAAAAATAATTTTTCACAACACACTAACCTCTACCCAAAAAAGACTCTGGAAGATGCTTCCTCTACCCACACTCTCTTAGCAAAGGAAATCTACACCTACCCAAATTTATCTCTATTGGAGGATAGTAGTCACAAACCCTCTTTCATGTTTGCAACAAACATAACTTCTCACAACACTCTCTTTCTCTCTTGTAGCTTCACTGCTTCAATCTTCACCAAAATAAGCTTCTGCAACAAACTATACTCAACACATATCACAACCCACAACATCAACCTGCTCTGATACCATTTGATGTAGTCAACAATTGAGAAACCAAGAGGGTTTGTCAATTGTTGCAGCCTTCCTTCACAAAATCAACACTTGAGACCATTTTAAATAAAAACTCCACCATAAAATATTTTATTACATTCATAGAAATACTAGAATTCTACAAACTCATAAAAATCAACATTATAATCCATATTGAAAGCCCCATCTGCAACTACAATCAATTACAGGAAAGATTTAAATCTAGAATGAAAACACCTACAAACAAGTTTAAAAAATCAGCTACAACTCCACAAACCATCACTTCTATCCATCAGTGCTTCATTTATCATGAATCTTTTAAAATGCCAACATGGGTTTTGTGCGTCTCCTTCCCAAATTTCTAGATCATTTTGAAAATTTTCAATTTCGTTACTGTATAAGAAATTTATGCCATTTTTACTGAAACTGGGTCTCATAGTCACGACCCAGACAATCTTCCTTTCCCCCAAAATTCTAGTCAAACCTCTAGAATCTTCATTACTCCTTCTTGAGCGTGGGTATCATGCATTTCATCTCTTTGATTGTTTTTCCTATCCAAAATTCAAATCTTTTCCCAAATTGAAATCAAGTAGCTCCTTCCTGCACCTCTACTCCCAACTGCCAAACACCATTGGCAAACATTTATTCCAATTTTTTAATTTATCCTGGGAGTTATAAAGTAATAAAAAAAATCATTCTTTGATGTGTATCCAAGATGTAATTTGAATTTACATCAAATACATAAATAGTGCATCCAAAGCTCATGCCAAACAAAAGTGTAATAGTTGAAGGAAGGGAGAAAAATAATTATTTCATGCCTGCAAGATTAACAACACACCAAAATTGAGAAAAGGAAAAATAAAGTATATTTTTTTTGGTTGTGTAGGATAGCTCGTGCACCCGGATGCTCCTGCATCACTAACTCCTTTAAGCTAGTTGAGGGTTAAAATACCTCAACCCAAACATCAAAATTATTAACCATGTAACATTGCATAGCAATAAATATTTACATAATTTAATAAAAAACTCTTCAAAGACATTGGTTTTACATATTATTATATTGAAAAAATAAGGGTATGATATATATCAAAATTCTATAGTGGAACAACATCTTCATAAAAAACCCCAAATCTTTTTACTTTGCCATTGACCCTCTCTTCTTTCTTGTATTCTCCTTTATTTAACAATATCAATTATAGAAACCTATATATGTATATATGTATATATGTATATATGTATGTATGTATGTGTGAACCCCAAATATTTGTACCTACAAAACGAAGAGATTAAACACCCTAAGTTAGATATTGCAAGTATAAACAAGGATTCCCCATGTAATCCATTTACAATTCAAACTAGGAATGAAAATATGCAAGAACACAATAAAAAATGATAAACCAAAGATGAAATCCTAATTTAAATAGCAAACTCTTGATCCCATGGGGGAATTGGTGCCAATTTGATGTGGAAATTTGGCCCTTTCCCAATTCCTATGATTGGAAGCTTCGATATGTAGACTTGATGATGAACTTTGATCCACTTTTGATGATGAATGGTGAAGACTCCAAGCCAAATCTGCAAAAGAACCTAGCTATGAACTCAATGGTGTGAAACTTGATAGATATTTGAGCATGGTAACTTTACTCAAATTGTGGATGATGAAATGAGGAGAGGAGCTATTCATTTATAGGATTTCAAGATGGATGAAAGCCCAAATTTGAGCAATGTGGGACTAACTTTCATCCAAGGATATGGTGCCACTTGTCAAGCTATGAATGGATGATGGTTGTGCAAGATTTGGGGTTTGTGCCAATAAATGCCAATATTTGAAATTCAAATTTGTTGAAATGACATGTAAGAGGGAAGGGAAAATGCAATAAATGCCACTTGGCTCAAGGCAAAGGACATGTAAGAGATCTTAAATGCCTTGTTGGATGTACATGTTGACTTGGAATTTTTGAATTCAAATTGAGAGAATATTCCAAAAGATGCCTTGTGAGGAAAATAGGGATTTAATAAATGAATTAAATATATTTTCATGTGCAAATTGCATTATCTAGAGGATGTGACATGAGATGAGTTAAATTAATCAAGGGTTAATTAATTTAATAGGAGATTAGATGATGTGACTTATTTGACTCAAATTTATGGATTTATTTAAATCAGATAAGAGAGGAATATGATAAGAGGCTAATTAAATAAATATTTTGATTTATTTAATCAAAAGGGATGGTGTTAGATTAAATCAAATAAGGTTTTAATTTATTTAATTTAATGGATAGACTTTAGAGATTTAATCAAATAAATTGATTATTTAATTAGATAGGGATAATTAGATTAGATGGATTGATTTAATTAACAAGAGAAAGTGACTTAATTAGACAAAATGATTTATTTAATTAAGAGATGAATATTGATGAATTTAATCAGATAGGGGAATTTCATTAAATGGTTAGACTGAGGGATGATTTGGGAAGAAACGATGTTAGTAAGTCAGGATCAGATGCATGATGTCAATTAGTATATTTTTGATGTCTACAGTATGCATGTATATATATACATGTATGTACGCACACATATATAAATATATCTTTATAAATGATCTCAAATTGAGATAGTTAAATACTCATATATGAATATTTATAACTACATATTTATGTATGTATATAAATATTTATATACTTATATATTTCAATAAAAAGGTATTTTCTTAGATGTTATATTTTAATAAGAACATATCACTATTCTCAAACAAAAGACCATACTTACCTTTCAAGGTGATATTCTTTTGAATAACACATACTAGATAAAAAATATGTAGAATGAGTAGTTTAAGCAGTATTCATGATAATAAAATAAAAGATAATGTTTAAAAAACTCAAAATGTACATCCACCAAAAATAACCAATAATTATTTAGTGCATGTGTGTGAGAGTTCTTAGATTTATGGTGGTCTTGAAATTCTTCCCTATCTACTTCCCTCTCTCCGATGATGTTGTACCTCCTTGTTCGAGAGGGGTAAAAACTATCTCTTGCTCCATCTCATCAAACAATCAAGGTAGTTAGTTTGACAATCGTATTACCAAAACATAATATAAATCATTCTTTAAATATTTTAGATAAACAACTTCACAAATACATCTTTTAAAACAATATCAAACTAGTATATATAGTAGAATCATCATCATAATATAATTATCCATAAAATAAGTTTTGACATCATAATCAAAATATAACATAATCCAGAGGGCTCAAAAATGGGATGTGACAAAATCCTACATATTGTAGTTTTTAGTGATTATACATACATATTTGGAGGAAGTAGAGAATGTTCCTAACACCACTTCTTAAGTATTTTTTTACCATTCTTATGGTTACATTGTACACTCTGATTTATTTCCTTCAAGTCTTACACTCCCTTGCCTAAATGATTCTTGGATTACAAATGTGGAACACTTAGAGAAATTAGTTTTTGACTTGCTAATTTCTCAATCACCAGAGCTACCAATGGTCACTAGGGTTCAAACAACTCAATAAAAATCCATAATTTCTCTTTCCTCCTTTAATGAGAATATTCTTCCAAAAGATGTCATAGAAGAATTTGCAAGTCAAGAATCACAAGAATATTTCCCCACACTATGAAATAAAGTGTTTTCTATCTTGGGACTCATCAAGCTTGATTTCGATAACTATGAAAAGGATACAACCAATTTTGATAAGATACCTCAATGATTCTCAAGACCAAGCCTCGATTGATGCATGCTTGGCTCTTGAGAAAAGACACTAGATATACTTAAGTTGGATTTCAAATAAGATCTAGCCCCAAATGAGGTGGGCTCAATTAGTACTCAACATGATGATCTATAGGCTCTTACTGAGTCCAAAAGTGTAGAGTACAAAGAAATATTAAATTCATTGATATAAAAGGTTCATCTCAAGTTGTAATTAATTCTTATAAAATATCAAGAATTGAACTAATAATTCTAGGAATGATTCTATTTTTGAAAAATATGTGTAGGAATTAAAGTGGATCATCACATGTGTAAGTATTTTTATAGACCTACCTTATAATGCTAAAGCATGATTGCATTAAATCTTATAAATTGATTTACAATTACATTTGAAATTACTTCAATAATCCCTTAAGTTGATGCATCTTGCATTATTATTTTCGTAAATTATTTATTTTTATTTTAAAAAAAAAATTATAATAATTTGGAGGACAAAAAAATTATGTTCTAAGAGGATGTTGGTACCAATCACATTGTGGAAATGTTTTGTAAACTATAATATAACACACATATCTCATAGTTAAATAGAAGCACACACTAGTACAAAAACAACGATAAACTACTTAAAAAACTACTAAAAAATTGCTTATAAATGACTGAACTTGGTCACGTGACCATTAGTAGTTTATTGCCAGTCATATATAACACAACTAGATTGATGACTAAACTATTTTTAGTCATTTATTGGTTGTTTTGATTGATCAATTTGGTAGTATATTTATTCATTCATTGTTATAATCTGGTCACTTATTTAGTCATTTTTTTTCCATTGATATATTTAGTCATTGATTGCTGTAATCTGGCCACTTATTTAGTCATTTTTTATTCACTGATATATTTAAATGACCACTTTTTAGTTGGATTTAGTCATTGATTGTTGTAATCTGGTCACTTATTTAGTCATTTTTTATTCACTGATATATTTAGTCATTGATTGTTGTTAACTGGTCACTGATTCACTGTTCACAAATTATTAGTAGTATAGTTAGTCATTTTAATTGATTGATATTTGAGGATTTAAGAATAAAACAAAGAAATACACATCAATCATCAATTGCACACAATAAGACAACCATTGAGAAGGAAAAGTCGATGAACTTTATTAATAAAAGAAAGGTGTTCTAATTATAGCTTAGAAATAGAGTATTACAATTGTTATTTTTAGTCACAAGACTAAAAATATGAGTTACAATATTGCACAGAAATGACTGCAAGAAAGAAACTTCTCCAAAAAACTTCTACAATGATGGAAACACATGGTTGAAGCCCTTCAATGTGAGCACATGCCCTTTTCATCTCTTAAAACTTATACAACATGGGCAATCTTCCTAGAGTAAGCTGTGATGTCAACTCAGTTTGCTTTGTTTGGACAACCTCTTAGCTTGCATCTAGACTTTATGATGTTGCTTGCTAGACTATATGTTATTGTTTGATGGACATTATGACTCTTTTGTATATTACTCAGACATGGTGATATTTTGATGAGTAGATATTGTGACTGTTTGATAACATAATGATGCTTAGCTTAATGATATTGATGGCATTGTGATACTTGATGTTTCTTATTTATATCATGTTTAGCAGATTAGTTGATTGCTTACTTGAGTATCATGGATATAACATTATGTATTGTTAAATGTGTGTGTTATTATGTTTTGATATTAGTTGTTATGTGTTGGTGATGGGGAACAGTGTCGCATCACTCGCTTGCGAGCGCCCTGCGACTCTGTGACTTCCCCGTCATGGTGTGACTGATTATTTCCTTATTGCACATGTTCGACCCTTCATTTTGCTATAGGATGCAAGTATAGGGAATCAACTCCACCTGATTATTAGGTCTGAGTGTGCCAGAGTCCAATGGAGTTGTTGTTTCAGAGGTAACACTGGGTTCCCCACTTCAAGCCATCATCCTCGTTGAGGACAAATTTTTGATGTTCCGTCATGTCTGTGAGGTATGTTGGTATTGTTTCACCTTCATGTGATCATTTTACCTTCGTTATGTTTTAGGTCGGTACCGTTTGATTATTCCATCTTGAGTCATGCTTATGACTTATGCTTTACTCGATTATTTCCTTAAACTTAAATTGACAAAATTGAAGGTTTTGATTAATGAAAATAAAAGCTATATTAAATTCAAGAATAAAATTTAAAACAAATATGGTATTTAATTTTATTAGATTAAGATTTATTGCTCAAGTATAATATTTAAATAATATATACATATATGTGTGTGTGTGTGTGTGTGTGTGTAAATGTATACATATATATATATATATATTAATATGTTGTGTAAACAAACTCTATATGTAATTTAAAAATAATAAATTAATAATTTAGTGGTATATTGTGTGTTAAGTGAATGAAAGGTAAAATTAAATGAAATTTGAGAAGGAAAGAAATTGAAATTGGTGGGAATGGAAAAATAGTTATGGGGAAATTAATTAAAAGGAAGTGGAGTTAATCCCATAGGGGCAATTGGCTTATTGCTCTCAAAGGAAAAATTAATTCTTGTTTTTCTTGCCGTGAATGTCTGGCTGGGGTTTTCTTGAAGCTTTCTCTATTTTTTCTGGAATTTTCTTGAATGGGTAAAAATTCTGAAGTTGTTCTGGAAGGTATTGGGGTTTTATAGTAGCTATGGGAGTTGAAGTTGCTTGAGTTGCATAGTAAAATCTTGGAAAAAGCTGGAGCTACAGCCTGGAGTTTTGAATCCGGAAATAATTCTCAGCTTAGATTTGTGAATCAATTTAGGTTCCTCCATAATCTTTCCTGTTCTCATTCCATTCAAAAAAATGATTGTTTATTTGGAAACATTATTAATCATTTACTTTAACTTAATTAGACCTGAATTAAAGAAAATTTAGAAAGAATCCTCAAGAAATTTGAAATATGGGATTGTAGTTGTTTAACTCTCGCTTTCGAGCCACTATATGCTCCCATTCGTTACACAACTTTTTGGTCCTCTCTGTTCTTGTTTCCTCAGTTTGAGACAATTACTCTCTAGCGCTCTTTCTATTTTATTTTAAAAATTTATAAAGTTTAAAAAAAAATCTACTGGAAGGGTGTCGCCCCTATTTATGGAATTGACTCTATCAAATATTACTTTCCTTGTAGTTGTGACTATCTCTGTCTTAACATGTAGAGAGTTGGTTTTGTAGGTGTGATAGGTCGAATGTGAGTGTTAGAAGACAAGCAACAAGTAAAAGAGTGCAAACAAACACCAAAACAACCTACACCTCAAGATTAGCCTAAGTTGGAAACAACACAAGATGAAAGCAACAAAATGGAACTCTATACCTTGCGTCAAATCGATCTTTTGGTTGGCCCTTCGATCTTTGATGTGTATGCTCCTTGGATGACACAAGATGCAAGCTAAATGAAGTTGTGAGGATGAGTGCAAATGGATAAAAATATGAAAATGGCTAAGTATAAGTTGAGAAACAAAATTGCAAGAGTTTGGCTAGCAAAAATGACCTCCCCCTCAAGTGAGAGAAAAGAGGGGGTATTTATAGGAATTTTGGAAATTTCTAAGGGAAATGGATGGTCAAGATTGAGCCACCAAATATCAAGATGTAGGGCTAAGGAGAGTTGAGAACTCACAAGCCCTCACATCTTGACATGTGGCATGTGATATAGCCCTAAAAGGTGAAGTGGACATGAGGTGGAAGGAGAAGTACATGGCATGGAGGGGGTACAAAGTACCTTGGGATTGGACAAGATCTCATAAAGGAGGTCCTTGTCCCCATGTGGGTGAGAGGACATGTGAGGAATTCAAAATTCCTCAAATATTCTCATGGGGAGATGGGAAAGAATAAAGAATAAGAAGACATGTGGGAAGAAGTGAAGGAATTAAAAATTCCTTTTGGGTGCCTTGGGGGATTAAATGTGAATTACAAATTCACATAGGGAAGTGGAGTGCCTTGCCCAAAAGGAGAAATCCTTTAATAAGGTTGACTTAAGGACACTTGCATAAGTGGGAGGAGAATTAGGTTAGGCTAACCAAGTGATTAAGGTTGTGCAAGTACTTAGTTAGATGGACTAATGACTCATTAGAAGCAAGTGGGAGATTATGGAGGATATGACCCTAATGATGATTAAGGGTATACACATGCTAACCCTAGTTAATTAGAAGAAGATGAGGTAATTAAGATGGATTAGGGACCAACTTGCAAAAGTTGGAGGATGTGACCATGAGAGAGAAAAGAGGAATTAAAAATGAATTTTAATTCCAAAAGGGGAATATGACTAAATTAAATAAAATGGTAAATTTATTTAATTTAGAGAAGGAAAAGGGGTAAAGTATTTATTAAATTAAATACTTTAAGACCCTTATGTAAGATGCAAGGTATTAATTAAATGAATGGTTTAATTAATATTGACAGAGGGGATGAGCAATTGGATGAATAAGGAGATGCATTTGATCATATGGAAGTGATCAAAATCGGATGTCTACATTTTTTCCCTCTTCGAAATACTATTAGAATAATAGGGTTTCGAAGAAAAATAGAATGCAGATGACTCTATAGAGGAAGAGATCAGAAAAATAGATGCCCCAGCATGGGGGAATGCGCATGAGCTGCCCCAAACGGGGGGAATGTGGAGAGGATGCCCCAATCCAGCGAAGGTAGGCTTATAGCGATGGGTTAGGAGGGAATGGTAGGGTATGCCCCCTCGAGAAGGGGGACGGGGGAGGAAAATGGAGCCCCAGTCAACTTCTCAAAAATATGGAGTGGTACATGTTGTTCAAAAGAGCGCGGAAAAATGAGAAGATTGGCGCTAGAACGGAGTCAATCGAACAAATGGTGTGCGAATGGCGGCCCCGGGAAGAAATAGGCTGGATGAATTAGTTGGAGGAATTGTTTGGTTAAAAAAAAGAAAAAAAGGACCCTAAGGTGAAAAAGGAGGGAAAAAGTGAAAAGGGGATAAAAGGTAATTGTAGAATTACCTTTGGCTCATTGTGATAGCTGGCAAGTGGAGAAGGAGGAGAGGAAGAAGAGGAGGCGAGTGAGATCAGACACCATGCCAGAGTATGACAGTGAGATCATACACCGGGCCGACGAGAGACGCTTGTTTTTCACCCACCATGCCGTACCACACCAGGTTATCTCAAAACTTAACTTTGTGTTTTTGCGTCATTTATGCACGTGTTTTGAAAAACAAAAATATGGGTTTTGTCTGGGGCGTCGAAAAGAAAAATGGGTAGAATTTTTTTGTTGCTACATTGGATTTCGTGCCAGGGAAGGGGGACGGGTAGCCGCCACGCGGACCGGTCCACCGCCGCAGGCAGACCAGTCCGCCACCGTAGGCAGACCAGCCCACAGCCGTAGGGGTGGACAGGTCCGCCACTGCGGTGGTGGGTTTGCTGCTGGTGGCGAACAGGTCCGCCACCACAGGGGTGGATGGGTTCGCCATATAGAGAGGACAGCAGTTGGGGAGGAGGGTGGGAAGGGAGGAGGGATGGGGAGAGGGGGGGATGGGGAGGGGGAGGCGAAGGGTGCGAAGGGAGGAGGGATGGAGGGGAAGGGTGGGAAGGGAGGAGGGATGGAGAGGGGGGATGGGAAGGGTGGTTGGATGGGGGGAGAGGAAGGGGAGAGGACGATGGGGGGAGGCGAATGGAGGGGAAGGGGAGGGGAGGATGGGGGGAAGGGAGATGGGAGGAGGGGAATGGAGGGGAGGGGAATGGGAGGTGGATGGGAGAAGGGGAAGGGGAGCGGAGGATGGTGGGGGTGGGAATGGAGCGGATGGGGAGGGCAGGGAGATGGGAGAAGGGGAAGGGGAGGGTAGGATGGGAGGAGGGGAAGGGTGCGAGAATGAGGGGAAGGGGAGGCGAGGATGGGGAGGAATGGGGAAGGGAGGCGAAGGGGAGGGAGGATGGGAGGAGGGATGGGGGAAGAGGAAGGGGCGGGGGATGGGGAGGGTGGTGGGAAGGGAGAGAGGAGGGCAAGGGAGGCAAGGGGAGGTGAGGATGGGGAGGGAATGGAGGGATGGGAGGTGGAGGGAAGAGGAGGGGAGGATGGGGGAACAAAGAATAAAAATGATAAAATTTCATTGGTGAAAATGCAGAAAATAGGGATTTTGCGCATTCGAGAGAGACGATCAGAGGTGCTGAGGAGATGCATGGCGAGGATGACCGGGGAGGATCATCAGAGGCTAGCGTAGGTAGGATTACTACACATGCTGACATATCCGACGATCAAGGCCCATGGGGCCATGTTGACAGCCTTGATAGAGCGGTGGGATTCGGAGACGTCAACGTTTCACCTACTGACAAGGGAGATGACGGTGACATTAGAGGATGTGTGGCAGATTCTGAGGGTCCTGATATCAGGGCTCCCGATTAGTGAGTGCTGGTCAGAGGGCGAGGTGGCAGGGGGCAGGAGACAGTGGGAGGGGGGAGACATACGGAGGTGGAGAGGAGATGGACATAGACCTAGGAGGACATGGGGGGCAGGAGACAGTGGGAGGGGAGGAGGGGGGACATGAGGCATTCAGGACCACCGGAGGATAGGAGGGGGACGGACTCAGAGGGGAGGAGGCATACGGAGGCAGAGAGGAGATAGACAAAGACCTAAGAGGATAGGGGGGATAGGAGACAGCCGGGGCCAGAGGAGGATAGCCACAACAGGGAGCTCCTGGGGTGATAGATCTAGACGAGATGGAGCTATCAGTGGAGAGTGAGGGGTACCATCCGTGGGAGATGGAGGTTGACTCAGATGTGCACGATATAGCACCGCTAGCAACAACACCACTCATAGGGGAGGATCTAGTGGTGGTATTGAGAGAGACAGTGGAGAGGCTGCGATTGAGCGAGCAGCGGGTGTGGGAGGCAAATGCAGAGTGGATCGCAGTAGAGGCAAAGAGAGATGAGTGGCAGACCTAATTTGCTCAGGGTGAGAGAGACTACATGGAGCTAGTCAGGCTAGTATCAGAGCAGGAGCAGGGATTGGTGAGAGAGAGAGATGAGAGCCGGGATGAGGTTGTGGACCTGCGGGCCGAGGTGGAGAGATTGCGGGCAGAGGTGCACAATTAGATGATGTAGATGGAGGGATTGGGTTTGGTGGGAGAGGGGGTGGCACATCAAGCTGGCAGTAGGGAGACAGGGGATGCAGAGATTATGCTGAGAGAGCTAGCTGAGCTCAGGGATAGGGTGTGCATAGTGGAGGCAGAGAGAGATGTGGCACAGGCACAGGTTCAGGTGTTGGAGGTAGGGAGGGACGTATTACAGGCACAGGTTCAGGTAGCACAAAGTGAGAGGCAGGTGGCCGAGGTAGAGGTGCAGTCACTTCGCAAAGAGAGAGAGATACATCGACATCGCAGGCATCTAGTTTGCGATGAGAGCGAGATTCAACTGAGCTGAGATTATAGGCCTTACAGAGGGATAGAGATGCAGCGGTGGCGTGGGGATAGGCTGCACAAAGGGAGAGGGATGCTGTAGAGTCACGGATGCAGACATTATAGGGCGAGAGGGATGCAACATAGGCTCAGTTGCAGAGGGGGCTGGTTGAGGGGGAGGGCCAGGCACAGATGTGCAGGAGTTGCACACACAGTTACAGGAATTGCAGGTGGAGAGGGATAGAGGCTCAGAGCAGATACAATAGTTGATACTAGCTCAGGAGGCTTGGGCACGGGAGCGGCGGGCTAGCAGCGCAGATCGAGATCGGTATAGGCATGAGCAGAATGCTGTGAGACTGATAGCTGGGCAGAGGGATGAGTTTATGCAACAGGCGAGCTATTGGAGGGGGGTATATGAGCAGGTTGTTCCAGATCTAATGCAGTGCACAGCGTGCTACGTTAGTCAGGTTCCACAGCCACCAGGGCCGTCCCAGTCATTAGAGACACAGACTAGGGGATTCAGTGACTACTGGCAGACTCCGTCTCCATACGGCGGTTACCAGGGGACACCCACCCATGAGTACTAGGGGACACCCACTCGTGAGTACTAAGGGACTCCAGCACATAGAGGGCCAGTACCTGACTCTCTGCAGAGATCAGATGTGGGCAGCTCACAGTAGAGTAGGCAGATGCAGGACATTGGTTATTTTTGGCAGATACAGGATGGATGGTTTGTGCATGTCGCCAGAGGGTAGAGGTGATCCACATCTCTGGATTTTGTATCTTATTTGGTGATATATGATGGATATGTATTGTATTATGACATGATGTTTATTATTTTGATTATGTGATGGCCTTTATCGACATTATGCATGATGTTTCTTTTATGTAGCTATATGAGATGATTCATGATGTGGTTTCATATATATATACACATGTTTATATGGATGATTGGTTTATGCTTTCATGATTAAGTTTTTATGGATGTACATGTATGTTATTATGATTATGGTGATGGATGCATAGCTGTTTATGAAAATGAATAATTGTGTACGTTTTATGATATATGATTTATGGATGGGTGATTTATGATCGACGTAAATGTTTCTATGATTTATGATATATGGATGCACATGTGGATGGATGATTTATGCATGTTTATATTATTTATGATTTATGGATGCATAGTTGTTTATGAAAATGAATAATTGTGTACATTTTATGATATATGGATGCACATGTTTATGATTTATGATGTATGGATGCACATGTGAATGGACGATTTATGCATGTTTATATGATTTATGATTTATGGATGCACCTAAGTGTCAATAAAGACCGTTATGAGGACGTGGATGGGCGATAAGCATGTGGAAGGGTGCATTTTCCAAAAACAACCATAATATCCTGAGAAGAAAAGGACTTAAGAGGAAAAAGAACAAGAGTACTTGCACAACCGAAATCATAAGTGATGGTCATGATGGAAATGAAGGGTGTATGCAAAGTGGTGAAAATGCAGTGAAAATAAGATTTTGCCATCTTTGGAGCATTGACTTTTACTATAGCATAGGGTACCAAGCACCTTGATATAGAAGACCAAGGCGAGCGAGTACTCTACGCATGAAACAAACACAACAAACAAGAAGGTTATCCCAACACCCTGACGTCACGATGGCCTCGGTCGGGCCTGGTGTTGTGATAACCACAAACACACAAAGTTGTCCCAGTGTAACACAAGATCTGGGAGATCTTGGTGGGTCTTACGAGGGATAACTGAGAAGACAACAGTCAAAACAAATGATCAAGGTATGCCCCCATTTCAACAGGTCAAAGCATGCCATGGTATGGTGGATTGAGGTGACCCTGACAAGTGATGGGAAGGAACCCAAAATGATAAACAAAACTCAAAAGCATCAAAAGATCATAATCAAGACAATAGGTCCTTTGCCATAGGATCAAGGTGATGGGTGGGATTGATGAGGTCCGATAGGAAAGATTCATCCTGTTGAGACCAAAGATGGATGCGAAATTAGGATGACCCAGTTGACGTGGGATGTTATCTAGGGAGCTTTGTTTATTTAGAACTGATTAGAGGTGGGCATAACTTGATGACGAAGCACAAAAGACCAACATAACCTACAGACCTAGGGGCTCGGTGGCTGATCATAGATTAGCCTTGCCTACATGAAAGCGCAAAGCCCTCGTAGTTCCAGAAAGGACCATGGATAAAGTGAAAAGAAAACAAATGGTGACCGATGATGATGGACAAATGCCCCAGAGGCGAATCAAATGATCAACCTTGCCTATGTGACAGCACAGGGGCAACGTAGTTCAACTGACGGACGCGATGGGATGGGACCTAGGTGAAGACCGACATGATGGATGATCCTACCCGATGACACAGACATGAATGGCGTAAGCTCAGAGTAGGATACCGAAGAGCTCAGGAATGGGGGATAGACTAGATGGGTCGTCCAATGCTCAACCAATATTTACCAAGCAGCCTGGGATGAGATGGGTGAGGATAATATTTCGGATGACAGCATAAAATAACTAGGATGTTAGGTAGATAATGATTAAGCCCTTTACGGATGACGCTTGTTACCAGGTTTTCACCACCCATACTTATCCAAGGGACCACAAAAAGGTGGTTTTCACCATAGGACAAATTTATTTCTCTGGACTATTTTCAGATTTTTTTTTTCTTTTTTTCTTTTTTTGACTTTTGTGGATTTTTTTATTTTTATTTTTATTTTTGACCAGGTGGGGTAATCGAGTAGATTTAGGCGTAGAACTTCTTGAGATGCACGATATTGATAGGCTCGTCAAGGGGTTCTCCTTCAAGAGTAGTCAACCTGTATGCCCTAGATCCATATTTGGCAGCTATAATATAGGGTCCCAACCAATTTGCCTCAAATTTTCTTTTCTTGTCTCGGTCTTGCTGAGTGCGCTAGTTTTCCTTAAGGAAAAGCTCGCCCACCTGGAATTGTCGAGGATGAACCTTCTTGTTGTAACTACGCTTGAGGCGATTTTGGTATGCTTGCAGATGGTCGTAGGCTTTTATTCTCTGCTCATCGAGTAATTCCAGCTGTGCAAGCCGTGCAACACGAGCATCCTCTTCACTGATAAGGTTCTTCAGAGAGATTCTCAATGATGGAAGTTCAACTTCGATTGGCAAGACGACTTCAGCACCAAACACCAAAGAGTAGGGGGTGGCACCTGTCGGGGTGTGGATGAATGTACGATATGCCCAGAGGGCAGGATGAATATGGAGGTGCCAATCCTGTCCAGTGTTATTGACAACCTTTTTGAGAATACGGATGAGGGTTTTGTTGGTCACTTCCGCCTGACCATTACCCTGGGGGTAATAAGGCGTTGACCAATGGTACTGGATATGGAAGGTATCGCAGAGGTGTTTCATGGCCTGGTTTTTGAATGGTTTGCCATTGTCGGAAAGGTGGTGGACGGGATACCATATCTGTAGAGAATATGGTAAAGGATGAATTTGGAAATCTGAATGCCGGTGATTTGTGAAAGGGGCATTGCTTCCACCCACTTGGTGAAATACTCGATGGTGGTGATTATGAATGTATGTCCGTCAGATGATGGTGGGTGAATCTTGCTAATCAAGTCAAAACCCCACTGAGAAAATGGCCATGGTGCTAGGAGGGGCTGAAGATCTTGTGCTGGGGCATGGATTAAATCTGCATGTTGCTGGCATGGAAGACACTTCTTCACAAACTCGCAAGCATCATGTTCCAACGTAGGCCAATAATATCCAGCTTGTAAGATCCTTTTGGCCAGAGCCATACCATTCGAATGTGCTCCACAAACACTGCCATGTACCTCCATTAGTGTAGCATGGGCTTCGGTCTCATTCAGACATCTAAGGAGGATTCCATCATACCTGCGACGATAAAGCGTATCACCGATGATGACGTATCGAGAAGAGCGATGAACGAAGGATTTGCATTGGTTACGTGTAAGGTCTGGGGGTATAATGTTATCATGGAGGTAGGTATAGATGTCTTGGTACCTTGGGGAGGTGGGACCCACAATTTCGCACACCATGTCAGTCTCAGGGATATCATATGCTAGGATTAAAAGTTGTTCTACAAGAAACTCACACTCTGTTCGGTCCTTGGGCACGTCTAGGAGGGAGCAAATAGTGGCCATCGCATCAGCTGCTTTGTTTCGTATCCTGAGAATCTGTTCAAATTGTATAGAGGTGAAATATTTCTTGAAATCATCCACCATGCACTTGTAGGGTAACAACTTATCATCCTTGGTTAGGAACTCATCATTAACTTGTCTAATGACTAGCAAGGAATCACCAAAGACTTTCAACTAAGTTATGCGCCACTGTTTTGTGATTTTGAGGCCGGTGAGGAGAGCCTCGTATTCTGCCATATTGTTGGTACATGGGAATGCTATCCTGAATGACTTGGGAATGTAGTCACCCTGAGGGGTGACTAATAAAATTCTTGCCCCTGATCCATTATGTGTATATGATCCATCAAAGTACAGTGTCCACGTAGGGGTCTCATCAACAGAGAAGACTTCTTCATCGGGGAATTCTGTAATCAATGGATGAGTATCAACTAGAGGAGCTTCCACTAACTGATATGTGATTATCTGTCCTTTGATAGCCTTGCGGTCCACATATTCTATGTTGAATTCACTGAGGAGCATGACCCACTTAGCCATGCGGCCAGTTAGAGTGGTTCTAGATAACAAATACTTCAATGGATCGATCTTGGCAATTAATTTTATTGGATGGCTAAGCATGTAATGTCAAAGCTTCTGTGTGTTGAAGAAGAGTGCGAGGCAGGATTTTTCCATGGGGGAGTAGTTTAACTCGTAGCCCACCAATTTCCGATTGATGTAGTAGATTGCCCTCTCTTTTGACGACTCATCATGTTGTGCCAACAACGCCCCCATCACGACTGAAGTGGCAGAGATGTAGAGCAAGAGGAGTTTGCTGGGAATAGGTGGCATCAATATTGGTGGATGAGCTAAGTACTCCTTAATTCTGTTGAAGCCCATCTGACACTATTGGTTCCATTGGAAGGTGGAATCTTTTTCAGAAGATGAGTGAATGGCTGACACTTATCTGCCAGCTGGGCTATGAACCGACGGATGGACTGCATCTTCCCTTAGAGGCTTCTTAACTGTTTGAGATTGCGTGGAGGTGGCATGTCCAGGATAGCTTTTACCTTGGCGAGATCAACCTCAATGCCCTTGCGAGAGACTATGAAACCCAACAACTTTCCTGAAGTGACCCCAAAGACACACTTTTTTGGATTTAGCCGCAACTTGTAGTGCTCTAATCGCTCAAATATCTTTTTTAGGATGGTAGGATGTTCCACTCGTGTTCTGGATTTTCCTAATAGGTCGTCGGCATAGTCCTCCATGATGATGTGTATGAGGTCATGGAAGATGACCGTTATTTCCCTTTGATATGTTGCCCCCACATTTTTGAGATCGAAGGGCATAACATTGTAATAGAAAGTGCCCCAAGGAGTTGTAAAGGTGGTCTTGTGTTGGTCCTCAGGTGTGATTCGGATCTGGTTATACCCAGAGAAGCCATCCATAAGGGATAACATCTCATGTCCTGCTGTCAGGTCAACCAACATGTCAATGTTGGGTAAGGGGAAGTCATCTTTTGGGCAGGCTTTGTTGAGATCCCTGAAGTCTGTGCAAACACGAATGTCTCCATTTGGTTTAGCAATTGGTACTACATTGGAGATCCATTCAGAGTAGTCAATTGGTCTGATAAAATCCGCCTCTAGTAACTTCAATTCCTTCTTGACTAACAACGTGACTTGCAGAGCTTTTGTTTGACAAGCTTGGCATCTGGGCGAATGTCCAAGTGATGGACCACCAAGGCGGGGTCTAGTCCTGGCATGTCTGAATATGACCAAGCAAAGTTAACAACTCCCTCCTGGAGTAGCTACACGATGACCGAATACTCTTGCTCTGAGAGTGACTTAGCTATGTAGGTGACTTTAGGACTTTCAGCAGTTCCTAGATTGACTTCTTGAGTCTCTTCAATCAAAATAGATGATCAGGCAGATAACTGAGTTCCCATAAGGGGAAGATGAATACCTCCATCTTCTAGTGCCTCTTCGAGGTTTTTGCCATCAGATGCGTCCTTTATTTTTACTTTTTCAAGGTCACGAAGTGCCTCAGGGAGGTTTTCACTAGATAACCGTTTGTTATTTTTCTTATTCTCATTTTTGCGACTAGAGTGTTCATCCTCCCCCAATCCCATGAGGTTGACATATGTATCCGCAGACATATTGACAGGTGTGCGATTACGTAGGTCCCAATCAATAAGCTCAGGATGGCAAAGGGATAGGCTAATAGTGCAGACGGATAGGCATTCGAACATGGAAGATAGATCGGCGTGATCGACGTCATCATATGCACGTATGATGGATTCCTCCTCGGGTATGTCCTCCAATGAGCCATTGTCCACAGCTACACTATTGGAAGCATTAGACGATGTTTCGGGGCCTTTATGCTTTTTGTCATACCCAATGCCCACATTTTTTGGTAGTGGAGATGTATCAATGGGTTGCAACCACCCTTGTTCTTGCTTTCCTAGGCCCTTGCCTTGATAGTTATGCTTTTCCATGAACTTTGTCAGCCAGGGGTACTTTTCTTGAAAGTATTCCTTGAGAGGAGTTTCTGGCTGAGGCTCTTCTCGGTAAACCCATTGGCTTATGTCTTCTTCTGGCGCATCTATCTTGATACTTGGGGATATGAAAGTGGTGGTAGGGATGTTTTCACCATGGAAGGTGATAGTCTTGTCTTCCTTTGGGGTAGCATGGGAAGGTTGACCATACTCATGTGGTGATGGTGGCATGGTCGCTATATTAAGAGCAGTATGCATTTTGTACTCGCCACACCCTTTATCGATGATCTAGACTTTTGTGATTGTAGGATCAATGGTGGAGGGTGAAGTGGTTATCATGGTGGATGGTGGATTAGCGGGTGATGACCGAGATGCCCCCATTTCAACCCTAGGACAATAATGTAAATGGGGAAATGATGCCTCTAGAGTGCGGCAATATTCGAATGGTTGGGGGTCGGCGTAAATGGTGACCTCTTGTCCATTGACTGGGAATTTGAGGCACTGATGGTAGGTGGAGGGGACGGCTTGCATAGCATGGAGCCATGGACGACCGAGGAGAAGATTATATGGAAAGTCCAGATCAAGGACATGGCAGGTAATGTACTGGACCACCGGTCCCACTTGGACAGGAAGATTGATGATCCCTTCTGAATTCCTTTCTGCATTGTCATAAGCCTTGATTGTGATGATTTGATTACTTAAATCTGCTTGAGTGAACCCCACCTGTTTTATGAACTTTAGAGTGCACAAGTTGAGGGCAGAGCCATTATCTACCAAGACTCTTTTTATTTTATGACGGGCCACCACGACTTCAATATGTAAGGGGCGATTATGATTGGCATCAATGTTGGGCATATCGTTTTGGCTGAAGTGTAGTTGGTGAGATGAAGCTAGGTGTCCTACCAAGGCTTGGAACTGAGTAGGATCCATGTTATTAGGCACATGGGTTTCTTGTAGGGCTCTGTTGAGGATTTCTTGATGTACTGGGGAAGACTTAAGTAAATCCAAAATGGAGATATGTGTAGGGGTCTTTCCTAAGTGATCAAGGATGTTGTACTGGGAGGTTACAGGAGTCGATTGGGCAGGTGCAGAGGCTGCAAGAACGGATGCGGGCTCGTCGTGTGGTAACAACACATTGAGTCTTTAGCTTTGACATGTATCATGGATACATGAGGTTCTACCTGCTCAATAATGACCCTCGTAATTGAGGGGTACATTCTTATTTATTTGTGCTGTTATGAGGATTACTATTGGAGAACCTTGGTTATGGTTTGGGAAGGCATTTTGATAGATCTGCAATTGAGCATTGGATGACGGAGCTTGACTGGGGTCGACCTTGATATCGCCTCGATCTATGAGATCTTGGACGTAGTTTTTTAGACCCTGACACTTATTCAAAGAGTGTCCTTTGATTTTGTGGAACTCACAATATTCATTTTCCCTAAACCATGCGGGCTTAGGTTTGGATTCGTTGAGTGGCTTGGTAACAGGGTACGTGATCGGATAGCTGATCTGCAACAGTTTGTTGAAGACGACACTCAAGGGTTCTCCTAGTTGAGCATATTGGCGTTTAGTGTTCCCTTGGTTATTTTGATTGGACTGTTGGGGAGGACGGGGTGTCCCTTGCAGTACAGATATGGCATTAGGTATGGATTGCTATTGTTTATGGGATGTGTTGGCCACGTGGACATGTTTAGTATCGGTAACACCATCATTAACTACATTTTTGTTCTTGTTCCAAAAACATGGCTTGTCATTGAATGTCCTTTCCTTATCTTGATTATATATTTTGATGTGCCCCTTGGCAACAAGGGCACGCTCAAGGATGGGTCCCTTCTCTACTACCTCCGCGAAAGTGGTGACACAATGTAATCGAAAGTTATGAGCCATGTTGGGATGAGAGTTCTCCACGAAGAGGGTGACCATGTCCTTTTCTTTCAAAGGGGTTTTCATTTGGCTTGCTAGGGCACGCCACCTCTAGAGGTAGCTAGTAAAGGTTTCCCCTTCATGTTGTTTCTCTTTGAGAAGATCCAAGGTATCGGTATCTTTCTCCAAATTGAAGGAGAAGTAGGAGACAAACTTCTCAGACAGGTCTGCAAAAGATTTTATAGATCCCTTTTCGAGGGTCATGAACCACCCTAGCGCGTTGCTTGCCAGACTTCGAGGAAATAGGCGTAAGAGATAGTTGTCATTGTGGATAACTTCTTGACACTGGGAGTAAAACTCCTATAAGTGAGCCTTAGGATCTTTGTTCCCCTTATATTTTTTGAACTTTGGCATTTCAAAATGTTTGGGGAAGGGAATCAATGAGATGGAGGGATCATATGGATATGGGCATATATCTTCAAACTTGAACGATTGTTTGCCAGTCCCTTCCTGGAGGTCTTTTAGAGCGGCTTTGATTTTGAGGATGTCCGCATTGGCCGGTGTGTTGGATGGGTATTGATGGTAGGACGATTGTGGATTCTGAGATGATGTTTGGAGATGGGCATGTGGATGAGGAGGTGGCATCCCCTGCTGATACGCCAAGGGACCTTGCTGATAAAGAGGTTGTTGTTGCTGGAGGTGAGATATGAATTGGTTGGGTAGTTATGGGTGGCGTACTGTTGGGAAGTATGGAGAAGGTGTTGTTGATTAGCTTGCGGATATTGGGGGTGCTGATATGACTGTTGTGATGCCACATAGGAGGGTTGTTGTTGATATTGTTGTTGGTTATAATAGTTGTAATGTGGGGTGGTTGTTGATGCACAGTTGGTGGCTATGGTGGGTGAGATGGGATGTTATGTGGTGGTTGTGCTTGCGGGCATAAAATGGATGCAAGGAATGGAGAGATGGTTAGGGCTGAAGGCCGAGGTTGATTTCCTTGCGGTTGATGTTGTAATGGTTGTGTTGAAAATAGGGGATTGACCAATGGTTGTTGTTGAGGTAGAGGTGCGATTGAGATGTTGTGCGAGGGAGGTTGTTGAGCACTAGTGGGAGCATAGGCTTGGGGAGGTTGTTGGGATACGAATGACGATGAAGGAGGGATGTTGGATTGGGATGGTTGTTGGGGTATGAATGACGATGGTGGAGGATTGGTAGATTAGGGCGTTTGTTGGGGTATGAATGACGATGGTGGAGGGTTGGTAGATTGGGGTGGTTGTTGGGGTATGAATGACGATGGCGGAGGATTGGTAGCCCCAGGAGGTGGGGGCAAGATGGCGAAAGGGTTGCCCCCAATGTTGACAAGAGGCGGGTTCGAGGGGAGTAGTGCCAGTAGCATTAATGGTTGCAGTTGTGGGACATTTTGCGGCATGCCATAGGAAAAAGGATCATTGGGATCAATGGTTTGGGGTGTTTCTGTGACTGAGATGGTGGGATGTGTGGGATTTCCAATGGGATATAGGACAGCGTTGCCGAATTCTGGTTGATGCCAACCCTCTACGGAAGGAACGTTGGGGACATACGAGCTACTAGGAATGTCATCTGAACCTTGGGGTACATTAGATGTGGAGGTGCCATACTTGGATAAGTTGACACCTGACGACAGCTTGACACCTTTGTCAATCAAGTGAGCCAAGATTTTGTCCCCATGTCTTTCAAGAAGGCGTTCTGTCATTTGCGCATTAACAGGGTTGCTGAAGTGTTCCTCGAATGTGAGCTCAAGGTTGATCAGCCATGTTTTCCTCCCCAGGTGGTGACGTTTTTGACCATCCACATTGGATTGTGATGAGGTACCGTTGTGGGGATCGTGAGGGATGTTCATTGTGTTATTGGGATCTTGAGGATTGTTTGATTGGTCATTCAGGGCTTGTTGGTCAGCCATTTTCTTTGCCTGTGATCGAGTCTGAACGGGCATGCAAGATGATGAGAGGGATCAAGATATTAGAAAGACCTTGATGATGAAGGATTGATTCGACTTGACGGGAGATTAACTGGTGATGATCGGTTAGACCGATGTGGATTGATTTGATGACACTGGATTAGTCCAAGTTTTGGATAGATTTGATGATGTGGGGGTTGGGTTGGTTGGATGATTAGGATTGATGTGATGATAAATATGATGAAGACCGAGATCTACAACCGAGTTTAAGAAGGATCCTTGGTAACACTAGGTATTGATTGAAAGGTGGATGTATGATAACGACACCAAATCCAACTTGAGATAGAAGCGGATTGATTGGGTCGGAAAGGATAACTGACTTAAGACGGATAGCGATCCTAAGCTAGTTACGATGATTATGATTAGGGATGAATACCTAGGTCAACTCAGATGATTACTCCAATGGGGCTTATATGGAATAACAGAGATCGGAGATGAAAGCGGGTTTAGGACAGATGGGGAGCATCTCAGAATAGACGAATGGCTCTCAAAATAAGCAAAAGGGTGTTCAGGATGAATGACTTTTAGAATGAAGGGATGGAGACTTAGAATAGATGTTCAGATGTTCATTTTGGATGCTAAATGGTAGTATCAAAAAATAGAGGGACAATGAATGCCAAGTGATAATATAGGCTGGTTAAAAGTCAGGTCCGCCACAGCACAAGGACAGGTCCGCCATTGCACTAGGATAGGTCCACCACAGCACAAGGACAGGTCCACCACTGCACTAGGACAGGTCTGCCACTGCACTAGAACAAGTCCACCACTGCACTAGGACAGGTCCGCCACAGCACAAGGATAGGTCCGCCACTACACTAGGACAAGTCCACCATAGCACAGGGATAGGTCCGCCACTGCATTAAGACAGGTCCGCAATAGCACAGGGACAGGTCCGCCACAACACAAGGATAGGTTCACCACTGCACTAGGACAAGTCCGCCACAACACAAGGATAGGTCCGCCACTGCACTAGGACAGGTCTGCCACAACACAAGGACAGGTCTGCCACTGCATTAGGACAGGTCTGCCACAACACAGGGACAGGTCCACCACTGCATTAGGATAGGTCCGCCACAGCACTGGGACAAGTCCGCCACAGCACTGGGACAAGTCCGCCAAAGCACAAGGACAGGTCTGCCACAGGATAAGTTTAAGCTTGATGTTTTGATGGATGGGTAAGGCAAATGACCCAAAATATAGCAATCATAAAAGACTTTGGCCAAACTGATAATCACTGGTTTTTGCACAAGAAAGACAATTCAAACAACACAACCCTAAGATTAGTAGAAATGGGTATGGTCAACAAAGTCTTCTACTCTAAGATGCACATGGTTGCTAAGGATTCCTCGATATACACCCGGTATGTGAGGCCCAAACCGTGAACACCAACCCGTTACAAGCGTGAGTCGGGAACCTTAGCGAGATACTAAAGGCTCAGACCAACTCTTCACATCATCCCGACGCTTCGCCAATTACAACGTGGTTGGATTGAGGTACAACTTTCGCTCTCCCCCCTTTATATACCCCGCCGGTACGCGTGGTTGGAATCGTCCCTTGGGGTGATGAAATCCCCAAGCAGGTCCCACTAAGAAAGTGAAAAAGGGGTGACTCAAAAGGACTTGGAAAGCTACGATTTCTCATCACCCAGGATCGCCAAATGGCACAAGGGGATTGGATACGTCAAATAGCTTTCCCAAACACGCCAAACAAGGTTTATTGACCCCTTTAATTAAACTATGTGATTAATATACCAAAAGACAATCAGAAAAAACTTGAAATTTTTACCTTCTGGAGGACAGATTCGTCACTCTGTAGGGAAAGATCCGCCACTTTGTAGGGACAGGTCGCCACTCTATCAGGACACGTCCGCCACTGCAGGACAAGTCCCCCATAGCAGGATAGGTCCGCCACCAGAGGATAGGTGCGCCACCCTGTCAGGACAGGTCCACCACTATAGAACAGGTCTGCCACAGCAAGACAGGTCTGCCACTCTGTCAAGATAGGTCCGCCACTGCAAGACAGATCTGCCACTCTGGTAGGATAGGTCCGCCACTCTATAACTTGGACCTGCAAAAATGCAAAAAATAGCAAATGTGAAAGAAATAGACCTGTTTGTGGGTCCCACCGGGCGTGCCAAAAATGTGATAGGTCGAATGTGAGCGTTAGAAGACAAGCAACAAGTAAAAGAGTGCAAACAAACACCAAAACAACCTACACCTCAAGATTAGCCTAAGTTGGAAACAACACAAGATGAAAGCAACAAAATGGAACTCTGTACCTTGCGTCGAATCGATCTTTTGGTTGGCCCTTCGATCTTTGATGTGTATGCTCCTTGGATGGCACAAGATGCAAGCTAAATGAAGTTGTGAGGATGAGTGCAAATGGATAAAAACATGAAAATGGCTAAGTATAAGTTGAGAAACAAAATTGCAAGAGTTTGACTAGCAAAAATGATCTCCCCCTCAAATGAGAGAAAAGATGGGGTATTTATAAGAATTTTGGAAATCTCTAGGGGAAATGGATGGTCAAGATTGAGCCACCAAATATCAAGATGTAGGGCTAAGGTGAGTTGAAAACTCACAAGCCCTCACATCTTGACATGTGGCATGTGATATAGCCCTAAAAGGTGAAGTGGACATGAGGTGGAAGGAGAAGTACATGACATGGAGGGGGGTACAAAGTACCTTGGGATTGGACAAGATCTCCTCATAAAGGAGGTCCTTGTCCCCATGTGGGTGAGAGGACATGTGAGGAATTAAAAATTCCTCAAATATTCTCATGGGGAGATGGGAAAGAATAAAGAATAAGAAGAGGACATATGGGAAGAAGTGAAGGAATTAAAAATTCCTTTTGGGTGCCTTGGGGGATTAAATGTGAATTACAAATTCACATAGGGAAGTGGAGTGCCTTGCCCAAAAGGAGAAAGCCTTTAATAAGGTTGACTTAAGGACACATGCCATAAGTGGGAGGAGGATTAGGTTAGGCTAACCAAGTGATTAAGGTTGTGCAAGTACTTAGTTAGATGGACTAATGACTCATTAGAAGCAAGTGGGAGATTATGGAGGATGTGACCCTAATGATGATTAAGGGTATGCACATGCTAACCCTAGTTAATTAGAAGAGGACGAGGTAATTAAGATGGATTAGGGACCAACTTGCAAAAGTTGGAGGATGTGACCATGAGAGAGAAAAGAGGAATTAAAAATGAATTTTAATTCCAAAAGGGGAATATGACTAAATTAAATAAAATGGTAAATTTATTTAATTTAGAGAAGGAAAAGGGGTAAAGTATTTATTAAATTAAATACTTTAAGACCCTTATGCAAGATGCAAGGTATTAATTAAATGAATGGTTTAATTAATATTGACAGAGGGGATGAGCAGTTGGATGAATAAGGAGATGCGTTTGATCATATGGAAGTGATCAAAATCAGATGTCTACAGTAGGAAACTTTCCTTCAAGAAGGCATCAACCTAGCTTTATAATCCTTTGTAGCATGATTTCTTCTTGATTTTGATTCCATCAGGGTGAATTTAGCCACAACTTCTCTCTAAATGGAGGCAGTTTTGTAAATGTGGGCAAACAAATTAATCGAGTCTGAAACTTATAGCACCGCCCTGTGTTTTGTTTAGTATCTACTCACCTTAAAGCCGTGGTCTTGTCTTTCCAATTTCTTTTGGACTCTGTCTCGTAGAGTTTAATTGGTTAAAGGAGATGCTTGTTGTAGATGATCAAAACATTATCCTCCATAGCTATATTTTCAGATTAAGAGTTTATCAAACTTAGATGTAGGCTCTCTTTCTCTCTCTGCATGAAGTAGTCATTAGGGAATAATGACAAAAGAATTCAAGAAAACTAAAGTTTTAGACATAGCGCCGCCCAACATTATTTCTTATTTGCATTAAGCTTCCTTTTGGCATCTCAAAAACTTGTATTGTAGTAAGCTCATCATAACAAGGAAGCCACCACCCTATCACTTAGTTACCATCTCCTTAGCATTGCAGAGCTCACCAGAATGGTCGATCCCTTGTTCTTTCCAGTTAGTGGGTGTTATAATGGAATATTGTTCCTACCAAATTGGTTTTGTTAATGAGAAATGTTAGATTTTTGCGGTGTACGCGTATTCTCCATTTGTGGACTTCACTTAAGTTAAAAGCTCAATTTATATTTCATCACTGGTAGATCTATTGCAATTGAATCCTATCTATTATTCTTCTTTTTTCCGCTATGTATATATATTGATACACTTAACGGTAGTCTCTTTAACCACGCTCAACCACGTCCATGTTGGAGGCTACATATTTAGCAGGAATTATAATTCAAGTTAAACCTTGCCGTTCAAGTCGAAAGACATATAAAATCAACCTAATACACTTAAATGTGGATTTTGATTGGATTGGAAAATTTTATGCCTTTCTCAGTTATCTGCACTTAGCGACTAGTTCAACCACTTTTTAGAAATAGATCTATGCATGGAGTATATAACCGGTTGTTCCTTGTTGACCTAATTATGGTGCCATTCGACTTATCCTCGTATTTTTGGATTTGATTTTAATGAAGATATATATATATATATATATCTGTGTGTGTGTGTTAAGTGATAAAACCTATATATCTATACACCATACGAACCATATAATGGATGTAACAACATGTTTTTTGGTCTGTTAATTGCAATTATAGTGTTCTTTTAAAATAAGTGGGTTAAGTGTATATATATATGTGTATATATATGTAAATGTATTATTATAAGATAATGTTAATCTATCATTGAGAGTTATGGGCTGGAACATATGTAAAACATAAAATAATCCATTCTTGACAATATTGATTTATCTATAATTAGATAAGCGGAAATTAGTATTTATAATGGAAGATGAAATCATGTTCAGTTGGTTATTTGAATACCATAAAATGAACTTCTTGTAACCCATTCTTGTATATATTTGATATTAGTATTTGATTAATTGAAGTAAATTATGAGAATGAGTATGTTGTGGAAGAAAATCGTGGATTATGTTCATACTATGTTATCTTGTGAATAGAATCTTGAGTCTCCTAGAGGCTAGGATGTTTTTCTCTCTTGAGGGGTTTATTTGTCAAATTTGATATGGGGAAATTTTATCTTGATTATGTATTTAATGGCTGTTTAACTTACACTTTATATTTTCCTATGTGATTGACTATATGGACTTGTGAGTGGGATGGATTTATGCCTTGCCATGTGTTATGTTTTTTTTGAGTTTGTGCAAGTGGCTTGTTTTCAGTTCTCTTGTTCCCATGTTGTTAGTAGGGGAGTGGCTTCCAATGGGGGCCGAAACATAAAGGGGCACCTGGATAACCCATGTGGAAGTTTGCTTAACAAGTGAAAACATAAAAACAAACTAGGGTGATTGGGTAGTGAAAAACATTAACAAGATAAGTTTATACCTCACTCAGGCTCGAGCACTCATTTAGGCTTGAGGTGAGATGGGAAGGCCTGGAATGGAAAATCAACTACCTCGTCTCCACGAGAGGTAAGTTGATGCCACATGAGTTGGCATGAGGGGCCAAAGATTGGTAGAGGCTACTAGAATAACCCAGGTTGGGGGTCGGGGCCTAGGAAGATCTATCTAGATAACCTATGATCGACTATGTGATGACACTTCCCCTACGCCAACCATGAGTTCCCTTGCTTGTTGTTTTACCTAGAGTATTTATGTTTCTTTAGAAGTATAGTCACTGTTGTTTGTTGTTGTTCTTCTCCTTGTTCTTGTGAGTTATGCTAGTATTGTGATGTCTTAGTCCATGTCTATTAGTTATGGTGGGGCCCTTTATTACATCTTAGCATGGGGGGTGAACCTTTGGGTTCACGTGGTTGGATGGAACATGTTACATTCTCCATTGGGTTCCCTTCTTGTATGTGCTGCGGAAATTCCTCTTGATCTGTTGACTTTTGCTTAGCATCTTCTCTTGGGATTTTTGATCATTGTACTTGTAAATGTATTGTATCTTTATCATGTATCATATGTTGAACACTCCTCACTTGTATTGAGGAAGTATTATTGTACAAAATGTAATTGTAAATTGAAACTGATGTATCTCATGTATGTGAAGAATTATGTGATCAGTGATATTGTACATGTTTTTTGAATGAATGTAATCAATTATTCCTTCATGTTCATAGTATGGTTGTATCTCATGGTTATTTTGATTATATGTGATGAGTAAATGTGATGCTTAATGATGATTAGAATTTGGTTATTACTAAGTTATATGGTTTTGTAATTTTGTTAATGGAAATAAGTAATGAAATCATGCACCCTAGAGGATGTAGGATAGTAATTAAGTTTATGTTCAATTTCATTTGCACAACATTTCTCTTTTAAATTTTTTTTTTCCGTTTTCAGTTGTTTAGGTTTTGTCCTCTAGGGTTGTCGACGGGGGCTATTACACATGGTATTAGAGCCTGGGTTTAAACACTGGGTGCTCTGGGTATATAAATTAGCTCATTAAGTTGTCTTAGATGTTTAGTTTGAAGTTTAAGTTTCCCCTTGTTGACCTCATCTAATACCCTAAACTTGTCTTGGCGGTGTTTGTGTATGATCATGCCTAGGAGACGTGGTAGAGGTTGAGGGTAAGGTAGAGGTCATGGTGGTGTCCATGAGGTGAATCGCCAGGATTCACCTCCACATAGTTCTCATGAGTCAGATCGTGAGGAACATCAAAGTTCATAGAACAATCAGGGAGGTGTAGGACAAAATCTGGGTCAACGAGGGATGGAGGGCGCACAGTTGTGCCAATTACTAGAGGAGGTTCTTGCTCAGCTTGGTCTGAGGCAGGAATGTGAGCAGTAAGTGATTCAAGAGAGAGAGATATCCCAGGAGGAGGGACTTAGCTGTTGAGCAAGATGCCATTTTAGTTGGTCATATGAGGTACCTTCTTCGAGCACGTCCTTTGACATTTGATGGAACATGCAGTGGTTTAGAAGCTGAGACTTGGCTAATCGATCTGAATTGATGTTTTTCTATGCACCCATATGGTAGAAATACCAAGGATAGGTGTGTCATTATGCATCTCCAAGGGTTTGCTTCCATGTCATGGATATAGACTTCGTGTCATGGGAGATGTTCCTTGAGTGATTCAAAGCCTGATTCTTGTCTGACCATTGGCGACAATGCCGAGCAAATGAGTTTCATGAGTTGAGATAGTTGGAAATGTTAGTGGAACAATATGAGTGGAAATTTTATGAACTTAAGAAGTACGTTGGCATTGGAGATGACAAGGGCATGCTAGTATAGCATTTCATTAGGGGCTTAAATGCCCGTATTAGTGGTGGTGTTCGGGTGTTCGAGCCAAAGACCATGGAGGTAGTTGTGGAAAAGGATCGAATTGTTGAGGAGATTCTAAATATGGCTTTAGGTGGATAGACAAGGGTTTAGATTGGCAGTGCATCTCTGACAAGATTCAATTCTTGTGGTGGTCAGACACAGTCGGCAGGTCCATCTAAGAGTCAGCAGGCACCCTCTAAGGGTGGCCAACAACAACAACGACAACAACCCTCATAGTCAAAACATAAGAACTCATGATCTCTTCAAGATGATAGGTCTCAATCTAGGAGAGACAGGAATTGGAGGCGAATTAAGCGTTATCGCTCTGATCATCCAACCCAGAGTTCATAGTCTATAGTTAACAGGGGCAGTGTTTAGTAGTCTAGTGTAACTCCAGGTGGTAGAGGTTTTGGCAGAGGTACAAGATGCTTTTCATGTGGAAAGAAGGGTCATATTGCTCATCAGTGTCCTTAAAATGGCACTTCTAGATTTATTTAGAGATCGACGGCTTCAGAGCCAACAGTAGGGGATGCAGGTAGATCACACAGTTTTTGCTACGATTGATAACCGCTAGGCTGAGCATCAGGGCATAGTGGTTGATGCATCAAGTGTGTTACATGGTAGTAGAGTATCTGTTCTCTTTGATTTAGGTGCTTCAGAATCCTTTATTTCTCCTTCTGTTGTAGCGCAATGTGGACTAGTCGCAGTGAAGTAATACAATAGGTGGCAGGTTGAGTTAGCTTCATGTGCTAAGGTCACAGTTGAATCTCTTGTCACCACAGTTGATCTCCATATCATTCATCTTGGGTCTTATGATGTGGTTTTGGGCATGAATTGGTTAGACTCATAGAGTAGTCATAGATTGTCGCTGCAAGTCGGTGAAGTGTGTTGATGATTCCAACAGTGAGGTTGAGGTAGTTGGGATTCAAAGACCTATTTCTTTGAGGATGATCTCAGCTATGCAGTTGAAGAGTTGTATGCGAAACAGTTAGTTATTTGTAGTGACAGTCAATGATTTGGAGTTAGGAGAGAGTTAGGAGGAGATGTCACTTGATATTCATCCCATTATTAGACGATATGCTGATGTTTTTCCTAGAGAGATTCCAGGGATGCCACCTAAGTGTGGAATTGACTTTAAGATTGATCTTGTACTTGGGGCTGAGACCATTTCATGAGCTCCTTACCAGATGACCACTCAAGAGCTTAAGGAGCTTCAACTATAGCTTGAGGAGTTGTTAGAAAAGGGATTTATTTATCCTAGTGTCTCTACTTAGGGAGCACCAGTGATTTTTGTGAAAAATAAGGATGGGTCCATTTGATTGTGCATAGATTACTGATAGTTGAACAAGGTCACAATAATGAATAAATATCCGTTGTCGAGAATCGATGATCTATTTGATCAAATCAAGGGTGCTAGGGTATTCTCGAAGATTGATCTTAAATCAAGTTATCACCAGTTACACATCTTCGATTCAGATATACATAAGACCACATTTCGTACTTAATATGGACACTATGAGTTCACAGTGGTGCTGTTCGGGTTAACGAATGTGCCCTCAATGTTTTATGAGTTTGATGTATGGTATGTTTTGCAACTACCTTGATCGGTTTGTCTTGGTGTTTCTAGATGATATATTGATCTATTCCAAGACCATGGAGGAGCATGAGGATCACTTGAGACAGGTGCTACAGTGTTTGAGAGAGAATCAGTTGTATGCTAACTTGTTGAAGTGTGAGTTCTTCAAGATAGAGGTGAAATATCTAGGACATGTTATATCTAGTGAGGGCATTGCAGTGGATCCTTCAAAGATCCAAGCTATCATTGATTGGCCTGCACCTACCAATATGGCATAGGTTCACAGTTTTATGGGATTGGAAAGTTACTACCGATAGTTTGTACATGGGTTTTCGAGGATAGCACACCCCATTAATTCTCTTTAAAGGAAAGGGAAGAAATTTGTTTGGTCAAAGTAGTGCGAGGAAACTTTTCAGACACTTAAGGAGAGATTGACCTGTGCTCCCATCTTAGTTGTTCCTGATCCTTTTGGGGATTTTGTGGTTTGTACAGATGCTTCCTTAGAGGGTATAGGAGCTATGTTAATGTAGGAGGGTCGCATGATTGCCTGCGAGTCTCGCAAAATCAAGGATCATGAATTGAATTACCCTACACATGATCTAGAGTTAGCTATTGTGGTACATGCCTTGATGAGATGGAGGCATAACACCAACATCCTACAAGACTTTTGCAGCCACATTTGGCTCCAGAGTGGAAATGGGGCATTATTTCATTAGATTTTATTATTGGTTTTCCCATTTATTCACGTCGACATGATGCCATTATGGTCACTGTGGATAGGTTGATGAAGGTGACACACTTCTCTCATGTCCGTTCCTCTTACAATGCTTCATCAGTGGCTAGAGTCTTCATGGAGGATATTGTTAGGTTACACAGGATTCCTCATCGAATCATTTCAGATAGAGATCCAGTATTTTCTTCAGCTCTGTGGACATCCCTAAAGCATGCATTAGGGACTCAATTGAACTTCAATTTAACTTATCACCCAAAGACTGACGGACAGACCAAGAAGGTCAATCAGGTCCTCGAGGATATACTTCACAATAGGAATCCTTCCAAACCATAATTCATAGGGAGTCTTTGTGCTGTTAGCTTTAGCTTGAACTTTATTAAGTATGTAAATAACAATATGAATAGATTCTCTCTAGTAGAATTCTAGTAGATTTTCCTCTTTCATCCTAGTCCTAACAGCTTCTTGAATCATCTGATTTTTCCTTCCAACAACTCCATTCTGCTGAGGAGTTCTGTCACCTTGTAGACTTCTCACCCTTGTAGGACCAAAAAGATCTATATGAAATAATTCCAGTAGTTTGGTAGCATATTGTTCCTTTCCCTTGAAATTGATTCTTACTTGATTTACAAACTAACAATCTCTACATTAGACAACATTGATAGGCTTTGTGATTTTAGGTAGGTCTCTCATTGCATGAACTAAACCGATTCTCACCAAATTATCAAAGTTCATATGACACATCCTCCAGTGCCATATCCAACTATCACTAATTTGCAATATAAAGCAATGTCCATTAGCATCATTAAGCTGATAAATGTTTCCATTTGTTCTCTTACCATAAGTAATAACAATTCCATACCCTTTTCTGATCTCACATGTTTCATCCTTAAACACAAGATTATATCCCTTGCTACACATTTTTCCAACACTCAAAAGGTTATGCCTTAAACCCTTAACATAGTAAACATTATCAGTGTTATGCTTGCCATCAAAACTAATTGATCCTATTCCACAAATCTTATCTCCTTAATCATCTCCAAATTTAACTAGTCCTCCATCATATTTTTCAAGTTTAACAAACTTACTCTTGTCTCCAGTCATGTGATTACAACAACCACTGTCAACAACCTAGTAATTCTTATCCTCTTTAAGATGAAAATAAGATACCAAAGTACCTTCAACCTTATCCTTCTTCTTCGAAATACATTCCTTCACATAAATTTTAGAGTTAGTAGAACTAGATCCTTCTTTAATATCCAAGAACAAGCATTCATTGTCATCAAAGTCTCCATAATCAGATTCATCATAAAAAATACTGGCATCTTCTCTAACATAATAATATTTCTTAATCATCTTTCCTTTATTCTCCTTGTTCTTATTGTTTACAACTCTCCTTGGAAATCTAGAAGCATAATGACCTATTTCACCATAGCTAAAAAATTTGAAAGGTAGTTTACCTTTGTACTTACCAGTTCTCTTCATTCTTCTTACAAAGTTAGCTTCCACATCATCAAGATATTCCTTATCTGAGAACTTTCTTTACCACTTTAGATTCTTTGACTTGTGCACCAAGAACTCTCATTGCACTCACTATCTCATCAACTCTCTGCATGTAGATTTTGATTGTTTCATATTCAAACATATGTAGGGTCTCAAATTGTGCCTTCAAATTCTGCAACTTTTCTTGTTTGAATTTTCCATCTCCTTCATAAATGCTTTCCAGCTTATCCCAAGCCTCTTTAACAATATTCAAACTCATAAATTTTACTAATTCAATATTTGAAAGACTATTCACAATAATAAATCTTGCCTTAGCATTAATCTCATGTGCCTTGATCTCTGCACTTATACTTGGACCATTCAGGGGTGCAGTATATGTAGTCTAATAAGCCTTTTCAACCTCAAATACCTGATCTGACAGATATCCTTCCATCTTTTTCTTCTAGAATGCATAATTTTTTCCATTGAATCTAGGGCATTCCAAAGTGACCTTGTTCCCCATCTTGGATCTACCTCAAGTGGTTAAGCTCTTCTCCAAGGACCTTGCTTTGATACTAATTGTTGAATGAACAAGACAATTGAGAGGGGAGGTGAATCAGTTGTAGCAAATTAAAACATTAGAACCCTCAACAATAATAAGATCCACATGCATTCATTAAACCTTTATTCTGTTATAATATTAATCATGAAATGCGGATAATAGAAATTGAAATAACAACACTATACACAAGATAACACTAGATTTATGTGGAAAACCCAATGAGGGAAAAATCACAGTGAGGATTAGCTCACAATATAATTAATTGCAAAACTAGTATAGGGATTCACTGCTAGAATAGGACACATTGTCCAAAAAGGCTCACTGCCATAGAAAGAAATACAAGAAGATAGAAGAGAAATGCTACATAGAGAACACTTTCTCAATGCAACAAGGAATCCACCACAATGCTCCAACACTTTTGCAGTCTTGTTTGAAAGATTTCAGATGCCTTCAAATCACTACATTCAGGAATCCAATGCTTTGAAGTTCTACTATGCTCAAATTCACATCACTTGCATTGATCTTGCATCTATCTTGTTTCTCTCTTCATGCACACCCAACTCACAACAACTCCACTCTTATTTATATCAACCTCAACCTTAAACATCTTCTCCAAGGTTAGCATTCTATCCGTTGTATTTACAAATTCAAATTAGCTCGGAACCTAAACATTCCCATAGTGGATAGGAATGAAAGGGAACCAAAACAACACTTAACCAAAACCAAAAATTAAGTCTCACATGCCACACTACACATCCATTAATACTTGAACATATTTTAATGTAGTATAGACACTAGGTCAACCGTTACCCGTGAAAACACATTAAACATTAAGTACACACTTAAGAAACTTATGATACACCTAACTAGGAATCCTCTTGACATAGAAAAGAGAACAACACCATTTAATTTCCTTCAAAACCACAAGCCCTGAAAAGTAATTGTGAAGAAATGTGGAGCAAATACATTTCTCCCCAACACCTTTGTACAACACCGCAAAACCAATTCTCATATTGGTATACTCAACTTCCTCTTACCAATGATCTAGAACTCAAAATTATGAATATAGAAACCTCTGACAACCTCAACCAACATACTAAATCTGCACAAGCATAGCATGTTTATAGAAGAAATGCAGAGCACAATACATAGCACATTCTAAACACTTGCACAACACTATTTTCTTTGTTTATCAAATTTTCTCAAAAGTACTTGGAAATCAAGTACCAAAGACATCATCTCAGCTCATTACTTCTTTCCTAGATACTGCAACACAAATATAGCTCCATGTATTCACAACACTCCCTCAATATCTCAACTACACATGCACAACCTGGAACAACCTGTTTTCCTCTTCTTCTCAATTTTCTTAATATCCTCGATATTTCCTTCATGCAACAACATAGTTGACATCAATGGAAACACTAGTTGGTAGAAATCCTATTGAAATTAATGATAACACCTTCATACTTGCAACAAAAATAAGAGACCACTGACCTTAATACATGTAGAGAAGATAAAAAAAAGTCATCTCATGCAAATTGATCATTTCTTATTACCAAAACATCCAATTAAATATCTAAAATGTAAAATCACAAAAAAATTAATAAAATGTACTCGAGGCATACTCTAGAAAAAGTACATGAATAGATTTGAAGAGCTCTAAAATTCCTTTCCAATGTTGCAATAATTGTGAAAATTGGGGATATAGGTGAAAAGTTATGAGCTCATAAGCCAAAATTGATGATCATACTTCAATAGGTGATAAATTATTCAAGAAAAAAATATTATGATGAGACTTGCACCACTGGAAAGCATGTGGAACCAATTTTTTGATGATATATTGTTTTCCATATTTTGATATTGTATATCCAAGTTATGCCAAAAATAAAATTAATAGCTCCCTTTGGGATTGAAATGGAAAGTCACAAAGGTGAGCATGTTAGGTTTTGGGAAGACCCTTATATATTTACCCTTCCTCTTGACTATCATTCTATGTGCTCTGTAATTTAAATTGATTTCAAAAGATAATTGAGAAAATATGTTAAGGACTACTAGAGTCTTGGCAACAACTCTCCTTGGAGAATTTAACCCAAATAGTATGACCCTCATCTTAATCTTTCCGCCTCTGAGCTCCTTAGCATCATTTTAAATAATAGATTCCATAGAAGGTATCTCATAGATAAATTTATTTTGGAAGACTCCCACTTAGGGGATTACTTTGTTAGATTTGGCTACAATGTAACAACCTAGTCCTATACCCAAAAAAAAAATGTCACAATTTTTTTTGTGTTATTATTATTTAGCTTTAGTTGTTAAGTGTTTAATCACTTGTATATTTAGGAACTCATCTATCTATCAAACAAGACTGGCATCCATCCATCAAACAGGATATACATCTATCCATCAAACATGATGGGAATCCATCTATCCATCAAATAGGATAGGCATCCATCCATCAAACAATATGAACATCCATCCATCAAACATGATAGGTATGATGCTCTACCTAGAGACTTTAGATTCATATAAATTACTCACTAAAGACTACATTTCCTAACAAAAGTGCAATGGGGTTTTTCTTTAGGAGTAAACAAAAATAATAACATAAGAACTTGAATCCCACCTCATAATTTTGGCCTAAACCTCACGGAGAAATCAAGTATTCCATTCGAGTATACAAGGAAAATATTTTATCTTGATCTTAGATTAGGGTATTCTTCCCTTCCCTTGAATTAATAATTTCTTTGGTTGAATGAATTTCGTATAGTTAATTGAGTTAACATTATCTTTCTTAGACATGCCCTAAACCCCATCCATGAACACCTAAGGTAGTGGGAGCATCCTTCGTTTCCCAGACTGCCTACATACCCTGCCTCCAAATGAGATCGAGGCATAAAATATGTAGTTCTATTTTCTACTCTAAGTTTGATTTGAATTGTTATGTGGGTGCACAACCCTTTCTGGGGCCCCTTTTCCATGACAGTTCCTTTGCGATTGCTACCCATGAAGGGAAGCAATAAAATATAAGTAAATAATCACCATGACTATTACTTGTTTCCTAAAAACAACTAATTCCTAGTCCTAAAATAACGTCACCCTTGAAACTGCTGAACTAAATTTCCATTCCATGATTAGATATCCAATAAAATATAAATAACATGAATGAACAAGTAAAATCTTACCAAATCTTATAAGAAGGTTTACTAAGTTTGAACTAGCAGATTTAGGTTCATTAGATTAACCTTTTTAGATTATCAATCCAAGAGAAATTTCCCATCTCTTGGATTTTATTACCAAGATGTCCCTTATTTCTCCTTAATGATTTAAAGGGATGATATCATAAACACCATTGTTGTAGCTGTGTTAGGCTATAGGTGCAATAGCTCAAGAGCGATGAAATTACTCATAAACGTGAGCCAGAGCCACTGTTGAGATCGAATACTGTTGGTTTTAGTTTTAGTTCTTGCTTAGGGTTTTGTATGTAACATAAAATAAGAATCATGCTAAATGTTGAAAGTAAATTTAGTTAAAATAAATGTCAATTACTTTGCATTAATAACTTATCTAATTCTATTTGCCTTTGAAAATCAATTACCTTTGGAAGTAAGTTAAACTAATTCTCATTACTGAATTAAAACATATGCTAATAAAATGTAATACTAATTTTTTAAAATTGAAAATAAATTTACCTAATACTAATTGCGTTGAAAATAAACTATACTAATTAATCAAAAATTACCTTTGTATACTTATTGTCTTTATTAATCATACTAAATACTTTTGTAAATATAACTTACATAAATACTTATCAAATGGATTTATCTTAAATAAAAATAAATACTTATCTCCTTTCAAATAAAATTTAAAATATTTAAAATATTTAAAAATGAAATTTGTAACTAATGCACATAAGTTACTCTAAAAATTTGAAGATTACCTTCCCAAATATTAATTCCTTTGAAAATAAATGTAATTTAAACTATTTAATTAGTTACCTACTTAATTTCTTGAAAATGAATACCAATTTTAATAAATTAAGCCAAATACCTATAATCAATTATAAAACATTCTCAAAATCAAATAGATTTAGACCCAAGGATTAGTACCCATTTTCTGATCACCAAGATCTACAAGGGCGAGGTGAGCACATACAACGAATACATAACCCTATTTATAATTTTAAAATCAAATTATTTCACTCCTAACTAATTTAGTTCTTATAATAATGATATATGAACCAATTAACCATATGAAATATATGCTTTCCATAACTATTCAATTAGATATTTAATGTGCATCAAGCAATACTATACAAACCTACCAAAGAATGTGATGTGCAAGAAATTATAAATGTGATCCATTATTTATCTTGTTCTAAGAAATCATTTGAAATTCAAGGTGTTTGGGTTCTCTATTTCTATCTTTCTAATTAATTAATTCTCTTTTTTAAATTTCAAAATACATATCCAAATATCTAATCTAATTCAAATAATTTTTAAACTAGTTTTATTTGCATGATAAATTTGACTAAAGCTAATGCCTTTGAAAAGAAAAGAAAACTAACTTATTAAATAATTACTTTGCATAAGTAAATTTCACTTGATTATTCTATTTACTCTTGCAATACAAATAAATTCTACTAAAATAAGCTCTTGAATTCTTTTGTTAAATAAACTTAAACTAACACTGTTCCCCTTTGAAAAGGATAAATACAAAACACTAGAAAAATACTATTTTTCTTGATTAGACTAAGACTGGAAGGGCCAGTACCCATTACATGGCAACCATAGAGGCAAAGGGTAAGTGACTCACAAAAAATGAGGCAGCCAAAAGAGAAGAGCGAGAATCAATAACAGTGAGCCTAGAAAACCACCAAACAATCCATGCTTTTGATCATAGCATGAAACCAAAAAATAGAGACCAACTGTAAGAAATAAAGATAACAACATGTAAAGGAAACCAACACAGGAAACACTACCCTACAAAAATAGGGGGAAACCAGTGAAAGCCTTCAGCTTAAACATTGAACAAATGGCAACAACCACCAAGCAACAAATCTAGAACTTCCTCTTAGGAAACAGGCCTTCTGAGACAAGAAAGAATTGACCGAAGCCAATAACTTCCAAATTAGCATAAGCCAAAGGCTTAATAAAACCAATAGTCATACCCAAAGGGGTAGGACGAAGAATCAAACACCATCTAATCCCCACCACAATAGAAGAAAATAAGAACTTTTGAGTGAGGGGCTACAAAACCCTAATAAGCATTCAAACATACTAAGAAAAATACAATGGCAAAGTAGAACCAAAATAAAAACCCCACTGCTACACCACTAAACCCTTCCAACCAAAAGAATCTCTACCTCTATAGGAGAGAGATCCACTTCAATAGTAGAAGCTAGAAAGGTGGCCAATTGAAGAAGATCACTACTTTCAACCAAATCCACCAACTCTACCTCAAAAGGAAATGAATCCACCATAGAAGTCACAATAAGGTGGACTAGGAAGAAATTAAGAATAGTAGAATTAGTAGCAATAGTACCCATTAAAATAAAAACCACTTGGGTAGTCTAAATAAAATATTTTCAAAGGAGTTAACAAGAAAACTCCCACTGAATACTTCTATAGTAGGAAACCAACAAGAAGGAATCATAAGCACAAAATAGTCTGCTTCACACAAGCAAACTAAACCTAACCTCCCAAAAAAAAAGAACACACCAGAGAGACCCTCCTCACAATACCTCAAGGTAACAACAAGCAACCTCAAACACTCGACCTTCAAGATGAACTTGAAGGCACTAGAAAAAGGGTAGCGTCCCTTCCACCACCAGAAGATTTTTTTTCAAAAAACTCCCTATCACCACATAGATAGTGATAGTAAACACTTCATAGACACCAAAAATCACAAGGAACCCCCAAAAAGTCCAATCTCCTTAGGGGAAAAGGTGAATTGAAGAGATGGAAAGCCCACCACTCAATAACCAAAACAGAGACCAAAATCAACTTCACAACAGGGACATTGTAATTAGCAGAAGAGAGAAGTTGTGGCTCTAAAGCATTAGAGCTGGAGAAAAGCCCCAACTCAAACAAAGTAGGGATAAATAGCACAATAGGAGAAATGCAATAGAGAAGACTCTAGAAAGGGATGAAGGCTCCAAAAGCAAGCAACACAATGAGCCCCAACCGCCCACTAAAGGAAAAGAACAGAGCAAAGGAAACAGTCAATTTGAAGCCCAAGCAAAGACACAATAGCATACCCATAGCTGCTAAATCACCTACAAATAGATTTCAAACACTAGGGCCAGAGCAACGACTCTAGCCAGGTACACAGGAAGGACCAAACAGGGGAGACCAAAGCACAACCCAAAAAACTATAGAACCTCGCAAATAAAGAAATCGAGGAAGGAGGAAAGCACCACAACCAACCCTCCAACCAACAACACAACGTCCACACCCAACCAAAGTAGGAAACCGAACTGGGCATATTTGTAAAAGAAGTCCCTCACAAAATCAACTGACCTAGAAGCAATTGAAGCTATGAACCAATGATCTTAACCTACTCTAAAAGATGAAAAACAAGATGCAAAAGAGGAGAAAAGAACACTGACACCTCGATATAAGCCTAGTTGAATCCAAAACAAAATAAAGATAACAAATAAGCTAATTATACCTTGTCTTGGATTGATTCTTTGGTTGGCCCTTGATGGTTGATTAATGTGTGCCCCCTTTGATGGCAAGATGCTAAAATGGATTCAAAACGATGTATGCAATATGAGGATTCAAATGAGCAAAGTGGGTAGTTGAGTAGATGGCTAGAGTGGATGCAAGATGAGCTTGAAGGTGTGATAATGGTGGATGAGAGGTTGAATGCTTGAGAGAGTTGGAGTTGAATGCTTGAGCTTGAAAATTGGTTGAATTTTGTGATTGAATGAGATGTGTTGAATGCATCATGAGAGAATGAAAGGAAATTCTTTCATTTTATGGAGAGAAGCCCTAAAAGGGATGGACGGTTGAGATTTTGCCACCATGGGAAAGATGTAGGGCTGTAGTGGGTTGAGGACTCACAAGCCCTCACATCTTTCCATGTGGCAGATGATGTGTCATAAGGACACATGAGGTGGAAGATGACATGTGATGGGAAGGTACTTGTGAGTACCTTGGAATAAGGGTGATGTGACCTCTCAATGATCACATGGGGAAGAGGAGAATTTTGGATGAATAAAAGTGAATTTAAAATTCACATGATTGGGGAATCTTGTAGATAAGACAAGGTTCCAAAAAGAGAGGTGGAAAGTACATTGGATAAAACAAGGTCCTTAAAAAGGTAAGTACTTATCCACATGTGACTGATGTGACAAGTCAGAGATTCTAGAAGACTTTGGCACATGTGAGTGATGTGACAAGTCAAAGGTTCTAGAACTTGCATGGGGAAGAGAAGATTCCTTGGAGGAATAAAAGTGAATTAAAATTCACATGGGGAAGAAAGAAGTCTTGGATAAATAAAAAGGAATTAAAAATTCCTTGGGGGATGAGGAGAGTTGACCAAGATGCTGATTGGATTAGCTAATTAGTGATTAGGGGTTAATGAGGATTACAAGCCAACTTGCAAAAGTTGGAGGATGTGACACATCCTAATCAAAGATTAGGCATGTTCACATCTCTAATGATGAAATTAGGAGATTGATTAAGATTAATAAAATGATGTTACATGTGAGGAATTAAATAAATGTCATATTTATTTAATTCATTTGATGAAAGGGGGATTAAAGAGTAAGGTATTTAATTGTTAACTAAATACCTTAAGGGTTTAAAAGAGATTGAGGGGATGAATTAGATAATAGCAATATTACCTAGGGTGATCCCACAATAGTGGTTTACAATTTTTGGCCAAACTGGACACTGAAATTATTATTTTTAACTAAATCTTCACATTCGGGCACCTATAGTAGCTAAACCGTGAAGGATTTGAAGATGATGCAAACTAGAGTCTCGTCACATTTTTTTGTAGATTCTAAAAATATTTTTTTTCAAAATTTTTGGAATTAGATTGCACTTCTTTTTCTATCTTCCATGAAAAATAATTTTTTTCATAAAACAACATTTTTAAAAAGTGATGTACATCGTATAGCACATAACCATTTTTCCATGAAGGATAAAATTATAATTCTTTCAAATTTAGATTCTTAACTCCAATATCTAGTGCTTCCACTTGGTTAGACAATTCTTTATTGAATATTTTTTCTTTAATCAAGTTTCAAAGTCAAACCAATTACAATTTAGACATAGCGCGATCGTATACGCATAAATTTTTTTGTATATATCAAAATTCATTTTTTTTTGTTGGATCAAGGACTTCAATATCTAGTGCACTCATATTTTTCAATTTTTTTTTGATAATCTGCTATTTTTCCACATGTGCAGAACAGAGACCTTCATTTTCGATGAAAAATCTATGTTTAATAAAACTAAAAAAACAAATACATAATAAAACCAAAACATATTCAAATTATATTCATTGGATAGCTCGTTCTGAGGATAACCTGATTCTAGTTGGGTTTGTGAGAATTCCTCCATTTTCATCCTCAACTTGAGCTCTAAAGTGCCAAAATTTAGGTTTTTTGTGTGTCTAGGGAGGGGATGAGGATTTAGGGAGGTTCGTATGAACCCCTAGGGGTTTGAGTGAACCCCTAGGGGTTCATTTGAACCAGGGTTTGCTCAAACCCTGGTTTGAGTGAACCTCTTCAAGGGGGTTCGCTCAAACCCCTTTCATATGCATTTTTTTTTGTTTTTGGCGGCAAAAAGTTTAAGGGGTTCGCTTGAACCTAGGTTCGGTCAAACCCCTTTTTGGTTTGGTCGAACTTCTAGGTTCGTACAAACCCCCAAAATCACTTTTTTTTGCATGGGGTCATATTTTCTCATTTTTCCTTCCTCCATCAAATTGTAAACCACTATTGTGGCTTCACCCCCTAATTAACGCGGATAAGAGGATGTTTAGATGAAAAGGGATAAATTTGGACAAATGTGAGTGTCCGAATTTAGGTGTCTACATTTTTCCCCTCTTTGAGATGGTGTTACGAAGTAGCATCATTTCAAAAAAGATTAAAAGATAAGACAAAGAAGAAAATGGCTAGATTGGGAGAAAGATGCCCCAGTCATTCAAAGGAGTGGCTAGGAAGAAAAATGAAGATTAGGGATTGAGGATGCCCCCTCGAGAGGACATGCGGGTGTAAGAGAACACATGTGTGTTCTCGAAATGGATGAGACGATGCGAGAGTAGATGAGGAAGATGATGCAAAGTGATGGATATAGAGAGGAGGATAAGCAAGAGGAGATTGGGAAGCACAAATGGATTCAAGGACAAATGTGATGTTGCCCTAGTTAAGCTACAAGCCAAAATGGGTTGATGATGGATGGAGTGTTGTCAATGAGGGATGATATATCTTGAAAGAACACAAGGATAGGGAAAGATACATCCCGATGATGAGGATGATGAAAGTGTTGTGGATGAGGGAAGGATACATCCCAAAACAACACGAGGATAGGGAAGGAGATGTCCCGACGAAAGGGTTGTTGATGAGGGAAGGATACATCCTGAAACAACACCAAAGGTTAGGGAAGGATACATCCTGATGAGTGAGGATGATGAAGATGATTGGATCCAGGCTTGTAATAAGGCTGGGGACAAGATCAAGGATGTGATTAGATGATTTGTTCTAGATTGAATGGAGGAGGATTGGATTGGGATGCGAGATGGATGAAAGGAATAAGAATGATGGGGGACAAGATGCTTAGAATAACCAATCTATATTATTCTAAGAAGATTGAAGAGATGATGATAAGAGATTGGATGGATAGGGGAGGGAGATTGATGAAGGATGAATGGATGGGGGGGATTTTGATAGATGAGAGGATGGAATGGGAGATGAAATGCAATCCTAATGTAATTTTCCATTTTTGGAGCACTGATTTTTTCTATAGCAAAAGACACAAGACGCCAGGGTATGAAGAACCAAGGCCTATTTGTGTGTAATGCATAAAAAAAATACAACAGACAAGAAGGCAATCCCAACACCCCAAAGTCACAAAGACCTTGGTCAGGCTAGGTATTGGGATAACCACAAGCACAAAAAGATTCCCAGTGTAACAAAAGACCTTAGGGATTTTGGTGGGTACTACGCGGGATAACTGCAAAGAAAAAAACAAGGAAAAGATCAAGATATGCCCCTATGTTAACCAATCAAAAAAACCATAATATGATAGATCATGGCGGCCTTGACAAGTGATGATAGGGGGCTCAAATGATAAACAAAAACTAAAAGCATCAAAAGATCGCAATCAATTTCAAACGTCCTTTTCCATAGGATTAGAGGGGGTGGATGGGATTGATGAGGTCTCTTAGGAAGGATGCATCCTGTTGAGACTAATGATGGATACTAAACTAAAAGATTGATAAGATGTGGGATATTCAAAACCAATGGGATCTGATGATACGAGTTGATCTTATTTGTTAAGAACCAACTAGATAAGGGTATATCTTGATGACATGACACAAGAGAGACACACGAGACTGACACACCCTAAAGACCTAGGGGCTCGGGGGATGATCAAAGATTAGCCTTGCCTACGTGAAAGTGCAGAGCCCTCATAGTTAGATAAAAGGTTGACGACTGGCCATGGATAAAAGTGGGAAGATGACGATGGAGACCTTGATGATAGATGACAATGATAGGATGGACAAAAGGAGTTGAAAGCCCGATGATAGACGATAAAGGAGCCTCGGGGGTGGATCAAATGATCGACCTTGCCTACATGAAAGCGCAGGGGCAATGTAGTTTGACAAAAGACTAAAGACAAATGATGGATAAAGGATGATGAGATAACCCTAGATAAGGGGATAAAATGATGGGACCGATACGATGAGACATGATAGAGCTAGTGGATTAGATAGGATGATAGCGAACACACAAAGCTCAGGGATGGGATAGTTATCCAAATCATCAAAATGAGTTGGGAGGATGATATGATGGAGAGATGAATGATGAGAAAGGATAGGAGATTGAAAATATGTGCAAAAGAAGCAGAAGGGATGGAAATACGATAGATGGCATTGGATTGCATGGGGAGTAGCCTATAGCTAGATACCAATGACAAGGGATTATGAGATAGGATGAGGATAGAGATAAACATATAGGAAGATAAGGATGGGGAGATATAAGGGATGCTATGATGGATGAATAGGGGCATAAGGATAGGGAGATTAAAAGGATTGTTTGGATGGATTGGATAGAGCGATAAGGAGTTAGATGAGGAAAAGGTTACTAGATGGATAGATGAAAAAGGATGCTATGATGGATGGATGGATAGGAAGATACAGATGGGGAGATGGAAGGGATTGATAAGATCGATGAATGATGTTTCCAAGGACTTATGTCACAAATGAAGTAGATGCCCCCACTCTAGATATGTCATTTATGGTGAGGCATGAGTGATAGAAGATAGAAGGATGGGAAGATATGAGAGTGAGATGGCTATGGATAGGATGTATGGATGGGGAAGGGGGATTAATGGAAGCATGACGGGTGGACAAGGAAGATAGATGGATGTGAATAGAGATTAGGATAGTGTATGGATGAGGGGTAGGAATGCTAAGAGGTGTCTAAAGAACGTTTATATGTTTTCCCCTATCTAGATCAAGATCACAATGAGGATGAAGGGATTGGGTTAAATGGGATATGATAGGTGGGATATGGAAGATGTGTTAGATGGAGGAGAGGGGTGAAGGGGATGCAGTTGATGGATGAAGGGGATGAAGTTGCCCCCAAGTGCAGAAGTAAGCTGGATGGGGGATTTCAACATGATGCCTGTTTTCCAAGTTTTCATCATGGTACTTATCCAAGGCACTTGCTTGCCAATTTTTCACCATTGGATGAATTATTTCTCTTTACTCTTTTATTTTTTTGTTTTGATTTTTTTGTTTTTTGACTTTTTGGATTTTCGAATAGCATGCAGAAGGAGATGGATAAGGATAGGGATGTGGATAAGGGGATTTAGAAGACATGCAATAAGGAGATGGATGAAGGATGCAAGCATCAAGTTCCATATGAGGTATTAAGAGCCCATGTTTGAAGCGACTGTTGGATGTTGGTATAACCTTATTAGGATAAATGGATTATGCAAGAGAATGGATTAAATGGATTTGATGGGGGAGATATACAGGGTAATGGATGGGATGTTGGAAAGTGTATGGCTAGAATGATGGGGTGGATGTTTGATGGGGAGATGTGTTCAGGACCAACATTGGCACATATGGTGGTGGATGTGAAAGGATATGAGGGTTAGTGGATGGAGAATGCAGAGATGGAGGAGATGGGATAGCGAATTTTGGGACATAAGGACCCAAAATAGATTTAGGAGATGAAAGGGGTGTATGATTAGCTTTTGGATTAGCAACTTTGGATGTTATGAATTTTTTATTTGAAGGTATTGCATCTTTTTTCTTTGGGATCCACATGGTTTTGATCTTTGCTTTGATGGGCCTTTGTGGCCTATGGATTTGATTTGGATTCTGGATTTGATTTTTCTTTTCATCACCATGTCTTTTGGAGGGGACACAAGGAGATTTTGATTCATGTGGATGTTTATATTGATGCATTTTTATTTTAGCATCCAAAGTGATTTTAATAGCAATGGGATGGGTGCTAGGAGATGGATGATGTGGAGCGATCGAGCTAAGATTATGGGGATTATGTGTAGATAGAGGATGTGTAGGTATGTGCCTTTGTTGATCCTGATTAGGGGACATGCGAGTAGGATGTTTATGATGGATGAAATGGATAGGTGGTGAATGGATGAAAGGATGAATAGGACAAGATGGAGGAGGTGATTGTGGGGTATAAGGGCCCACAATAGACATAGTGGGTGGAGGGACATAAGGACCCAAGATGGATGGAGTAGATGAAGAATGGGAGATGGTGGATGGAGGGATGTAAGGACCCAAAATGGATGGAGTAGATGGAGGAGGAATATGGATGGTTGTTTTGAGGTGATACAATGGAGGAGGGATGGCATCATATGATATGGTGGAGTGACGGGAAGAGCTTATATTTCTTTTGGTAGAGGCTCATTGAGGATGTCTAGAGGTTGTACCAACATCTTTAGATTTTGAGTCTTGAGAAATATGTCCAAGACTTTGCATACAAATTTGTTCTTTGACTTGGATGGGCTCTAAAATACCTTGCTCATGAAGGCCTAAATCTTTTCCTTGATAGTTCATGTTCTTAAGCATTTGATCCATGAGAGGGTTTTTGTTATTCTGGAAGAATGATGCGAGTCCATTATTAGGTGGAGGATGATGGGTGGTATATATGCTTTGTTTTTCTTCTACAAGGAGACCACCATGGAAGAATGTGAGAGTACCAAGGGGATATAAAAGTGGTGAGGGAATAGTAGGTTTAGGCGATGATGGGGGATCATGAGATGGAGATGATGGGATAGTAGCATCTGGATGGGTCATATCAGGAGAGGGATTAGGTGATATCATAGGATCTGGATTTGTGATAGTAGGTGATAAGAGCTCATGTGATGGAGTGATAGAATCTTGAGTGACAAGGGGATCATGGGATGGAATGGATGGGGGACTACGATATTGAGGTGGAATAGATGGGATGGAAGGATCTTGATGTGGAGAAGGGGATATGCTAGTGTGCTTTGGATCAAACTCTTGGCATGCCTCATTGTGTGTGAGTGGAATGATGATGGAGGATTGGAGAGACTCTTCAAGTGGGGGAGATGGAAGGATGGGGGACTCATAAAGTTCATGGGAATGGATTTCGGTGATACAAGGAGTGGGAGAAGTGGGATGAGTGGATTGGACTTGGGTGTATTCAATGGATTGGGTGGATCTAGAAGTAGGAGATGGGGGTTCAATGGATTCGGTGGGTTTGATGATTTCAATGGTTTGAGTGGTTCTTGGGGTGGTAGTATCAATGATAGGTGTGGTATCGAGAAGGGTCTCATCACTAGTGATCATGGATGATGGATTGGGATGGCATGGTTCCACGACTTCAAGCTATGGAGTTGGGGATGTCTTCTTTGTCATAGGTCCTTGGAGAAATTTTGGAGTGAGAAACTTGCATACTCTAAGCTTGGCTGGGGTGATGGGCATAAATGAAGGATTGGGATTATGGAGTGGTGGACTAGGATTAGATGGAGGAATGGGATTGGATGGAAGACTAAGAGTGGGTGGAGGATTAGGATAGGATGGAGGGTTAAGGTAGGGATATCAGGATGGTGAACTAGAATAAGGGGACATGGACTGTGGATTAGGATAAGAGGATACAACTGATGGATTATAGTAAGGGTATTGGGATGATAGATTGGGATAGGGAGACATGGGTGACATATTAGGATAAGAAGATGTGGATGTTGGATTAGGGTAAGTTGATGGGGGTTTAGGATTAAGATAAAAAGGTGTGGATGTTGGATAAGAAAAAGATGTATATGAAGGATATGATGGATAGGTGGACATGGAAGATAATGGATATCCCTTGTCAAAGGTAGCATAAGGAGCATTATTAGGCATGGGGGGAGACATAATTAAATAGCTTGGAGAGGTGATTGGATTGTGGAAAGCAAGGAGAAAGCTTACTAGCGATGATAGGGTCAAGGGGATCTACGTCGTATATCTCTTGATCTACAAAACTTTCGTTATTGTCATCGACGTAATTAGGGTTTCCCTTGACTACTATTGATGGAGGATAAAGATTCATGATGATGAAAGGATGAATAGGATGGATCAAATATTTTGGATGGATACGAACAAAACCTCAAATTGGGATTTAGGTCAAGCTCATATCAGGATTGGATTATAGCTCAAAATTAGGATGATTGGATGATGAGATGGGATTGATTCTGACCATCAGATTTGATTATCAAAGGATAATCACGACACTGAATCTGCTTCAAGATGGAAGTAGATTGATTGGGTCGAAAATGATTGGATAGGGATGTGGCTGGGGTTAGATTGGATAATTTCAATCAATGAGATGATTGATAAGATCAAATGATGGATTAGATGGGATGATGAAAAAGATTCTAAACCAATTTTAGAGATTACCCTAGGTGACTTAAGGTGTTGATTGATTAGATTAAAGGATAGATAGATGATTGCGACACTGAATCCACCTTGAGATTGAAAGCAAATTGAATGGGCCAGCGATGATGATTTACTTAGGACAGATGAAAATCCTAAGCAGATTTAGATGATGAAGATCAGATTTAGATACCTAGGTCAGTTTGCATAATAACCTGAAGTTCAAGGGATTTGGGTGGGGAAACTAATGATGGATACCTAACCTAAAGATGCTCTCGGATGATGTACCTATGTGATTCGAATGATAGATGAATGATCTTGCGAGAATGTAGATGGACCAAAGCTTAGATTGGGATTGGATTAGAGGACATGATAGGACTGATTCTAAACCATGTTTAGGGGTTTTAACTAGAGGACGTAAGATGCTGACAATCAGATTTTTCTAGATTTGGCAGTTTTCAAAAATTGTTAAATTTTACCATTTTAGGAAACTTCACAGGCATACCTTTGAGAGTCCATTTTTTCCCCAAAAACTACCCAAAACTAAGATAGGATGAATTTCCAACTAACATCCTAATTTTGAGACATGCGTTTCAAGTTATTAACGAAAACAATTTTTCAAAAACTGAAAAAAACACTAAATTGCGATTTTGAGGGTCAAGATGAAAGTTTGAAGCCCCGAAAATGTGCTGAAACGGGGACCAACTGACTTACAATTGATTGGAAATCAACATGCCACCTCATAATGCAACCACCTATAAAGTTTCAGCCCAAACGAACACCTAAGTCAAAAGTTATGGCCTCCAGAAGTTTCTGCATCAAAATCAAAACCCCTGAAACAAAGTCTAGGTGATTGGAATGGATGATTTGATGATGGATATGGAATCTAATGATGTTCTAAGATGTACCTATGTTATTTTTTTGATAAAATGATGACTTTTAGAAAGTGTTGATGAACGAAAATGATGACGATGGGTGTTTAGAATAGGCAAATGGGAGGTGAAATTGGTCATTTGGAGGGCAGGTACGCCCTTTTAAAGGGAAATTACACCAATTTAGGGGGAAGGTATGCCCTTTCAAGGGATAGGTATGCCCTTTCATAGGGTAGGTATGCTCTTTCAAGGGACAAGTATGCCCATTCAATGAAAAGTTTGACAATTTTGGTAGAAACGAATGCTCAGATCAAGTAAACAGGCGCTCAGAACGAGGGGGTGACTACTTTGAATGAGGGGATGATTGCTCAACATGATGAAAGGATGTTTAGAATAGGGGGATGACTGCTTAGAATGGGCAAATGAGCACTCAAAACAAGCAAACAGGTGTTCGAAACGGGCAAATGGGAGCTTGAAATGGCTGAACAAAAGGTGAAAAAGGCTATTTGGAGGGCAGGTTTTCCCCTCTAGAGGGAAGGTATGCCCATCTGCAGGGAAGGTATGCCCTTCTGTAGGGCAGGGATGCCCCTCTATGGGGCAGGTTCGCCCAAATATAGGGCAGGTTCACCTATTCAGTTAAAAGATTGACAATTTTGACAAAAACAGGCTAAGGGATGACTGAGACAGAGGGTAGGTCCACCCCAGTTGAGGGTAGGGTCACCTTTTTCAACTAATTTAGACTCAATTCAGATGAAAATTGCTAAGGAAAAGGACCAAAAACACTGCAAACATCAATCGAATGACCAAAAACACACTAGTTTTTGCACAAGGAAGACAATACAAACACAATCCTAAGATTAGTGATGAAGGGTATGGCCGACATGGTTTTATAATCTAGGATGAACAAGGCATCTAGGGAGTCCTTGATATACTCTTGGTATGTGAGGAACAACCGTGAACACTAGCCCATCACAAACGTGAGTCAGGAACCCCAACGAGATATTGAAGGTCTCAAACCAACTCTTCACATCTATCTAGGTATCACCCTAGCTTCAACACTCTGCCAGACACGGTGTGACTGGATTGAGGTACAAATTTTTCTCTCCCCCCTTTGTATACCCCGTTGGTACACATGGTTGGGATCATCCCTTGGGGTGATGAAATCCCCAAGTAGGTCCCGCTAGAAAGAGAGCACCAATCATTTTCAGCTACTCCCCAGGCTCACATGAAGTGCAAGTGGAAAGCGTGAACAAAGTAGTGCCCCCTTGGGTGACACAATGGATTTGTAGACATGAAAAATAGTAGATTTGACTCCCCTTGATTAAACTATGTGCCTAGATTAATGCATGAAAATGATAAGGAAAACTATAAACAAACTAGATAAATCAATTGTCTTGCAAAAAAATGTTAGTTGTTTTGTTCTCTATTTTTCATCAATCATGAAATAAGCTGCAAAAATGTTAGCAAAACCATAAACACACTCACAAATAGCTGATGTGAGGGGGTTAGAATATGAAAATGATGAAAAATGGAAGCTAAAATGAAGCTAAAATGACTATTTTAACCTCACAAAGGGTTTTGTCAAGGGAAGGTACACCCTTTTGGGAGGGAAAGTACACCCCTTTGTGCCTTTCAAGGGTGGGTATGCCCTTTGGGGGGGAAGGTACGCCCCTTTGCAGAAAATAGTTAGTAAAAATAGTAAAACAGTGAAAACAAAATGCTATTCAAGGGAAGGTACGCCCCTTTGGGAGGGAAGGTACGCCCTTCTAGGAGGGAAGGTATGCCCCTTTGTAGAAAATAGTTAGCAGAAAATAGAAAATAGTGTTGTTCAAGGTCAGGTACGCCCTTATAGGAGGGAAGGTATGCCCCTCTATAGAAAATAGTTAGCAAAAAATAGAAAATAGTGTTGTTCAAGGGCAGGTATGCCTTTCTGGGAGGGCAGGTACGCCCCTCCGCAGAAAACAATTAGTAGAAAATAGAAAATAGTGTTGTTCAAGGGTAGGTACACCCTTTTGGGAGGGCATGTATGCCCCTCTGTGTCTATCAAGGGAAGGTACGCCCCTCTAGGAGGGCAGGTATGCCCCTCTGTAAACCTAAACTTGCAAAAATGAAACAACAAGAAATGTAAAAGATAGGGACCCATTTGTGGGTCCCACCGGGTGTGCTAGAAATATGAACTAGTGATCTTAACCTACTCTAAAAGATGCAAAACAAGATGAAAAAGAGAAGAAAAGAACACTGACACCTTGAGATAAGCCTAGTTGAATCCAAAACAAAATAAAGATAACAAATAAGCTGATTATACCTTGTCTTGGATTGATCCTTTGTATGGCCCTTGATGGTTGATTAATGTGTGCCCCCTTTGATGGCAAGATGCTAAAATGGATTCAAAACGATGTATGCAATATGAGGATTCAAATGAGAAAAGTGGGTAGTTGAGTAGATGGCTAGAGTGGATGCAAGATGAGTTTGAAGGTGTGATAATGGTGGATGAGAGGTTGAATGCTTGAGAGAGTTGGAGTTGAATGCTTGAGCTTGAAAATTGGTTGAATATTGTGATTAAATGAGATGTGTTGAATGCATCATGAGAGAATGAAAGGAAATTCTTTCATTTTATGGAGAGAAGCCCTAAAAAGGATGGACGGTTGAGATTTTTCCACCATGGGAAAGATGTAGGGCTATAGTGGGTTGAGGAATCACAAGCCCTCACATCTTGCCATGTGACAGATGATGTGTCACAAGGACACATGAGGTGGAATATGACATGTGATGGGAAGGTACTTGTGAGTACCTTGGAATAAGGGTGATGTGACCTCTCAATGATCACATGGGGAAGAGGAGAATCTTGGATGAGTAAAAGTGAATTTAAAATTCACATGATTGGGCAATCTTGTGGATAAGACAAGTTTTCAAAAAGAGAGGTGGAAAGTACCTTGGATAAAACAAGGTCCTTAAAAAGGTAAGTACTTACCCACATGTGACTGATGTGATAAGTCAAAGATTCTAGAAGACTTTGACACATGTGAGTGATGTGACAAATCAAAGGTTCTAGAACTTGCATGGGGAAGAGAAGATTCCTTGGAGGAATAAAAGTGAATTAAAATTCACATGGGGAAGAAAGAAGTCTTGGATAAATAAAAAGAATTAAAAATTTCTTGGGGGATGAGGAGAGTTGACCAAGATGCTGATTGGATTATCTAATTAGTGATTAGGGGTTAATGAGGATTAGAAGTCAACTTGCAAAAGTTGGAGGATGTGACACATCCTAATCAAAGATTAGGCATGTTCACATCTCTAATGATGAAATTAGGAGATTGATTAAGATTAAGAAAATGATGTGACATATGAGGAATTAAATAAATGTCATATTTATTTAACTCATTTGATGAAAGGGGGATTAAAGAGTAAGGTATTTAATTGTTAACTAAATACCTTAGGGGTTTAGAAGAGATTGAGGGGATTAATTAGATAATAGCAATATTACGTTTTAACGCAGATAAGAGAATGTTTAGATGAAAAGGGAAAAATTTGGACAAATGTGAGTGTCCAAATGTAGGTGTCTATAGAAGCGACGTGAGCAGAGTAATGGCGAGGCCAGAAGAGCCACCCCCAAACATACCACCCCTAAAAACCCAGGCAAAGGAAACACCTGCGTAGGACTCTCATAAACGAGCTATCATCTTTATTAGAGGCATCACCGCCATCACTCTCACCTTCAGAGGAATTCAAAAATTCTCTCTTGCTCCCATTCCCACTCTCAATCTCTTAGAAAAATACTAATGTTAATTCCTTTGAAATTAATAAAACCTAGACTATTATAAACACAAAAAGAGTTACCTTTGCAAATATAATCTACCTAATTCTTAGTCATTTTGAAAACAATTAAATTCCTTTAAAATTACATTTGTAATGAAAATTAACTTTTATTATTATTATTATTATATTTTTTTGAAAGTAATCTAGTACTAAATTACTCTAATACTAATTGCCTCCAAATTCATTAATTATCTTTGAAAATAGATTAACTAATATTAATTTCTTTTATAACAAAGAAACAACTTCTCATTAAATTTAACTATTTTCAATTTCACTTGAAACCAAATTATTCTAATTCTAAATACTTAATACTTAATGATTACTTACTAATTACCCTTTGCATTGGTACTTAGCAATTATTTAGTAATTTCACTTTGCATATTTAAAATAATTAACAAAATTTAAACTTTGAATAACAAATGCTAACTAATTAACCAATATAACATCAAATTCAACAATTTTTAATTACCTTTAATACTAAATTGATTTTGCAACATAAATTTAATTGAGCTAATTCTTTCAAAATATCTAATACTAATTACTCAAAAAATTTACTTTGTAATAAAAATTTAATTAATTATTATTTTAAATAGATTAATATTAATCACCTTGTAAATTATTTTTAGAATATAATTTAAATAAGATTGTTATTACGCTGAGAGGCGTAACCTGTAATGGTAACATGATACTTATAGGAGGCTAGCACAATCCGTGAATGAAAAACAAAAAGCAATAGACATTTAACAATATTTATTTATTTAAAAAAATAAAAAAACAACATAATAATTATTTTAAAAAATCCATGGTCATAGTCTTATCCATATAAAAAATAAAAGAAAACAAAAAACATAATTAATAATATATATTTATTTAAAAAATAAAAAAGCATTAGACATATTAGAAATATTTATTTAAAAAAATCCACCATCACTTTCTTATCCTTATCCAAAACATTATCAAAATTAAATAGGTAACCATAATCATTAATGATATATCTCAGCATATATTATATAGATTAATATTTAAGATATATATACTAGTAATTTAATATCATAAATTAAAACATTACTAAGTATTGAAATAAATTACAATTCTTTTTTAGCCAAATAAATTTTCTTTTAAATATATATTTAAACTAACACTAATTGCTTTAAAATTTGAACTAGCTCTAATTACTAACATACTTTTTGCAAAATAAATGAATTAAGGTCACACTAATTATTTAGAAGTAAAAACTACTTACTTTTATAAAATATTTATTATTTTTGGAAATCAATTTTAAATCAAATTTGAGTTAACATTAATAAATTTAAACAATACTAAATTTGAGGAACACTAATAAATTACTTTGAAATTAAATGTTAATTTAATTTAATCCTTTTAAATAATTGCATGCACCAATTTATTGGTATATTAAAGAAAATTTCAACTTATAAATCCATTGATCTAGTTAACTAGAAACCCATTTAATGTTCATCGAATGGCTCAAATTCCTTTGCATTTCTATATAAAGGTGGGACTGACAGAAACAATGATGAAGCTCTCGTTAAGTGGAGCAACCATGGCCTTTTCTCTGCAGGAATATGTTAAATTTTGTGTTGGACTACAAATAGTGATAATAGTGCCCACCCTCTCTGGAGAGTTGAAGGCCAACAACGTCATCTACCATAGTTGGCAGTTTGTTTTGATCATCTCAGTCACTGTTTTCATGTAGTAATGGTAATGACCACAAAAGAATGGATTAAGTAGTTAAGGGAGGTTATGCATTGACTGCCATCTCAATAGCCGTTGTCATTTCATGTGAATTTGAAGTTATGCCTTTTGCATTTGAGGCAGTAAATATATTTTCCTCCTCCTCCTACTCTACATCATCTTCTTAAGAGCCAACTATGCCCTTGGCGGATTGTGTAAGCAATACAGATCCAAGCAATGAAGTTTCTTCTCATTTAGACTCATGTATTATGCTTTATTACTTATTCCTTATCTTATGTACAAGATGAATGTAATGACCCTACTCAAATCTGATTGAAAACTTCTGAAATTTGGCCTTGGAAATTTCATCAAACACTTTGCATACAAGGGTCATATGACTGATATAACATTTTAGCCAATTGACATTATGACAAACAATTGGCATACATCTTTATATCAACTTTAAAATGCTCAATACAACAATACATAATTCCCAATAGCTGATATATCATTGAAAATGCAATCCTTCTACAACAATGATAATGCAAGTGCCAAGACTCTTGGCTTACAACTCATATTGCCATAGCAATACTAAATTTGATATGCAAAATAATCTTCTACAACTGCAACACTATCAATTCTATCTGACTTCAATGTTCATCTACATCAAACAAGTTCTTGGCTTACAAATGAAGATGCAACTACTCCAAATCACAATGCTAATGAATGCTGATTAAGTCAGCATTGTAAACTAACATGAGAGCTAAAAACTAATGTAATACAAATCATCAACAAGAGAACCTGGAAGTGATGGCTGTCAGCAAACAAATATTCGATTCTCCTTATACAAGATGGATTTTCCTTCAATGTTGCAGTGCCCTTCCTCATAGACACCTAACAATGCCTTATGAATTTTCTTTGATTTTATTTCACCTCCTAGCTGCAAAATCGCCCCTGTTTATATCAGACCTTTGGATAAATTTTATAAGGCCACAAATCGCCTTCGAATGCATGTCATTACTTACTAAAGCCTTTGATATGAAGTGCTGAAGATTCCTTGTCAATTCGATGCTGAATAGGAGGGGAATAAGCAAAATCGTGGCACAATATGCAAACTAATATTGACTGAAATAATGCATCAGAATTCTAGAATTCGCCCCTATTCTTGGAAATATTGTTGATATAAATTAATTAGTAGTCTTTCAGCACTCCACAAAGCTTCAAGAATGATTGTCTTGGAGCCAAGAGTTGAGCGCCCTGCTTAGAAGAATAAACCACTACAAGATGGGACCCTCATGATCAAAGTCGTGGCCTTCCAAATGGCTGGTATGATGACTGTAATTAATAAATCAGAGTTGATAAATGCAGATTGAACTTTGAATAGAAAACTTGATGAAATCAAACTCTTGAATAATGAAGTCCCGATCCACAAATGCCTCCAATTGAACTCCAAGTCATATCATGCAAGACTTTAGCATAAAAAATGCAAACTAATGAAGTCTGAAGTAAATGTCAGAATTCTAGAATATCTGATATAATAATCTGAATTGACATGATACAAATCAACCATCAAAGGAATGAAGAAAACATCAAAATGTCTCCAAATTTCACCAATAGATTTCTTCAAATTGATACAACTAAAATTTGGCCAAAGGCCATAAAATTTTGCTTTGAAGTGCAAGTAGAAAGTCTGAAGCAACTTCCTCAACTTTGCAATAATTCAAGTGATATTTCACACCCTCAAAATTGCGTACCAATTGAGAGTTTCCATTCTCAATAGCCAAAGACAACTGCAGAAACCCTAGGCTCCACAACCAAAAAACATCAACATCAACAACAAATATGGATTGATAGACAATGAGCCCTCGATGCCTATTTATTCTTTTTCCCCTATAGGTCAGCCTCCTTCTAGAACTTTCCCAAGTCACCTTCTAGAAGGAATATTATTTTATTATTTTTCACTTTATAATAAAATAATTATTCATAACATAAAGTGCAAACATAACATTACTTTATAACATGAGGTTTCTAAAAATAGAAACATATCAAGAAATCATTAGAACACCTCCATATGTAGACTGAATCACGAAACAAGCCAACCAATCAACTAGGTATCTGCCAAACGAGCCTCTTATCAAGCTCCATTAGCCTACGAGGATCAAGAATAGGCTAATTCCTCTAAACTCCAATGCTCATGAAAAAGGGGACATTACAATGAAAGGAAGACAGGTCACTGAATATTGTAGTTTTAATAATATTTGTGTGTAAAAGCCTCTTATTCAATAATCTAGTTGGCACGCAAGGGATTAAAGAGATATTTATGGATTATTATTATTAAGTTGTTGCTTTTTGTTTTTCTTTCACGGATTGTGCTAGCCTCCTATAAGCACAGTGTTGCCATTGTAGGTTATGCCTCTGGGCATAAAATAATACTTATTTATTTAAAAAAACAAAAAAAATAAGAGATGTATTTTATTTATTTCTAAAAAATTGAAATACTATTAATGATTATGGTTACCTATTTATTTTGATAATATTTTGGATAAGGATAAGAAAGTGATGGTGAATTTTTTTAAATAAATATTTTTAATATGTCTTGTACTTTTTGATTTTTTTAAAATAAATGTATATTATTAACTCTTTTTGTTTTTTTGTTTTCTTTTGTTTTTATATGGATAAGACTATGGGTGAATTTTTTTAAATAATTATTGTGTTTTTTAAATTTTTTTAAATAATTAAATATTGTTAAATGTCTATTGCTTTTTGTTTTTCTTTCATCGATTGTAGGTTATGGGTAAAAGTACAAAGTTCTGTCACACTTTTGGCCAACTTATCAACACCAGTGAATTTTAGTATTTATAACTAAAAATCAATTTTAGTTAAACATATGATCTATTAAGATTCAGTCTAGATAAGTTAAATATGTCCACAACTTTTCCAACTCAAATTGTTGGCTAAATGTATATGTAGCACCACTTTGAGGCCAATTTACTAAAAAAATGAAAATATTTGAAAAAAATAATGTTTCAACAACTCCTACTCATATAAATAACATATTTTTAAAAATGTAAAAAATACCTTTTGTAGATCCATAAGTGTAGTTTTCAAATATATGTTTATTTTAATAGTTCAATTATTTTTTATTTTTTATTTTTTACTAAAATAGGTATACTAAAACTTATTAATTTTTTTTTAAAAAAATATGATGCCCTAGATAAAAGAATCTAGATTAAGATAGTATAATTTGTTTTCTATTTTAGATAAATATTCATTATAAAAGTTGACGTTGAGTAGAAACAACCTTGTTTTAATACACACACATTTAAATATTTATTTAAAAATATATATTTATTAAAATTGCAAAACAAAATATCCATGCCCTAAAGTTTCAAATTATAAATATACACAAAAAAAATTGAAGGAAAAAAAAGAAAATTTACTATATAAAGCTTGATGTGAAATGGAACATTATTTTTCAACATTTTATTTATATTCAAATAATTTTTAATATTGTCAAAAAAATACAAACACAAAATATACTAAAAAATACACATTTTATTACTTTACATCATTTCAAAATTCAAAACATATATGCCACTTTCAAAGAATTCAAAAATTCTCCCCCACTCCCATTCCCGCTCTCCATCTCTTAGAAAAATACTAATGTTAATTCCTTTGAAATTAATCAAACCTAGACTATTATAAACACAAAAAGAGTTACCGTTGTAAATATAATCTACCTAACTCTTAGTCCTTTTGAAAACAATTAAATTCCCTTAAACTTACCTTTGTAATGAAAATTAACTTTTATTATTATTATTATTATTGTTTTTGAAAGTAATCTAGTACTAAATTACTCTAATACTAATTGCCTCCAAATTCATTAATTATCTTTGAAAATAGATTAACTAATATTAATTGCTTTTATAACAAAGAAACAACTTCTCATTAAATTTAACTATTTTCAATTTCACTTGAAACCAAATTATTCTAATTCTAGATAATTAATACTTAATGATTACTTACTAATTACCCTTTGCATTGGTACTTAGCAATTATTTAGTAATTTCGCTTTGCATATTTAAAATAATTAACAAAATTTAAACTTTGAATAACAAATGCTAACTAATTAACCAATATAACATCAAATTCAACAATTTTTAATTACCTTTAATACTAAATTGATTTTGCAACATAAATTTAATTGAGCTAATTCTTTCAAAATATCTAATACTAATTACTCAAAAATAAGATTAATATTAATCACCTTGTAAATTATTTTTATAATATAATTTAAATAAGATTGTTATTACTGAGAGGCGTAACCTGCAATGGTAACATGATACTTATAGGAGGCTAGCACAATCCATGAAAGAAAAATAAAAAGCAATAGACATTTAACAATATTTATTTATTTAAAAAAATAAAAAAACAACATAATAATTATTTAAAAAAATCCATGGTCATAGTCTTACCCATATAAAAAATAAAAGAAAATAAAAAACAAAATTAATAATGGTGCAATAAGATTTCTGGATTTGATTGTGTTTTGGTTTTTCACATCAACGTTTCGAATCATACTACATGATCCATCATCAAGATGAAAGAGAGCTGGAGGAGAAAATGGATTGTTGCAGACCAAAGCAAGCTAAAAATCCAAAAATCTTATTTCACCACTTGATGGATTGTGGAAACTTGATATCTTTAAAATTAATAATATATATTTATTTAAAAAATAAAAAAGCATGAGACATATTAGAAATATTTATTTTAAAAAATCCACCATCACTTTCTTATCCTTATCCAAAACATTATCAAAATTAAATAGGTAATCATAATCATTAATGATATATCTCGGCGTATATTATATAGATTAATATTTAAGATATATATACTAGTAATTTAATATCATAAATTAAAACATTACTAAGTATTTGAAATAAATTACAATTCTTTTTTAGCCAAATAAATTTTCTTTTAAATATATATTTAAACTATAACTAATTGCTTTAAAATTTGAACTAGCTCTAATTACTAACATACTTTTTGCAAAATAAATGAATTAAGGTCACACTAATTATTTAGAAGTAAAAACTTCTTACTTTTATAAAATATTTATTATTTTTGGAAATCAATTTTAAATCAAATTTGATTTAACATTAACAAATTTAAACAATACTAAATTTGAGAACACTAATAACATTTAATTTAATCCTTTTAAGTAAATTGCATGCACCAATTTATTGGTATATTAAAGAAAATTTCAACTTATAAATCCATTGATCTAGAAACCCACTTAATGTTCATCGAATGGCTCAAATTCCTTCGCATTTCTATATAAAGGTGGGACTGACAGAAACAATGATGAAGCTCTCGTTAAGTGGAGCAACCATGGCCTTTTCTCTGCAAGAATATGTTAAATTTTGTGTTGGACTACAAATAGCGATAATAGTGCCCACCCTCTCTGGAGAGTTGAAGGCCAACAACGCCATCTGCCACAGTTGGCAGTTTGTTTTGATCATCTCGGTCACTGTTTTCATGCAGTAATGGTAATGACCACAAAAGAATGGATTAAGTAGTTAAGGGAGGTTATGCATCGACTGCCATCTCAATAGCCGCTGTCGTTTCATGTGAATTTGAAGTTATGCCTTTCGCATTTGAGGCAGGAAATATATTCTCCTCCTCCTCCTCCTCTACATTGTCTTCTTAAGAGCCAACTATGCCCTTGGCGGATTGTGTAAGCAATACAGATCCAAGCAATGAAGTTTCTTCTCATTTAGACTATGTATTATGCTTTATTACTTATTCCTTATCTTATGTACAAGATGAAAGGAAGGCAGGTCACTGAATATTGTAGTTTTATGAATATTTGTGTGCAAAAGCCTCTTATTCAATAATCTAGTTGTCAGGATTAAAGAGATATTTATGGATTATTATTATTAAGTCTGTTGCTTTTTGTTTTTCTTTCATGGATTGTGCTAGCCTCCTATAAGCACATGCTCTCATTGTAGAGAGATATTTATGGATTATTATTATTAAGTCTGTTGCTTTTTGTTTTTCTTTCGTGGATTGTGCTAGCCTCCTATAAGCACAGTGCTGTCATTGTAGGTTGTGCTAGCCTCCTATAAGCACAGTGCTGCCATTGTAGGTTATGCCTCTGGGCCTAAAATAATACTTATTTATTTAAAAAAATAAAAAAACAAGAGATGTATTTTATTTATTTCTAAAAAATTGAAATACTATTAATGATTATGGTTACCTATTTAATTTTGATAATATTTTGGATAAGGATAAGAAAGTGATGGTGGATTTTTTTAAATAAATATTTTTAATATGTCTTGTACTTTTTGATTTTTTAAAATAAATGTATATTATTAACTCTTTTTGTTTTTTTGTTTGCTTTTGTTTTTATATGGATAAGATATGGCCATGGAATTTTTTAAATAATTATTGTGTTTTTTTATTTTTTTTAAATAAATAAATATTGTTAAATGTCTATTGCTTTTTGTTTATCTTTCACCAATTGTGCTAGCCTCCTATAAGCACCGTGTGCTTTTTTATTTTTTTAAATAAATAATTATTAGTAAAAGTCTGTTGCTTTTTGTTTTTCTTTATAGATTGTGCTAGACTCCTATAAGCACCATGCTCCCATTGTAGGTTATGGGTAAAAGTACAAAGTTCTGTCACACTTTTGGCCAACTTATCATCACCAGTGAATTTTAGTATTTATAACTAATAATCAATTTTGGTCAAACATATGATCTATTAAGATTCATTCTAGATAAGTTAAATATGTCCACAACTTTTCCAACTCAAATTGTTGGCTAAATGCATATGTAGCACCACTTTGAGGCCAATTTACTAAAAAAATGAAAATATTTGAAAAAAATAATGTTTCAACAACTCCTACTCATATAAATAACATATTTTTAAAAATGTAAAAAATACCCTTTTGTAGATCAATAAGTGTAGTTTTCAAATATATGTTTATTTTAATAGTTCAATTATTATTTATATTTTATTTATATTTTTTACTAAAAGTAGGTTATCAACACAAAAATATTAGGTTGATTACCATGTCAAGAAAAATACTAAAACATATTAATTTTTTTTTTTAAAATATGACGCCCTAGATAAAAGAATCTAGATTAAGATAGTATAATTTGTTTTCTATTTTAGATAAATATTCAATATAAAAGTTGATGTTGAGTAGAAACAACCTTGTTTTAATACACACACATTTAAATATTTATTTAAATATATATATTTATTAAAATTGCAAAACAAAATATCCATGCCCTAAAGTTTCAAATTATAAATATACACAAAAAAAATTGAAGGAAAATAAAATAAAATTTACTATATAAAGCTTGACGTCAAGTGGAACATCATTTTTCAACATTTTATCAACAACTAAATTATAGTGTTAATTTATAAAAGACTATATTCAAATAATTTTTTAATATTGTCAAAAAAATACAAACACAAAATATACTAAAAAATACACATTTTATTAGTTTACATCATTTCAAAATTCAAAACATATATGCCACTTTCAGAGGAATTCAAAAATTCTCCCCCACTCCCATTCCCACTCTCCATCTCTTAGAAAAATACTAATGTTAATTCATTTGAAATTAATCAAACCTAGACTATTATAAACACAAAAAGAGTTACCTTTGTAAATATAATCTACCTAACTCGTAGTCCTTTTGAAAACTGTAACGCCTCGCCACACAACCCTAGGGGAAGTTGCAATTAACTACTCAAACGTAATTAATTTTTTTTTTTTTGTTTAAGTACAATTAACATGCAAGTTGACTACCCATTGCCAACATCCCCTAAGGTTACAAGACTGAGTTTACCTAAAACCCAAACAAGAAACATGAATTGAAACCATAACATTTAATTACTTAACAAATTAAATACACATACATTCCATACATGATAAAATTACATCCAAGCATAAGAGATACCACATGTTTCCAATAATATGATTTACAATGTGATTACAAATCTCATTCCTCGAATGAGGTAAAACCAATAAACAAGGTTACAAATTACATCTTCCACCTCGATATAAAGAGGGGTAATAAATTACAATAATAACTTAAACGAATAAAACATGAAAGTATTGGATCCCACAAGCTCTCCAACTGGAAATATCATCCACACGAACAAGAAGACAACCCAACGGATTAAGGTGAACGTTCCACCCAACCATGTGATACCCGAAGGCTCACCCCCCGTGCTAGGAGATAGTAATAAAGAATCCTATACAAGACCATCAACCCCTAGACACGGGCTAACTCACATTGACACAACCAATCACATGAACCATACAACCATAAGGATAACACAAGAACAACTCTAACATCATTGACATAAGTCACATTGCTTCTAGAAATAAAACAGATCGAGTATGATAAGAAGACCATACACTTAAAACCAAATACCAACTATTTTCGTAGAAAGAGTGTCATCACATAGCTCGACATGGGATATCCTTTGGGAATCTTCATAGGCTCCAACCTCCACTATGGGTTATCCTGGTGGCCTCAACCGAATCCCGACACCCATACTCAATCATGCAGAATCAAATACCTCTCGTAAAGACAAGATAGATGACCTTGCCATTCCAGGCCTTCCCACTCATCCCAAGCCTATACTAGCACTTGTGTCTATGAGTGAAGCTAAATTATTTTGATTAATGTGAAATACTACCTAACTTCTAAGTATATTGATTTAGTTATCACTTGATTAAACCACCTCCGAAGGTTATCCAGTTTACTTCTTTGGGCTCTAGCCCCTTACAGAAGCCACTCTTCAACTAGACAACATACCAAACAAAACCAATCACCAAGGGAATCCCAAGTGCATATTAACAAGGTAAAACCACTCCAACTCTAGGAGGAACACATAATGAAAAATCACCCCAAACACAGGAGGCAACAAAACATCTAATCCACTCCTTCCAAAGGAGGCACAATTCACATAATCCACTCCTAACCCAAAGGAGGCACAAACCATCCCCATTCACAAAAACTGGGTAAAACAACGGGTACATCAACATGCACTACCCAAGGCTATGCCAATGGTTGACTATCATAACGACAACCCATTAAAAAAAACATGAAAACCCCCTCTAGAAGACTTACATAACAATTGACACAATTGCCCAACACTGAGAATGAACAAAACATCACTAGAAAGCATTTCATGCAATTAAATAAACTAATGTTAGGATTTTCTAAATCCAACCAACTCAATCAACGTTACTTGCAATTACTCAAAAATAAATAAAATTTAATTCGCAACGTTGAGAAATTTAAATTTAACGATTTAACTATGTGTTTTACAATCATTCAACATAATCAAAATCAACTTTTTAAGTAAAATCATCTGATTATAAAATCAATTTCTTTCAATGCTTATAGAATAATCATTAAAAAAAAATTATATATATATATTTAAATATTTCAAAATCATTTAAATATGTGTTCATAACAAAATGTCATTTTATTTAAATACTCCAACTAATAAAGAAACATTCCCTATTATTTAAAATATATATATATATATATATATTTCATATATATATAATATATATAATTAAATAATCATATTTATTTAAATTAAAATATATTATATATATACATAATATATAAATATTATATTATATATATATAATATAAAATAAAATAAAAAATAAAAAAATGAAATTAATAAAAAAAATTCTTTTTTTTTTAAAAAAAGGGCGAACCCTTTTTGCCCCCACGGGGCCCCCAAAGGGGAGTATGGACGTAGCCAAGGCTACGCCCAGCCTCCCCTATGGAGGTTGGCACTGCCTGTGGTAGCGCCCTCCCCACGAGTTTTGGGGAAGCGCTACCACAACATCACCCCTCCATGGGGGCGTGGCTATGCGCAGCCTTGGGCTGCGCCCCCACACCCGTGCCAGGCAATAACCAAAACAATTTTTTTTTTTTTGGTTTATAATTTATTTAAAAATATATATAAAAACCCCTGTTCTTCACATAATTTTTCTGTGTAAAAAGTCTTTTAAAAAAAATTTTCCCAGAATCTTTTTAACTATAATATATTTATATATATGTCTATATAAATAAATAAATAAATATATATATATATATATATATATATATATATATATATATATATAAAGGATATATATATATATATACACAAATATATGTATATATATCCCTAAAGTTTCCATTTACAGTCAAATTGTGCAACTTTTCTACATAAATTTTGCAATAAGATTAATTTATCAACACAATATTAGGATTTAAATTTCAAATTTGAAATGAAAGTTTCTTTTGTTCTTTTTTCTATTTTCCATTGTTTGATTCTTTCTTTGCTTTCTTTCCCATGATTTCAACAGAGTTTTTGCAAGTTTTGAAATAAGATTTGACATGGGTTTTGCTTCCAAACCAAACAAAGTTTAAATATTTTCCAACAACATATAAAAAATTTGAAAACTCTTTCAAAATGAACACAAAAATCATAGAAAGAAACTTGGTTTTTTCTCCAAAGCTTGAAAGATTGCCAATGGTGCTTTCAAACCTTATTTTGTTTCCAGCTCATCCAAGAAATCCAATCTTCTTCTTCAAATCCAAAAAAAAACCACAACAAATCCTTTCCTCTTCTCTTCTTTTTCCAATCCTTTTTTTTTGTCTCCACAAATTCAAAATTCCCATCCCAAAAAATGAAATGCCAAAAAATGCTCTCATAGAGTTTCCCCAAATTTAGTCAAACCCCTAAAAATATCCCATCCACCAAATTTATTGCAAATTTGGAGATATTTTCATTTTTAAAATTTAAAACAAAATTGCTTTCAAAATGGATTTTTCATATATTTTAAAAAAATCTCTTTTCAACAAAAAAAATTTAACTTTTTAAAAAGAAATTTTTTACACAAAATTTTCAAAAAGTGCAATTTAAAACATGATTTTCATTTTTTTAAAAATTTAAAACATGATTTTCATTTTCATTAATCAATAAAATAACTAACATTTCAACATTGCAACCAGATATATTTAATCATCATTTTAACTACACAAGCCATTTAATAACCTTTATAATATGAAATTAAATAAAAACCAAGGTGAAATGGACAACATTAAAACAACTAAACCCGACTACAACCCAACGACACACTATGACTAGGGTGATGACTTGGCACGAAAAACTTAGCTACTATTTCCCAATCGATTACCGTTGGTCAATGGACATGCTCAACCTGTGAAATCAGGTGGAGTCAATGTCTTGTACCCGTCAACCTGCAAATAAAGAGTATATCGAACATGCATATATATGATAAAATAAAACACACCGTGAAGATGAAATCTCAGAATCGTAGGGCGCTGGCAAGCGAGTGATACAATCCTGTCCCCTTCACCAATACAAACTTTCTAACTGACGAGTCTAACATCAATAATATAATCAAAAGCATAAAACATCATTAATTAAATATCTGCTAAGCTAATTCAAAATAGGCCATAATGATAACATCAGAGTAAAATTCCATCACATCAAAATATCACATACGCATCACTTAACAGTTGCGATCAAATAGAACCAAGTACCAAAGTCAAATTAATAGCCGAAAAAAGCATAACAAAGAAAACACTGTCTGATCAAAAGAGCCAAAATGGAGGGGTGCTGCAAAAATAATTAAATTCCCTTAAAATTACCTTTGTAATGAAAATTAACTTTTATTATTATTATTATATTTTTTTGAAAGTAATCTAGTATTAAATTACTCTAATACTAATTGCCTCCAAATTCACTAATTATCTTTGAAAATAGATTAACTAATATTAATTGCTTTTGAAATAATTTTTTTATTATCAATAGTTATGAATTAATTTGAAATAAATTTGATCTATTTCCAATAATGTAAACCATACTAACTATCCCAACCACTTGAAATTACTTGTGAGTATAAATTTAGTAATACTTAATTTCTTGAAAATGAATACCAATTTTAATAAATTAAGCCAAATACCTATCATCAATTATAAAATATTCTCAAAATCAAATAGATTTAGACCCTAGGATTAGTACCCATTTTCTGATCACTAAGATTCACAAGGGCGAGGTGAGTGCATACAACGAATACATAACCCTATTTATAATTTTAAAATAAAATTGCTTCACTTCTAACTAATTTAGTTCTTATAATAATGATATATGAACCAATTAACCATATGAAATATATGCTTAAACCCATAACTATTCAATTAGATATTGAATGTGCATCAAACAATACTATACAAACCTACCAAAGAATGTGATGTGCAAGAAGTTATAAATGTGATCTATTACTTATCTTGTTCTAAGAAATCATTTGAAATTCAAGGTGTTTGGGTTCTCTATTTCTATCTTTTTGTTTAATTAATTCTCTTTTTTAAATTTCAAGCAGCACGATACTTATAGGAGGCTAGCACAATCTGTGAAAGAAAAACAAAAAGCAATAGACATTTAACAATATTTATTTATTTAAAAAAACAAAAAAAACAACATAATAATTATTTAAAAAAAACCATGGTCATAGTCTTATCCATATAAAAAATAAAAGAAAACCAAAAAATAGAGTTAATAGTATATATTTATTTAAAAAATAAAAAAGCATGAGACATATTAGAAATATTTATTTAAAAAAATCCACCATCACTTTCTTATCCTTATCCAAAACATTATCAAAATTAAATAGGTAACCATAATCATTAATGATATATCTCGGCATGTATTATATAGATTAATATTTAAGATATATATATTAGTAATTTAATATCATAAATTAAAACATTACTAAGTATTTGAAATAAATTACAATTCTTTTTTTGCCAAATAATTTTTCTTTTGAATATATATTTAAACTAACACTAATTGCTTTAAAATTTGAACTAACTCTAATTACTAGCATACTTTTTGCAAAATAAATGAATTAAGGTCACACTAATTATTTAGAAGTAAAAACTACTTACTTTTATAAAATATTTATTATTTTTGGAAATCAATTTTAAATCAAATTTGAGTTAACATTAATAAATTTAAACAATACTAAATTTGAGGAACACTAATAAATTACTTTGAAATTAAATGTTAATTTAATTTAATCCTTTTAAATAATTGCATGCACCAATTTATTACTATATTAAAGAAAAAATCAACTTATAAATCCATTGATCTAGTTGCTAAAAGTATACTTGATTTATTGCTTTTATGATTTTGTGTAGATTCGAGACATAAAAAAAAGATTCTAATCCATTTTAACATGTTACTTGTAAAAATCAAAATGTCTATCAATATCTACTTAATGATTTAAATCAACCACAAATTCTATTATATTTGTTTTAGAAATAATTCACCTTCTACTTACAACTTAAATTAATTACTATAGATTAATTTGTGAAATAAAATTTTAACTAATTAATAGAAAATAAAATAACTTTACAATATTAATCAAATAAATAATCTAAATTTAAAAATCACTCACATACTTTTTCAAGGAGTATATAGAAGAATTCTACCGTGTCTTGATCATAACATACCATTTTGAGGCCAATAAGGAGAAAGTTTCCCATTACATAAATGGGTTGAAGCTGAGTATTCAAGAAGAGTTGGGTCTGGTAAGAATATCTACCATTGAAGATGCATATCAGTTTGCTTTGAAGGTAGAAGAAAAGTTGAATGGAAGATTTGAAAGTAAGGGGGGTCATGGTGGAAAGACTAGTGGATGGTCATATGGAGGTCAAAATGAAGATCAAAAGAAGGGTGAAGGATCCAATAGCAGTTAGAACCAAAAAGGAGATAACACCTACCATCCTCGTGATCAGAATAATGGAGACCAAAGAGGAAGAGGAAAATTTGGACGAGGACCAAGAAGACGAGGCTTTCATGGAACTTGTTTCCAGTGCGGAGAAGGACATAGAGCCTATGAATGTCCTCAACATTAAGGAAGGACAAATAGAAGACCTAAGGGTAAAGCACAAGTTGCACATGTAGATGAAGATGCCAACTCTTCACATTATGAGGATGCAGAAAGAGGAGAGGTTCTTGTTACTAGAAGAGCCTTGCTGAATGAGGATAAGGAACCAACTCAAAGGAAGAATTTATTTCTCACTAGATGTAAGTGTGAAGGTAAATTTTTCAATGTTATTATTGATGTAGGTAGTACTAATAACCTTGTTTTAGAAGAGATGGTTAGTAAGTTGCAGTTGGAGAGAAGAAGACATCTGAATCCATACCGGATTGCTTGGTTGCAAAAGGACCATGAAGCTCTAGTAAATGAACAATGTCTGGTAAAGTTCAAGATTAGAAATTACCATGATGAGGTATTGTGTGATATTATTCCTATGGATGTTTGTCATATGTTGTTAGGTAGACCATGGCAGTTTGATCAACGAGTGGTACATCATGGACATGCCAACACCTATTCTTTGAAAAAGGATGGAGTTCGTCATAAGTTGAAGCCCTTGAAAGAGGCAGAGGAAAAGGTATGCAATAATGCAATAATTTGTTTCTTTGATGAAAGAAGGTTCCTAGAAGGTATGGGGCATGAGCATGTGTTTTGCATTGATCCCTAGAGTTGATAAAGGAGATACTAATGAGGTACCTGTAGAGGTTTCATATATGTTGAATGAGTTTCAAGATATTGTTTTTGATAACGTACCTAAAGCTTTGCCTCTAGTAAGAAATATTAGTTATTAGATGGACCTGATTACTTTGAATTTTCAAACTCTTTCACTTACGGGATCCTTTTCGAAAGAAAATTTCGTCGAGTTATTTTTTAGAGAATACACCCTTTTGGAAAATGAGTGTTTTCAACAAGGGATTCTTTTGTCAAGGAATTTATTGTAAAAAAATTTGACACCAAGGAATCCTTTTGAAAGAATTTGTCATGTTGAAAATTAGAAAAGCCTGATAGCCCCCCCTTAGGATGATGTGTGTTGCATGGAGGAGCACATGACATCCTAAGGAGATAAAGGATAGGAAAACATGTTGTGGCATGCAACACATAGCAATATGTATCTATGGTATGTTGTCACACATTCGAGGGACAACACATTGAAACCACAACATCAAGAAGCATATAGATAGAGATGAAGGAATCAAGAGACATGGGGATATGAGAATTTTGGGTTAGAACTATTTAAGGGTATGGGTAAAAGCACAAAATTGTGTCACACTTTTGATCAAATAAATGGTTTTGAGTGAAACATTTTTGTCCGGAATTTTTTTGACCAAATAGGTTTCGACCAAAACCACGTGGCCTATACATGGCACACAGAGTTTCGGTCGAATATGTTACACCCAAATCCAAAAAAATTAAAATTTTCCCTTTGCCGCTTTGAAATTGGCTTATTTTGTATGCATGGTTTTGGTAGATATTCATATAATTTTGGAGACCTATTTTATTTATTTCATAAAAAAATTGAAATACCATTAGGGATTATGGTTACATATTTAATTTTGTAGTTAGGTTAGAGTTAGGTTCAATATTATATTATTATCAATATTTAATTATTAATAACTCTCTTTTTTAATTTTTTTAAATAAATAAATATTATTAACCAAATTCTTAAATGGAGAGAACTATCTAAAATTGATTTATTCAATTAAAGTAGAAACTTAACAATTTGGATAATGTTTTGGATAAGTACAAGAATGTGATGGTGGATTTTTTTAAATAAATATTTCTAATTTATGTCTTGCACTTTTTTGAGACATCAAAAAAGATTCTAATCCATTTTAACATGTTACTTGTAAAAATCAAAATTTCTATCAATATCGACTTAAGATTTAAATCAACCACAAATTCTATTATATTTGTTTTAGAAATAATTCACCTTCTACTTACAACTTAAATTAATTATTATAGATTAATTTGTGAAATAAAATTTTAACTAATTAATAGAAAAGAAAAGAAATTTACAATATTAATCAATTAAATACTCTAAATTTAAAAATCACTCACATACTTTTTCAATTATATTTAATTTTCTAAATATCTATCTTATTTGATTTAAAAATTGTTTAATTTTAACCAAGTTTAAATTTTCATATCCAATTTTAATGCTCATAAAAAAGATAAAAATTCATCCATGGTCTTGAAACTTGACATGATGAAAGCATATGACAGAGTGGATTGGGATTTCTTGCTGACTATTTTAAAGAAATTTGGTTTTTTCCATAGTTGGTGCAAATGGATTCACTCTTGTCTATCAGGTGTTCAATTTTTACAAGTAATCTTGAAATCTTTACTTGATAGTAATCTTGTTGATAGCTCGGGAGTCTATACACATCCTCCATTCTCCATCCTTCTTCGGTGCTAGTACAACAGGTACTGCACATGAACTCAAACTCTCTCAAATCAATCCCTTCTGCAACAACTCTTGCACTTGTCTGTTCGACTCTTCATTCTCTGCTGGAGTCATTCGATGAGTTTCCTTATATGGAAATCTGGCTCTAAGAATTAGGTCCATTTGATGACTAATCTTTCTTACTAGAGGAAAAGCTTTAGGTACGTTATCAAAAATAATATCTTGAAACTCATTCAACATATCTGAAACCTCTACAGGTACCTCATTAGTATCTCCTTTATCAACTCTAGGGATCAATGCAAAACACATATGCTCATGCCTCATACCTTCTAGGAACCTTCTTTCATCAAGGAAACAATTCTTGCATAATTGCATACCTTTTCCTCCGCCTCTTTCAAGGGCTTCAACTTATGACGAACTCCATCCTTTTTCAAAGAATAGGTGTTGGCATGTCCATGATGTACCACTCATTGATCAAACTGCACGGTCTTCCTAACAACATATGACAAACATCCATAGGCATAACATCACACAATACCTCATCATGGTAATTTCCAATCTTGAACTTTACCAGATATTGTTCATTTACCAAAGCTTTATGGTCCTTTTGTAACCAAGCAATCTGATATGGATTCAGATGCCTTTTTTCTCTCCAACCACAACTTACTAACCATATCTTTTGAAACAAGGTTATCAGTACTATCTCCATCAATAATAACATTGTAAAATTTACCTTCACACTTACATCTAGTGCGAAAAAAATTCTTCCTTTGAGTTGGTTACTTATCCTCATTCAGCAAGGCTCTTCTAGTAACAAGAACCTCTCATCTTTTGTGCATCCTCAGAATGTGAAGACTCAACATCTTCATCTACATGTTCAACTCGTGCATTACCCTTAGGTCTTCTATTTGTCCTTGATGTTGAGGACACTCATAGGCTCTATATCCTTCTCTGCACTGGAAACAAGTTCCATGAAAGCCTCCTCTTCCTGGTCCTTGTCCAAATTTTCCTCTTCCTCTCTGGTCTCCATTATTCTGATCACGAGGATGGTAGGTGTTATTTCCTTTCCGGTTCTAACTAACTGGATCCTTCACCCTTCTTTTGATCTTAGTTTTTACCTCCATATGACCATCCACTAGTCTTTCCACCACGACTCCCACCTCTTTGCTTACTTTCAAATCTTCTATTCAACTTTTCTTCTACCTTCAAAACAAACTGATATGCATCTTCAATGGTAGATATTTGTACCAGACCCAACTCTTCTATTCAACTTTTCTTCTACCTTCAAAGCAAACTAATATGCATCTTCAACAATAGATATTCTTACCAGACCCAACTCTTATTGAATACTCAGCGTCAACCCATTTATGTAATGGAAAAATTTCTCCTTATTGGCCTCAGAATGGCCTGTTCTGATCAAGACACGGTAGAATTCTTCTATATACTCCTTGACATATTTTCTCACTTGTTTCAATCCTTGCATCTTCTTCAACAAATCTAGCTCATAATCCACAGGAATGAATTGTCTTTTAAATTATAATACCATTAATATAAACTTATAATTATAATAAATATTATTTAGATAATATATTTTAATTTGTAAAAAGCACATTGACACCTCTAAATTCAATAAATTATTCAATTTAAAATTTTGGATAAAAAGGATTATGAAGGGAAAGTTTCCAAATTCATGTTTTAATAAAAAAGCAAGCAGTTTCAAAAATGCAATTTTTAAATAATAATAAAAGTTTCATGTTTTAAAAATAAAAGAAGCCTTAAGTTTTGAAAATAAATAGGAAACTTTCTTAAATTAAGAAACAACTTTCTTAAATATTGTATTTTAATAATAAAGCAAGCAGTTTCAAAAATACAATTTCTAAAAATAATAGAAGTTTCATGTTTTCTTAAATATTGTATTTTAATAATAAAGCAAGCAATTTCAAAAATGCAATTTTTAAAAATAATAGAAATTTCATGTTTTAAAAATAATTTTTTTGCAAGTTTCCAAAATAAAGATGCAACTTTCTTAAATAAAGATGCAACTTTCTTAAATAAAGAAGTAACTTTCCTAAATATTTTGACAAGCAAATAAGAAGGATCTATTTTGACAAGCAGATAAGAAGAATCTATTTTTTTGATGCAACTTTCTTAAATAAAGAGGCAACTTTCCTAAATATTTTGACAAATAGATAAGAAGAATCTATTTTTTTTTTAAACACAATTATTTTAAATTCTATTTAAACAACAGTAAGATGAAAACTAAAACACACTATTTGCAGTCACCAACACACTTTGCATTCAATTGTCTTTTTTGCATCATATCAGTCACAGTCATATTACTAGAAAGCTTTGCATTCAATTAGACCAATAAAAGAATTTAGCATAAGAATTTGACATATCAGGTAAATAATAAATTTATATTTCCTTTTATCTGCTTTTTAAGGTTTTTAAATTTGAGCCAATCAAAATTGATAATTTAATTTTCATACATTATATTTTAATTTTTTTAAAGTAAAATTGGCAATTTTTTTAGGCATTTTTTTGGCCTGTTTACATGTCCCAAGGTGCAATGATTATGAGAAAGTTAAAGTTAAAAATTGTTAAAAACAAATTTTGAAAAAGAGTGAAATAGTGATAAAAAAATTATATTAATAGAATTAAAATATCTCATAAAAATGTGTACAATTTTCATCTCATGAATGCTAAATTTATCTTAATTTATTATTTTATTTTAATAAATTTTAAATGTTAAATTTGTAGTATTTATAATTTAATATTTATGTATTTTAATTTAATATGAATTCTCTTAAAATTAAATAAATAAGTTGTAACATGCTATTTATATTTTTTATTTTATAATAAATGAAAAAATTAAAATTAAAATGAAAGTTATATATATTTTATATATATTTTTTAATTATTATATTAGAAATTTTTCTTAATAGAACACATTTTAATTATGAGTTCTGTCATTCACTAATGATTAATATTTTAAATTTGAGCCAATCAAAATTGACAATTTTATTTTCATAGATTATATTTTAATTTTTCTAAAGTAAAATTGATGATTTTTAACTTTTCTAATATTCAAAATTAGTTGAGCATTACATTTTTTATTTACAAATTTATTGGTTTTTTTTAGGCATTTTTTCAGCCTATTTGCATGTCCCAAGGTGCAATGATTATGAGAAAGTTAAAGTTAAAAATTGTTAAAAACAAATTTTGAAAAAGAGTAAAAATAGTGATAAATTTTTTATATTAATAGAATTAAAATATCTCATAAAAATGTGCACAATTTTCATCTCATGAATGCTAAATTTATCTTAATTTATTATTTTATTTTAATAAATTTTATGTTAAATTTGTATTTTTTATAATTTAATATTTATGTATTTTTTTTTGATCGGTAATAATATTTTTTACTTTATTGATAAAATAAGTCATATTACATCGTCTTCTAAATTTTTCTGAAAAACCATCTACCATCCAAGCATTCAACTACCATAATCCCAGTTTCTCACAATTTACAGTTTATTTGCAGTGACTTCACTGCCAACCCTTGACAACTACTTTAGAAACAATTTTTTTTCTCAAAATTACATTCATCGCCTTTTTCAATTAACTACTAACTACCCTGCAAACCAAAAAACCTCCAAAAACTAACTACAGACAGCCAAAAAGGTCAAAACTCCTAGTAGAGGATTAAATTTACTATAGAGCTCTAGATGAGCTACTCGCCACAGCTTCCATGGAGGCCCCGTTCATCTTCTTCTTCCTCTAAGGTCGCAGCTCCTTCTTCTCCAACCACTCCGCTTCAGCCTTTGCCTTCACTATTACCACCTCAACCTCTATTAATTCCACAATCAATTTCAGAGCTTTCCTCCCACGTGTTGCTCCCTCTCTCCATTTGGCCTTGCGTTTTCCTTTTGGCCATTTCACAAAGGGTACACATTTTTTTGCTTTTTCATCCTCTTCACTTTCAATTTCCTCACTGATATCCATTCCTACACCCAAAATCGCCCATTCCAATAGTGAGTCCATGTCCTCCAACTAATCCTCATGAACCGGTGTCTTCATCACCTTTTTCACAACTTCAATGGACTCTCCCAAATCTAAGCCCCAAGCCATTATCAACGAATATATGTCCATATTCGTTCTGTACCTGTGCTTGAGGTTGCCAAATCCTTTTCCCAGAATTAGTTGCAATGATTGCACTAATTGCTCATCTCTATACAAGAAACAACCCATCTGTCTCTTTACCGATGCTTCTCCATGAAAGGGTGAGAGTTATCTCCTCATTGTAAGCAAGAAACCAACCTCCATCACTGCTGCAGCTACAGAGCCACCACCTCTTGTTCACTATTTTCACATCTATTGTTCGCCGCAGTAAATAAGCATCAAGAAAGTAGTGCCTCGAGAGATTAATAACTTAATTCACAATCCTTGCCATAAATGCTAGGTGTACGATCATCGCCACCACCTGACTCCACACACTTCTCTCATTCACTTCAAGGATTGAAAGGAATTCAACTACTCCTTCATTTATTACTGCCCGCGTACCACCTCTAATAATACTTCCTCTTCTAAAACTAAATGTCTAAAATCTTCAATTCTTATTTCACCAACTTCTTTAAACGATAATGCCCACTTCGACAATGTGTCTGCCTCTGCATTTCCCATTCTCCTGATGTGACTTACCTTAAAGTCATTGAAGATTTCTAATACCTCTTTGATTTTTTCAGTTACATTCTAGAGATGCCATGCCCCAGTATTCACCTTCATCATAGCCTGGATAATTACAAGAGAATCACCCTCCAAATGCATTTTCGGTGCCCCTAGATTTTTACCAAGCCTAATAGCTACTAACGTTGCTAAGGCTTCAGTTGTGTTGTTGGTCCCTTCCTCCAGTTTCTTTGCTCCCAAAGCCAAAAAATTTCCTCTCCAATCCCTAACAATAAATCTTGCTCCTGAAGGTCCCGGGTTCCCACTAGAAGCCCCACCAAAATTCAACTTCCACCACCCTTCCATCGGTCTTTCCCAACTGACCTCCACTGATCCCTTAGAGGTTGGATTTACCCAACCAGGCCCCTTAATGGGCCTTAGAAAGATTCCTGGCCATTGTTCCTGAATGCGCTTATCCTCTAAAGTAAAGGGAATCCCTGGGTTGAAAAACTGCGAGGCAGCTGCACCAACCACTTCCTCTATAGCATGGTTTATTCTAAACTTCAATCTTTCTATCGATTCTTCCTTTTCAATGAATATATGTCTATTTATTTCCTTCCATAACTCCCAAACTATAATGGATAGGCTTACCTTCCATATGAAGGAGAGAGTTTTTTCTTCTACATAGGCCACCCTTCAAAAACTTTCCTCAAAGTGTCTGGTAAAGGGCCTAGCCACCTCAACAAACTTAACACCATTGCCCAACATGAATATAAGCCACCCTGCAATGAAGCAACAAATGGCCCACCGATTCCTCCACCTCTGCACACATCACACATCTAGAAGGACCACAAAAACCCAACCATTTCCTTCAATCTCCTATCAAGATACAACCTCTAATTTCCAACCATACAAATTTCCTTGCTTTAGGTAGACATTCCTTTCCCCAACATAAGTCTACTGGCCACTTCTCATCCCCTACACCCATGTCCAATAATCGATAGCCTAACTTAACCGAGTACTTTCCATCTAAAGTACCACACCATACCAATTTGTCCTCCTTGTTTGACCTTAAAATCTTTCTGGTATGGAAAATTTCCTGCATGAGAGTTTGCTGTTTATCTAAAATCCCTACATTTTGAAGGACTTCCATCTCCAATCACCACCTAATGCATCCTCTCTAAAGTCACTAACCTTTTCCCACCAGTGTTGGGTGAACCATTGTCTTAAATCCTACAATTCTTCATTATCTTTTAAAGCTGGAAAACTTGCCCAGGAATCATCCCAGAACTTGGCCTTTGAACCATTTCCAATCTTCCAAGTTCTATGATCTACTATTACCTGTCTGCAAGAGATAATGAAATTCCATATTATTGATCTAGAGGGGGG